>JAWWEW010000131.1:19209071-19221499 GCA_035583185.1 Anabacerthia variegaticeps | reverse complement strand
TAGATGGGGGTAGAATACACAGCTTTAATCACTCCCACACAGTGATAACTGGTCCCACCTACTGAACTAGGACAACTGGCAATCAACTTTTCAGAGAATAATGCACGGTTCAGCAACTCTTTAAATATCAAACTGATAAATGCTTAGTTCTGTGGGGAAAAAAACAGAGGGGGGGAAATTATAGGGATAGCCATAGATTCAGTGTGATAACAATTTGTGCATGACTTTCCATTTGCAGATCCATGCATAGATGTATAACAAAACCCTTCTTGTTCTCAAAAGTATATACTGAATATTTTCAATTGCCATGATTCTTTCCTTTAAACGTTAACTGGGAATAAACTCTGTTTCCTAAAGATACTGTAACATTATGAAAACAGGAGGAAAAAGGGACCCAAACCCAGTTACACTGATGTTACCCTCAGCAAGTGCAAAGAAAGTGTTGTCTTTTGCAGAAGCTACTGGGGCAGTGGCAAGCAGGTGCTTCGGCAAACTTTCATTGGAAAGCTGTTCCCTACACTAAGGGTTGCAAGGAAGAATTTTGATATCTGGCATGTGAGAAGGAAATGGCCAGGCACTATTCACTTGGGTGAGACTGAACATTCCTAAAATAAGCCTAAGTATAGAAGGTAAAGCCAGAAAATTTCTTCAAGGTTACTTTTCAGAGTTTATCTCAAATTGTTCCCTTGTGAAAGAAAGGTGTACAATATCCTTCTTAAAACAGACTGCAGAAAACTAGCTAGGCTATGCAATCCAAAAATACTGGCTTCTTCTAGGGGTCTCTGAGAGGACAAAACATTCTCAGGAAGTACACATACCCCCCCGACCCACCACTGAAGCATTTGCTAAATATTGATCCCTCTCCTAAAGCTGACCCTAGGCTGCAGTAAATCTCAGGGCTTACTGCCCGCATGGCATTTCTTTGTGAATTCCCTCCTCCCTCAAGGGAAGCTGAAGTAAAAAACAAGAAACAAATATCAACAGAATCCAAATAATATGAAATATTTCCAAGAACCTTCACAGAGACAAAAGAAGGGACAACAGGCTCTCTCATCACAAGAGACTTAGGGAAAGACAAACAACAAAGTCACCTAATATTTTCAAACATTACAGCAGATATGACCCAATCTTTGAGTAATGATGGATGGTAGGTACAATTTTTGGCAGATTTAAAAGTAATTTATATTTGAGCCCAGGCTTTAGTTGATTAGTACGACAGGCTTTTGCAATACTTTTTCCTCCTGTTATGTAAAGAAATCTGGGGTTTGCTTTGGCATTTTTCCAGCAGAAAGAAATAAAAAAAAATTTCAAAAAACCAGGAGCAGTAACAGTAGCAGACATACCAGCAGCAGCAAAGGTAGTGTCTGCTCCACTTCCCGGAATGACATATGAAGAGGCACAAAACAGAACATAATTGGCCTCTAAAGACTGTAACGACTCTAGTTATTAATGTAGCTCCATCCCAATGGTATCTTGAGTATCTCTCAAACTTTAATGCCAAATCCCCACGACTACTAGAGTACCACTTTCTATGTACTACAAGTAAATTAAGTGACTAGCCCATGGTAACACTGAAAATTCACATCAAAGAATCCAGCTCCACCCAGGAGACCTAGACTCAAGTTTTAACTATCAGACTATCACTCCTTTCTTTACCTAAGAGTGTAGCTACAATGATCCCAGAGACAAATATTTCATAATGTCAAAAGCCATCCCCAAGTCACACTTTCTAGACATACAGTTTCAGTCTGAACTTGAAGTAGAATCACTGCAGAAGTTGTATGGAAGGTGAAGTTGTTTTTATATAAACTGAGTTATGGCTGTTCTGCAGAATAACTGTGAGTTCATAAAATTGTTCCTCGTAGTCTCTTATCTCTCACGGGAAACTGAGAAGAAAGAACATGCGCCTCTCAGGTTCTCATCACATTTTCATTTTGGCAAGACATCCAGCCCAGATCTTTGTAAATTCACAAAGCAGAACAAAAAAGCAGCACTTGGCATCCTACTTAAACTTTGCCACCCAAAAATGTAGAATTGCTTAAATTAGGACACTATACTTTGATTTGTCATAATGTTTATTATTGCATTTATTTTCTGCCTGCAGATATTATTAAAGAAGATGTTTCATCTCAATGTATGTAGAAAATCAAAGGAATGAAGAAAGGCAGTATGCCTAATTTAATTACTGTCCTGGTTCTTTCAGTAAATGATGGTTGAGCATACCAATATGAATAAGGATTTGTAATTATATGCCACCTTATAATTATGAAAGAGGAAGAAATTGAGATACAGACTCTGATTCTAATTGCTCCATGATAACCGTACAAATGCATCTCATTCAAAGTATTCTTTCATGACCCTAGAGTACAGGACTGTGCTCTTTTGCCCTTCTTGTATTTTTATGAAGAAAAAATCTTGTGGCATCTAAATTATGATGCGATGCTCTGTGATGCTGTTCCATTTAACTGAGTAGCATTTACAAGTACATATCATTAAAAAAATTTCTAACAGCCAGAGAGTAAGCTAACATATACTCACCATTTGAATATATCATCCCTCTTCACACCAAAAAAAGAATTAAAAATACTGATTTGCTCAGGAAACTGAGTATTTCCCTTAGTCCACTGAGAACACACAGCACAGGCCAATTATCTATATCCCAGACATGTTTTAAACACATTCTGATGCAATTGCAGTTAGACGTTAAGAGTTACATGCCTCCTGCAGCTCAGGAACTAGACTTCTTCACAACTCAACTTTTAAAGTAAAATACACTACAAGCGGTTTAGGTTAAGGTTAATTTGGTAGCAGTTCTAGGTTGTGCAGTTTGGGTTTTTCCTCTCAATTAAAATTGGAATAAAATTGCACCATCCATTTACATAAATTACAGAACAGAAACGGACTCTCAAAATTCAGTATTTCTTTTCCAGAATAGGGACCAGTATGCTCCAAAATGCTGGCACACTAACCTTATATAGCCTATGATTTCTATTTAGTTTCATTCCAATTTAATACTAACTTCTCAAGCCATTATTTCTTCTTTTCCTTAGAGTAACTCACACCTCCAGAGTCCTAAAGCACACACCTAGCCACAAGCATGCAATGGTTATTTTTTACTAACACAAATATGCTCTTTTTATTTGATAATGCTACCCATTCTTTCTCTGTGCAGCCTGCAAAAATCCCTTTCCCTTCATGCCCAGTGCTCTTTCAGAAGCTGTAGAACATGTTTAGAAGAGTTTAGCAGATGACAAGTTTTATTTCATTCCCTGGAGACTTTAGGTTACTCCATTACTCTGCAATATTTATTAAATAATGCTTCAGGGAAAAATGCATGGCTTAATAGAATAGGTCATTCCAAAATTATAAAACTCCCTCGTGCTTCTTCTAGCTATGTAGAACCTAGGTGCATGTGACCCTCCACTCCATCCTCCACACCATGCAGGAAGTCAGATGTAAAAGTGAAATCAGGCTGCCCACGGTTCTGGTTTGTGCTGCTCTCCCTTCACAACAAGGAGTTTGATGGAGGAATTGCAGGCATTTACTCAGCAAGTTTTTTTCTCTTGCAAAATTAAAAACTAACACGAGCTTCCCCTTTTAACTGGTATATAATGGTGTAATTAAGGTAGTGAAGTCACACATCAGTTTTTGTTTTGTTCATTATTAATACTACTCACTTTTTTATTCTCTGATTGTCCAAAATTTGTAGTGACAATGCAAGATGCTAAAGAGCTAAATAATCTATGAACCTCCTTTTTGGCCGACAGAAGAGCTGTGTGTTACTTTACCATCACAAACTTTACTCTGTACAAAACCTGTATATATAAACTAAAATGTTATATATTTCAAACAGAAAACTTAAATGTTGTTCTAGTTTAACGTGATACAACTCTAAAAGGTGGCATTTGTCAATGGCAAAGCTTTCAAAAGAGCTCAAGGAGATGGGTGTCCCAATTCCAAATAAAAATCAAAATATGTCATTGTTTATCAATACAGAAACATAATTTCCTGCCAACAATACAAATGAGCAAAGCAACATATTCAAATTACCTAAATATCTATATCTAGTTCAAAGCAATTGTCAGATAAAAATACATCATTAGGATCCTCTTTTTTCCTATTCTCGTTTTGAAGGCAAATTAAAACCTTGAAAATTTGCTTTCCTTGCACTGACAAACACGAATGGATTACATGGGCACTTCACTAAACTCTGGGATGCAACTTTGAAAGCAGGACATTTGCATTGGCAGAAAAACAGCCAGGTAGTGGTATTTGGCCCTTCTGAGTTCCTGTGCTGTTGCCACTGTCTTACAAGACTTAGATACCATCTATCCCGGCAACAGCTGTGCTAATGCCAAAGCTCGCTGCCCACGGTGCCCGCCACAGAAACGAATGCCAAGGCCAGGCTCCCGACAGGAGCCCCCCTTGGCTGGCTGAGGACTGGCCCCAGAGCAAAAGGCTCCCTGCACCTCCGCTGCTTCAGTCAGGCCAGCAGCCTCTGGTGAATGAATCCCAGCTGATCCACCACAGCCAAGGAGCTGACTTTCAGTGATTTGCTGCCAAAACAAGTAGTGCAATATGTAAGTTTTTCTATCCCCTTATTACATTTCAGATACGTTTCATATTTGAAAATCAAGCAAATTTATTTCTCTTTTACAGTTTGTAACTATCAGTGTTAACAACCCACTAACACCACTAAATTTTCATGTACTTCTTCTGTAATAACATTTTTATTTTTCCCACTCTGGTTAAAAAAACCACCAAAAGACCAAAGGGATTTCATCTCGGCTCTGCATTCCTACCCTCCATTAAAACATTAATAAAAATAATTAGTACATTCAATTAATACACACAGGAGGAGCTCCAAACTCACCACAGAATTTTCACACAGCTTGCTCATCACATTCAAAATAACTCAGCAACTACCTAATTAAATTGTTGGTGTAATGACCCAGAGATATTAGTTTGGCTGGGTACTGATGGCAACTGATCTGCAGGTTGGCTGGATTTAAAAGAAATACAATACAAATTCCTGTCTTTTGCTTTCTAAAACACAAGTGCATTGTGGTTTTGTTGGTAAGGCTGCTAATACCTAACGTAGTTACTAAAAGACCATATTCTGTGTAGCAATAAGCCTCAGAAGATGATAGCTCACCATAATGTTTTTAAGTCATAGGTTTATTCCTTGTAAAATACAGTTTGCCTGCTTTTCCCTGTCTTTGTCTGTAACACCCTCATTAGTATGCGAGAAACTGGTCAAGCAAGTTTCTGTGAGAAAACCTCCCCTGTCGCCTGCCCCCTGCTCCCTTGCTGTAACCCTTTCCCTGCCCCCCAGTCCCTTGTCCAGGATGTGACATCACATCCCCCCCGGAGACCCGTATAAAAACCCCATACCTTGGGAATAAAATCCTCTTTGCTTCCTGCCTACTCCGCGTGTGTGTGGTCCTTCCTGCTACATCTCGGGACCCCGGCGGGCCACGTGAGGGTGGGACAAGGGGCAGAGAGGATCCCCCATCAGCTGCCGCAATTCTGATACAATAAATTACTGTAATTTGACAGTTAAACAAGCATGTTTTTGTGTGCCCATGTCAAAAACCAAAACCTATGCAGTAAGCTGTCAATTTTTTTTTTAATACACACACATATTCTTGTTATGATATAGTGTTCCAGCCCTAGACACTATGTTTGGGATCTCACTAATGAGCACTAAATAAAAACTACCTAATACATGTTACAAAGTTAGAGCCCACAGTTTCCAAGAACTTGACTTGCATACGGTGCCAAGTAGACAATATATCCCAGCACTGCATTTCAAACATAAAGAACACCTACTTAGTAACTATTTGTCTATTTTTTAATCAGGTATCGACTTTTAAGTGTTACAGCATTAAGAGCCATTGCTACCCTAACAAAAGTCATTTTGTCAAGTCACATATACTCTTTTTCATTCATAACCTTGAGCAAGTACCAAAACATGCATTACCACAGAGTTGAGAACATACTTAAAATGTTTCTAACCAAGATGGTCTTAACTCAGGTTTGATGAAAATGTGCCCCATCTCTGAAAGTGTTTGTTTTTCCAAGAGTTGAACAATATTTAGATGGATTATAAAGTACGCTTCCATATTGCAAATTCTAATTCATGTTTTTTTCAGCAAATAAGACAATTTCATTTCTGAAACATGCTGGAAGAAGTAACTTTCCTTCATGTATACACTGGATCACAGCTTTTCAGCTGAGACTGAGGCATTAAATCCAAAAGGGCTTAAAGCACTGGCTGAAGACAAATCTCCTCTAAAAATTTTAGCAAGCTACATTATTCAAAACTATTCAGCAAGCATTCAAGCTACAACATGATGGATGTGCCGGCCGGTCTGGGTACACAGCTAATCAATATCGTCCTCATGAATAGTCACAGCACAGTGCGGAGCCCGATGTGCAGGAGACGGGTGTGTGTGCTTTACATTTGGTACCACGACCCCAGCCCAAACACTCACCACAAATCCCAGCCACACCCACACAGCTCTGGAGAAAGGCAGGGCACCGCTTTTATGACACTTGTGGCAAATACTTAAGAAATTACAAAAGCCCTTGGATAACTGTGCTTTTGTGAACTTTTAGAAAAAGCTATTCACTGCAGTTATGACAACACTAACCTTATAAACCATTTGGTTTTCAATAGGCAATGGCAGAAGCACACAACTCCTGTACATTAATGTGCATTACTTGAATAAATTGTCCCCTGCTTATACCGCTGAATACAAAGGTTTTCCTCATACATTTGACTAATCAATACTTGGAATCAAATACATCATGTTTCATGAGGGAGAAGGAAAATGAATGAGGTTAAATTAATGCTGTCACTTTCTATAAACCAGCAATAATTTCCCGCTACAGAAACCACTAACTTCATTATTTTATAACAGAAAATCAACACTGTGGCATATTTTAAAAGTCTAATTTGCTAAAGTAATAAAAAGGCACCCTCAAGGCTCATCATGTGTGTCATATTATGCTTAGTTTTAAGCACTGCAGCTTAAGAACAGTACGCAAAACTCTCAGCAAATCAAGTTGATTAGTATTTTGAATTTGTATGCTGTAGTGCTCTCCACTCACTAAGTACTATATAAATATTATTTTATTAAATTTCAAAGCAACTGTGTTAGGTTGGATAATAAAATGACTCTGTCTTACATTCTTTATTTCGACAATACAGCCTTTAAAATAGAAGCAAAAGTACCAAATTAAAGCAGTAAACTCTCTTATGGGGAGAAGGTCAGAAAAGAGGGTATTCCTTCCAGACTTCTAAAGTCATGCTAAGACTCGCAGGGCACAGAAATCTACATCCAAAGTAGAAGCATCTGCCCGATGTTCACAGCTATCTCCTTACCTTCTATGGTATGGTTAGAGGAAAAATTAGGGATTTTTTTCATTTTCTAGTACTCATCAGGGTTCATAGCACCCTTTTGCAGGAACCCTATTTCATGAGGATGCTGCTGGAGGGCAACCAGCTCATCAGGAAAAAGCAGGGAGGACAGAATAAGAACAGAAATAAAAAATCAGTTGGAGTAATAAATAAATAAATAACCAAACAAACAATGAAAGAGGTAACAGATCTTTACCTCCTTCTCCTTTAAAACTCTGCATTTTAATTAACATAGTGTTCCACTTTCTGGAACAATGTCTCCTTGCCTGCCAACTGGCTCCTAGCTCCTACTTGAAACTCCTTACTAGCTATTTCTCCCAGAAATCCTTCCAATATATTCCTGTTTTCTATTAATATATGGTCTCTAAAATTATGGTAGATTGATATAATTATTTTGTTAAATTATTACTATATTTTCATCTTCAGTACAAAGTAAAAAACACATATTCTCACCCTAGCAAATACTGATCTTTAAAACCACAGCAGCTAAAAGTAAAAACTACCGTAAATTGTGTCTTCACTAAAAAAGCCTCTAAAAAACTGGAGCGCCTAATGGCATTTAAGAGACTTTCTCAATTTGCCATTAACCAACCAATGAACTGTATTTATTAACTGTGACACTATGCTTCAGAATTGCTGTTTCAGTGACACAGCTTGCTGTGTACAGACTCTTGACCAAGGAACAGTTTGTGATAGTCAAGTTAAAAATGTGATGCTAGCCTTTGTATTTTCTCATTAAAGACTTTCATAGGCTTTTGAAGTTTAGTTATCCTTAGCTATTCCTTAGTTACCCCTCTGTAACAACGAAAGAAAGAATCAAATTCTTTTTCAATTTTACTTCTTCATATTTCAGTATACTTTCTAAAATACCGAAGGGAGCCTTTCTTGGAATATTTCTCCCTATAGTAATTACTCATAGAATTGCTTATCAAGGGCCAGTGTGGCAGAAGTGAATTGTAAAATGGCTTTAGGATTCATGGCCTTAGTTAAAGAAATGCTATAATCAGCATCAGTATGTAGAACATCAACAGGATTGTTATTGCACTACAAATAGCCAGGGTAGCGTTGATAACTTTGACTTCCAGAAGAGAATAATTTTAATGTTTCCATGCAAAACACAGCATTTTCTATCACATTTTTATACTCAAACACCTTCATCTTGAAAACAAACGTAGAAGAACACGCATTAACTCCCAGTTGACTTCAATATGATATGTGCGAATGTCACATACAAAGATCCCTTTCAAGTATTTGAGAACACAAGGAACTTGTCAGGAAGGTAAGCAAATACTATAACAAAATTTCTGAAATATGTAAAGCTGACAAAATACAGGGCCAAATCTTATACATGACAGACAGTACATACCAACAGGGAGAAGGCGGCTCACAAATCTGTATGTCTGCGATGGTGTTGACTGAATTTTATTGAAGCAAGCCGCAGGTAAACTATCAGGCCCATCATCTTAAAGAAGCCTTTATAAAGAGTTCAAAAAATCTGCTACTAGCTAGACATATGGAAAATCATCTACTCTTCAGGCCACTCACAAACTCAAGGAACTAAACAGACCTTAGATTTTATTCAAATTCAATTAGAATAACATATTCTCCCAATAACAGTACTGGCTCATCTTCTGTGTGTGATCTGTTTTCTTTTATTTTCTGAAGGACGTAAGATTAGAGGTCTTTTAAAAAACATACATTACTTCCCAATAACCCTAAAGAGCTTCTATGTACGTGCCCAGAAATATGCACACTTTCAATTTGATGAGCTGATAGAAGGTTAAAGTTCTTCATTACACTAGTTGTATATTTTCAACATAATAACTTGATAAGGTTTGTATTCTGGTGCCTATTATAAAAAAAAAAAAAAAAATCGCATCAACAATATTTGATAACGTATCCTAATTGAAAAAGTATATAAGAATGCTATTTGGATAGGAATAGAGAAGCCTATTGGAAAAAAAAACAAGAAAGCCCAAAAGTGAAAACAGAATGGGTTGTCTTGGAATTACTAAAAAGAATTTTGGTTGAAAAGTCTGAAATCCTGTAAGTGGGCTACAGCTTTACGCAGGAATCAGAAAAGCAACTTGTTAATAATGTTTAGATGTCAGTATCTAACTCGAGAGTTTTATGTACTTGAGTGGTATGCAAATGCTAAAAAAGTCTGAGAATTAAGCCTCTTTCCTCAACATCTTAAATTAAGAGGTCAGTTTACAACCACACTAAGCATTTTGTGCCAGATCTCAATACAATATAAAGACATCAGCTTTATTTGGTGAAACTCTGTCAACTTACACCGTGGCTCTACCATTCCAACTGAACAAGTCAAAACCAAATCCTAAATTGTTTGCAGCCAGACCCACCACCAAGAAAATAAATCAAAGAGAAAATAATACTAATATAAAGAGATCTGTTTTTAAGGACAACATGCACACTGAAACTTGAGTGCCTACACTACTGCTCAAAATAGAAATGGTCACTATTCTTCAAAAGGCAGGGCAGATCTTTGTTTTAAAAGCATCTCATTTGCTCTGGATAACAAGCCAAGAGTAGAAAGATTATGTGTCATATCACATCTCCATCTTCATTACATCTCTATCAAATATAATGTCATATAGGCATTATGATCTTAACTGTTCCAGAAGCTGCTACAAATCTTTGTAATCATATGCTGGACATAACTTCTCATTCACTGCTAATTCAGTGCTTTGTAAATATAAAAAAAAAAAGGAGGAAAACACAAGTGAGGCCAAGTGCAACATGTTAGGGAAGTTTATTTATGTAAAGTGGTTCTGCCAGTTAATTTGTTTCCATCAGGTCCAGGGAATAAACAAGTCTAAACTCTACAATTTCTTACAAAACGTTAATCTTTGGTTTCAAGCTTTTTGAAGCATGTTTCCCATGAGTTGACTTTCTGCAACCAGTTAATAGCATTATTCAGTTCAGGTTAGAAACAGCCTTTTCTGTGCAGCTCATTTGTTGCATCCTAGTTCCAAGTAATTTAGGAAACTATGATCATGCACATATTGCTGCTACAACCCTCCATACTCTCTACCGAACAAAACAGGTGTTTCATTCTATAACTAGATATGCCAACAGGCTAAAAAAGAACAGTACAAGGGTTAAACAGAATTATCATGGAGATAATTCAGATATGTTCACAGAATAATCATACACAGAAAATTTGAAAAAAGAGCATTAATTCAACCAGTTTAACTGCAACCATTGCTGAATTTGCATGAAAGAAGGGCCCAGAACTGAAGATGGCACACACCAGCCAGCACATGCCTCAAAAACCCTCTTTTCAGGTGAGTCTGCAGGAATGGGCTCTATAGGCACCTACATGAGTGAACAGACAAACATGGGTCTGAAAACAGCAGGAAGAGAGGGTGAGAATTCCTCCTGCTTACAAAACAGAGTCACACAACAGAATACAACTTAGAACTCTACCTGTGATCAAGTAAAAATCTCACATATGTTTTAAGACTCTCCAAACCCTCTTGAATTGGTAGAACACTTCCTGTTCATAGACTAGGCCTTACACTGTCCCACACCACAGCCAAAGGAAATGCAGCATTTCTCACTGCAGGTGCCCCAGCTTACCAAGACCTTGCATAATCCTATTATAAAATTGTACTGAATGCACCCTAAATTGACATTGTTTATTGCTATTAATCAAGGCAGTGCAACAGGGCTTCAACCAACCCAGGAGAGAAACGAAGTTACACTCATGTATCAAGTCAAACCTTCTTTTATGTATTCTGGCACACACAAAATGTTATTGCAATTACATCAGCAATGCTCTTTTTGTAACTGCCTGGGGTAGGCAGCAGTCGTTTTCAGTATCTAGGAAAACAGATGGATCTGCTCTTGGTGCTGAAATTTTTCTGTAGCAGTAAAAATCAATTCCGTTTCATAACTGACCATATGAAGTCCAAATGCAATGTAAAGAGCATTTTTTCTGATCAATTACAAATGCATTTAGAAATAACACTACAACACACACATTGCTCTTCCCCTTCCAAGAAAATTACTTTTTTTCTATTTCCAAGTAACCGTACTGAGTACATTTACTTTATATTTCTAGAATAATAATACCTCACTGAAGATGTGAAGATGGTCCGTATTTATCTGACTTACCAGAACGATGGTGATGTTGTTCTTCTATGAACTCCAAGTCAAGCATTAGGTCATCTTCATCCAACTCACAGGAGCCCAAGTTATTCAGAACATCCTAATATATATGTAAAGAAAAAAAAGAACCATTTAGACAGATATGTCAGTCAAATTGCTCTGCACAAAATAATTACCAACCAGATCTGGAAAACATGTTTAAACAGGAGGTACAGAAAATTTTTCTGCTAACATTGGACCAGTGAAAACTGTATGAAACAACAGTCCAAATGTATTTGTCAACACTCTCTCTTTTTACAGGGTCTCAAATATTTAAGAAAAAAAATCCTGAAGTACAAGTAATACTATCTAAGTAACTATTTTATAAATGTTCTATGATGGGCTTGTGTCTCTGCAAGTTTAATCATAACTTTTTATGAAGAAAAAAGATGTTATTTTTAGCACAACATAAAGATAACAGTACTTATTTTTTATTAAATGTTGAAATTCTAAGCACTGCCTGCCCTTACCAATATACTCTAAAGAGAGATTTACTGTTCTTTATCCAAAGGATAAGGAGACACAAATTTAGGATAAACAGGAAATTCGGGCACAATTACAAATGTGTGAATTTTTAAGTATTTTTGTACGACAGCCGAGGGGAGACGCTCCCCCTTTCGCCCCCCCACTCAGGGCCCCCGAGATGCCCCAGAGAGACACACGGAGACCATAGGAGGGGAAGCAGAGAGAGCGTTTATTAACATGACTAGAGTGCATATATAGGTTTTAAGGGAATCCAAACTACTACCAACAGAAATCAAGGGATAAATGACCAATGGGAAAGGGTTAACTATGGGCCAATAGAGAAACTTAAACAGACACCTTCAAG
>JAWWEW010000131.1:19140870-19208370 GCA_035583185.1 Anabacerthia variegaticeps | reverse complement strand
CCTTACTTATAAAGCTATAAAGATCCATAAAATACACACCAAAAATACATAAAAATACACCAAATCCTTAGGCATCATACCAATAGGTGTAAAAGGTAAAAATGTTGAAGTGCACAGATTTGTTCTTTACATTATTGTCTGTATTACAATTGACCACACTGATACTGAAGCTGAGCATCCTTTGATAAGCTATACCAGTAGTAAGGAGCATGATTTCAAGCTAATTGAGCGTCTCCTACATCTTGTGCAGTAACTTATGTGTGGTCTGAAATCTTAGGAGATTGCCTGTGAAAACAGTGATTCACAGCCTTCATTGAGAAAAAAATTCCATTTGACTTGGAATAAACACACACAAACAGAACCATAGTTTTCTAAACCGAAAAAACTCCACCCTGTAAGATAGACAAAAGGAAAAAGTTCATATGCAACTCTCCTCCTTATTATTGCCTTTCAGGAAGGTCTTCACTTCCAATAACCTTCAGAGTGGAGGCAAACAGTGCTCCATCTATGCTGTCTGTCCTGTAAGGCTGACATACACCCTGCTCCTCACAGCAACACGTCCTCTTGTCCACCTGAGCTGCCCTCCCAATGCACCCATGACTCTCTTGCCCTGCCTTGCCTAAAGCCTCTTCAACTGCACCAACAACAGTAGGCAAGCTAAAGTGAAAAAGAAAAGATCCCCCAGGTTTTTTCTTCTCAGAAAGTACCTCCTCAAGGGAAATAGTCTCCCTCTATTCCCAGGAGCTCACTTGTTCTTTATAAAGGGGAAAATGACAGGACTGGGACCAAACAAAGAGCAGCTACTCTCCAACATGGCAGGAATGAGGGCCTGACAGAGCTGCTCCACCTGCCAAGGATGTCAGTGATGGCAGTTCTGTTCCTTCCCTGCTCTGACCATCCACCTGCACGCAGAGTTCTTCCACAGACACAAACCAAAACCCAACTCACAAATGCAAAAAAGCCTACCCAAGAAGAGAGCATTTGTTAAGCTCCTATGGCTGTTCTAATCGAGCAGTATTTTCTTAAAACATCTAATTAGAAAATAAGAGAGTAGGGTTCCCAGAATGACCTGCCTAATGTCACAGAACAGCTTAGCAGTACTGCTGAGGGTGCACACCAACATCCTCCACCCCTCTGCTTCCTCAGCAGGATTCATTACTCCTTTGTTGCTATGACAACTAATAAAAACTGTAATTTTTTCTTAAAGTTTAATATCTCTTGAACTTTTTCCTGTTCTTCAGCATACAGAATACTGACACTGTATTCTTTGAAGAATAATGCAATTAAATATTAAAAAAAAATAAGAGAGAGATCAAGCCCTAAGGATCATTCCAAGTAAATACTTTCAAGGCTTTGCTACATAAAGAAAAAGAAATTAAAGCTTCCGTCAAGGTCTCAAGGAACCATTTTTTGTCTATTTATGGTAGCACACCTTTTATTTATTTTAGGAGGCAAACCATTTAGTTGAGGCAAAACCTTGCAGCACAAATCTCTTGACTCTGTAATAACCTCTTAAAAGCCTTAAGACATACTTTCTACTTCTGGTGTCTGACTTCTACCATCATTTTGTCTTTATAATAGACTCAAAATTAACATGAGGATGCTTTTTTCATCCAGTTAATCTCAAAGTTGATCACAACCTGTGACAAGTGCCTGCAAATACAGTCAATCATTTGCCCACATCTCTCAGTTTTTCTGGTCAACACAGGCTGTAACCAGTTTAAAAACTGGTAAACTCAGTTTACCAACCACCCTTTCCACCTCTGACGTGATGAACTACGCTGCTATTTAAAAAAAATTCTATTTAAACAAGAATTCAGTAGAGACAATTTAAATGTTACTAATTCAGAAAAAAAAAGCAGTAATTTGTACAATAGTTTAGGATGCTTTTGACAACTGATGACCAAAGCAGAACAGGATGCTAATTAACCCAAGAGTATTTCAAGGCATCAATAACTTCATATTAACAAATTTCATATTTAAAATTTTTTCAGCATCAACAGTAAGTATAAACTGCTATTTTCTTCCAACAATTAGGTATCTTACTCAGGGTTTATTGAACTCAATGGTACTCAACTTACTTGTGCCTGGGCTCAGAGTTTCTTAACATTCTTAAGTAATACGACCTAAGAACAGTTTTGGTATCAAAAGATACTGATTTGCACGGATATAGTTCAGAAACAGCTGCAACACTTGAGTGACAGAGGTGTATTAGACACACAGTTCCTCCCAGCCAGATGATGTGGATCTGGACAGTAAGTTTACTCAGGTTCCTGAGGGGCATTTCCTTCCTCCCTTACCCTCCCTATCACCTTTCTCTCTTCCCAGCTTCCCTTCCTATAACCACTCAAAGGAAATTTAATGCACAATACATAAATTTCAGTTCCTTCACAGAATAGGTAAGTATTTAATCATTTTTATACCTGTTCAGTTCAGAGTCTACAACACTTAAAATGAATTTGAAAGCCGGAACAAATAACAGCTTTAGTAGTAAATACATATAAAATTCCCAAGATAACAGGTCTCAAATTGCTGGGCCTCATCAAATAAGAAAAAGCTAATAACATTTCTTTATAAAGGTTCCTTTACTATGGTGGTTTTTTGAAAAAAAAAAAAAAAAATTATCATTCCAAATAACCACCATACACATAAAAATATCTAGTGAAATTACGGCTTTTAGAATTACAGTATATTCCTCTAAAAACTGACTACTCTGATATTAAAAAATGGCAATAAAACACACATACGAATATACAAATAAACTAAAGCATATTATTTTGTTAAGCAATGTAACTCGATTCCACATGGAGTATCTCAATTGCACAATATATATAAACAAAGTAGGTAAATCCATGTAAAACTGAGTATTTACAACCAATAGACAAAATGAAGATTAATAATTGGGTTTAGGTACCAAATCTGCCCATTTAAATTAGCCAGTCATGACTGGCACCAATCCAAAGATTTATTTCTTCATGTTTTCACACATTTTCATTCTAGACTTCTTGCTCCTATACAATTGAAATAATTAACAGTAAGGTTCTAAAGGCTGCAGACACAGGTTCTCTGTCATTACCAGCATCTTTGGGGGCTTGTAGATGTTATTTTGTCATTTTATTCTAATTAATCTGCTCAATATGATGTTCAATGGTTTCTGAATATTTTTCATATTCTATACTGATACCTTGAGGGAGATTCAGCCCTGACAAACCTTGTTTTGCTGAGCAAGGGGATGCAGATTTTTTGGTTTTTTCCTGTGTAGAGTTCTTGGGTACGACACACAGGTTACCACTGGGGCCTTGCATTTCAGGATTCTTTTGCACAGATTGAGATTTCCATTTCGTTACTGTATTGTGATACTGTAATAAAATCTTGACTATTGCTTAGAGATTGTTTAAGGCTTTGAGAACTTAAGGTCCAGTAAGCAATGTAATGAGGCGACAAAACTAAAGAACTGGTGTGTTTGCAATGACTCAGTTCACAAACACTTCTCTCAGACACATCCATGGCTGAAGGTAGTATACACAGAAGCCACTGAAAGTTAACTCAGGTTATAAATACATTGATATAGCCCTAGTATCATGAACATATTGACTACATTTTAATGCATCTTTTGGTGACGTTTTGCACCTGCACTCAGCAAACACACTATTTTCTCCTAGAAAGCATTTTGTCACTGCTTCCTCTGATGTGTGCTTTGCAAAATACTCACCACTGCTGCAATTCAAACTGAGCAGATGAGCTTTGGCCACAGGCATCCCTCTTTGAAACCCAGGTCTTCCTTGTCACCTCTGTTGTATACAGACACATTTCTCCTCAACTGTCTGCAATCCTACTTTGCTGCCTCTTTACACTATATCAGGTTAGTCCTAAACCTCAGGGGAGTCATTTTTTAAATTTTTTTTTTCTCCCTGAAATAATAGCAAGTGTCTCTTTTGCATAATGGATTATGCAGCAATCACTGGATTTTCAAAGATATTTTTAGAACTACAAGAAAAAAAATTTAAACTCTTTTTTTTTAAAAAAAAAGAAAAAAAAAGGTTTGGGTTCTGTTTTGTTTTTCTTTCCCACCACACTAGCCCCTAATTGCCTTCCTCTGTGTTACTGTTCTCCACTGTTTTCTAAATACAGACTTTCATATATTAGGGGATGGGGGAGAGGCATATCCAAAATTTAAGGAGTGTTCATGCCTCCCCATTAAAATGATGTCCTAAATGTGGTTTGTAAAATTCCTCTCAGAGTATAGCAGTGTGTTAATATTTAATATTATAGGTTCCTTTTTTCCTTCACTGTAGAAATATATGTGGGAGGCTATTTGAGATCAATGCCTTTGCAAGAACACATAGAAAATACACTCTAGGGAGAATAATTTGATTTTTTGCAAAGTCACATGTATGACAATTCACCTGTACCTCCTCAGGGTCACTGCATATCTGATGCTGGAAAAGATCAGAATTAAATACTTATTTCAAGACTGAAATGATTTCTAAAGATTGCCAAAGGATAGTACTTCATCAAAATTGTATTCAGCAAAGGAACATGGCATACAATCAGCATAAGAATGAAAACTGAGACATACTCAAGGAAAAAGAAAGACCTTGAGCTATTTAAAGTAATGTTAGCTGCTGGAACTGTACCTGAATAATTCATGGACATAATGAAGTATTTCCCCTTCTGCTCTCTCCCACACACTTCAAAAGGAAAATGAAAGTACATGAAATCCAGCAAACAGAAAAAAGTTTTAAAAACATGGAATCCCTGCCAACAGCCTAAAAATCTTTGTATCAAATGTAAAGCTTATAGATCACTCTCATACACCACCAGCAGCTTAAAACCGTTCTTTTTTCCTGAATAACACCATCCAAAAAGCATTGCCAACGCAAATAAATTAGAGACTTTAGATAGGAAAAAAATAAAAGTTGAAATGTTTGGTAAGAACATTTTCTGTAGCTAACGTGTGGAAATCCATTTATATGATAAATTAATGTGCCCTTAGGAACCAAAGACAAAAAATTAGCAGTGGAGGGAACTGTCAACTATAAAGCTCAGATGCATCATATTATTCTTCAAAATATTTTCTGCATGCACCCTTTTGGCTGTGTAAGGGAAGCACAGTATTTCCCATCCTATTGTTGTTACTGCACTTTAAATTCTCTCTGTGCATTAAATCAATGTCTGCAATGATGCTCCTTTTGCCTGAGTGATGATAACTAATGTACTCTCCTAACAGGTCAAACAGAAAATAGTGACATATTTGCACAAACCAAATACAGGAAAACATGCAAAAAAAAAAACCAAAAAAAAAAAAAACCACAAAAAAACACCTCAGATGATAGCAAAGGTGGTATAAAAGGCAAGATAGGTGTGTGATGGAATCAGAACTGGTCCAGGTCCCAAAAATAAGATGACCTATAGGAGAGGCAGATAAGGTCCCCTCCCTTTCTTTTAGGGGAGGAGGATGGTAAGGACAAACCTACCAAGCCTGTGTGAGCAAAGATGAGGATGAAGAAGCAGCACACTTGGCTCAAGTTTCTAACACCTGAGAGTACAGGAGCCTGGCCTCCAAAGCCTTAGTGAGGGCCATGGCAAGGACCACGGCCATCACCAGTACCCACAGCCCAGCAAGACTGGCCTTATTTCTCATTCCCCTAAAAACCCCACTGCAGACATCTTTAATTCATACACTTACATACGTACATGTGCACACACCTACTTGCAACATACAGGCAGAGATAAACAGCTCTCAAGAGAGCTGGGAGGCAACAGGTGCCCTCAGCATTTTAATTTTAGTGCACTTTATCCATCTATTAAGTATCCTAAATCCATGTTCAAGTCAACCCTAGATAAGGATCAACTCTTGACAAACCAGATAAACACAGCAACCGCCTAATCCTGAATTCACTGTCTGGCAAGAATACAAAAGTAAAAGCCACATTTAAAAAGTGCACAAGTTTATGTGCACCAGAAAGCTTGAGATTTGAGTCTGGGGGGAAAAAAACAAACAAGAAACCAAAACAAACAAAGAATACAAACACCAACCCTAAAAACCAGTAAACAGTATCATTTCAGACAGGGAGGTGCTTGCTGACTGTTCGCCATTCTTTCAAATAATCCTAGAGCACTCAGGTTCACTTTGGTTGTAAACAGAATCAAGACAATTGGATTTTCTGTGTTCAGAAAGGTATATACATTTTTCATACATCAATCTACAATTTTATTAACAGAATCCTAGAGAAAAAAAAAAGTCACTCTTAAGAAAGTACGAAAATACAGTCAAAGGCATGCAATAAAGCTTAAAACACCAAACAAAGGCTCTTTTAATAGATTTTCCCTCCTCTCGCTCATACACACATATGCTTTCCTCCCAGCAGAGGGATACATCTGCAACACGTAATTTGCTTTGTGGATTAGTTAATGTTTTCACAGCATTTGTAATAGGCAAAGTGTTATGCAAGCATTCTAGTGTAGTCATTATCATCACATAGCTTTGGGAAAGTTTTCTAAACTCGTGCCAGATTTTTCTGCCGAACGCAGAAAAAGCTCCTTAAGCATCTCTATCTGGCATTTATACAGGATTTCATTTCGACCATTCTGTGAAGGTTATTTGCATATACCTTAGAGATAAGAGGACAAAAAGTTATTCAACACAAGGATTGGTGAAGCAAATTTTTCCAAAACCACTCAAATCAAACACATAACTCGTGCCTAAACTTTGTCAATTTAAACTTTCTTTGCGTTCTGAGAGCACCCAAGTCAATGCTTCGGTCAACATTTAAAGGGTAAAAAAAATTGCTTTAAGACACCTAAACAATTTTTTTTTTTGCCCTTTTTTTTTTTTGCATATAGTCATACACAGAGAGGATGAAAAAAACGAACAAATGAACCAACCAACCAACAAAAACCACAGGGGATATAGTGACACAATCACTGAGGTCCTGGGTGCCGAAAGTAACAACATTTAAATGCACAGGATACAAGAAGGAGACACTCAGCATTTATAGTCATGATAAACCACTACCACTCCTATATCAAACTCTTATTTAAAGACTATTATTGTTCTGACAAATACATCAGAACAATTCACCCTTGGCCACAATCCAGAACCAGGCACATCCATCTGGCAGACACAGCTGAATTCAAACCCCGTTTCCCCAAACAGGTAGACACCAAGCTCAAGAGCTGATTGATTTTTCTTGCAAATAAAAGAATGTCCCAGCTCCAGTCATACCATCTATACTGTTGGAGTCAGCATTTTTGATGCCAAATGAAGATAATCTATTTTATGGCTTGAGTATGACTTTGTTTCTAAGAAAAGACTAGGAACTTGCTACATACGAAAAACTCAGAACTCTTCTAGACATATGATTAAATAAATATTTTTTCTAGTAATACTTTTTCCTTCCCAATATTATTATAAGGCAATTCAAGGCTGAACCTTCCATTTCTAATTCTAATGTGTAGCCTGTAATATTGGTGATAAATCACTAAAAAGTGAGCCCTTGTAAATGAAGCCACAAGTGACCCCTTACTATAGTGTCATTAATGCAATATATAATAGATATGCTATTGCTAATATTACTTGAATTCCTTCTGTTTCCATGGCAACACTGGCCTACGGCTGCCCTGGTAAACAGGGTTTTAGATCATTCTTTGAGAAATGCTTCTGACGCATCTGCTCAAATGTCATTTTTCCACTAGTGCATACTCCTCTCCTCTTGCTTTGTTTTGGTCCTTTTTCTAAAGGAAAACTGTAATGGCAATTGGCAATTACTGGTCCAAAAGGAAGATAGATATATAGAGATATATATATTAATTGTTTCTTTTAAGTTATCGCAGTTGAATGGGCAGTGAATTGGGAATTTGAAGCAAGACAACCTGTTACAAGCTTTGACTAATGTCAGCAATACAAAATACAACACTCCGTGCTGGAGCATTATTTAAATCTCACAGAGACAGAAACCACAACCACTTGCTGGGAATTCTGCAATGCATACATTTTACAGACTTTGCCACTTCTCCCTTGTACTTTCAAAACTATTTGATGCTTAAGATAACTATCTTTTTCAGTATCTACATTCACATGTTCTCCTAAGAAATATTTCCCTTCCTAGACAACAGAATGGAGAAACCAGAGAAACAGCATGAACACCCACAAAACAGTGTTCTGTTCTTTCCCAATACTTACACAGGTGCTTCCACTGACCAGAAAAATCTGGCACAACAGGCACATCCAGCTTAAGAATAGGACAGTATACTGGTACCAGAAGTCACCTGCCTGTGATGTCTGAATTCAGAGACAACCAAAGCTGCCTGTCACTTTGCCAAACACAGCTAGGGATAACCAACAGAATCCGTTTGGATCACATCTGCCTCACCCCCCAAAAAATATCTGTTGATGGAGTCAGTACACTGTTAAGGGGGTGATCTCCTTGCCAGAGCAAAGTAGAAAGACCTGAGGATACAACACTCTTGGAAAGGTGTAACACTCATTGAACTAAGGCTAGGGAAGGTAATTAGGGCAGTCTTGAAGCTTTTGGGCACTCCTGTCTATCCAGGCTACCCCAACAATAGTACCAGTTTTATCACAGCTTCAGAGTCTACAGAAGCTAGACATGGTTCCCTTTGTAAGGCAATGAATTCACAGTTTATATTCAGTACAACATAACCCTTAGTAATGTTAATTGCATCCCAGACTACTTGCTGGCAGGACATCCAATCCTTCAGTAATTTGAGTCAATATAGCTGTTTACAAATCAGACTGAGGTAAGATTTATCAGATGGGGAAAATGTAATTGCTGATGCACTCTAACCAGTGAAAGCTCAAATAATAATGCTACACAAAAAGTATGTTATATATACACGCATAAGGGGCCCAAATAATATTATACATATTTTGTAGAGACTGGATCAGGGTCTGGTTGTTCAGAAGACAACAGCATTCTAAAAAAACTACATACTGGATTTGTCACAAAGTAAATCACAAAATTGGCTTTTCACTTTGCCTATAGGTCTTTTACCCCCAGTTTGGTTTCCATTTATTTCTGTTCACTGTGAGGCTTGGCAGTTTAAATGGCATCTGCAGTATTTATTTGACAATTCTCATTCTTGCTAAAAATTCAACAGAAATAATGTGCATATAATGAAGAACAGCAAAGAAATAGCACATTTTTTGTTTAGAAGGACAGTGAATGAAAAAATGCACTTACTGAATAAGCAACTTACTTGTTAAAGGCTCTCTGGTTTGCCATTAAATATCACATATCAAGTCACAGAATTCTTCCTCCTGAGCATATGACAAGTCTGCTATTTGAACAAATGGGGATGGGCAACTTATTACACTTAAAAGTTAGACATGAAGCCAGGAAAGACTTACCTCTGCTAGAAAGTATTCCAAAGACTTTTTCCACTAATCAACATTTACACATCTTCAGTACAGAGAGCAAATCAAACTCTTTGAGGTCATGGTGACACTGTCAGAAACTTTCTCAAATCCTTACCCAAAAAGACTGTCATTATAATGATTTTCATTTGCCATTAATTCCCAGCTGCCTAATTTATTACGGTAGAAAGCAGTCCCCCTAGTACTAATTGGAATAAATTTTTAATTTAATAGTCTAATGTGCTCCAGTTGGGGTTTTTTTCCTTTCATCGAATCAATGCTCTCATTATTTGTTAACACCAAGGTGCTCAGGGCAAGTTGTTAAGAAGCCTAAAAAAAAGATACCCTCTTGGTCAAGTCTAGATTTAAAAAGAATCAGCAATACATAATCACAGGATAGGTTAGGATTTTCTTTCAGAATGAAGTAGAACAGAGTCTTCTGTTTCATACAGTGGCATTTACAGGTTCAGATAACCAACTCTTGCTGGTTGATTTGCACTCTTAACAGGCAATACCACAAAAATCCAGACTTGGATTCATTGCATGAATAAACTGAATCCTCACAGACTAAGTAGGGCCATCCCAATAAACTCATCTGGAGAATACTTGCTACGAAATGTTATTCAGCATATAACAGCACATAAACTTAATGTTCAAATTTACACTAAGAACAATTTAGTCTCTTAAATGAGACCCGTCCTCAATGTCTGTGTAGTCAGGACTTTCAAGAATAAACTGAAGTATTACACAGTATTTGTTGTCTAAGGGACTGCAGATTGACATTGCTTCCAAATGTTTACTACAATGGGGAAGTACTCATACTAAACTTTTGAGTAGCTTACTCTGGAGTATTTGCACCATACTAATTTTATCTGATTTGACTTTCACTCAGGTTCTAAACTCATTTCAGTCAATAACACCTTTTACAAGGATTAGCAGAAATCTTCACTCATCCAAAACAGACTGACATGTTTTGTCTTGGTCAATATCCCTATTTTTAAGATGCTTTTCTGCATGTAAGTTCCTTCTCTAAAGGCTGTTGCTTTTAGTGTAAAACAGAAGTACAGAGGTAAAGAGGTTCTAGAAACATGTAGCAGAATCTACATAAAGACTAGATAATACTGAATGTGCTGAGCAAAAAAATCTGATCAAATATCAAAGCGCATACCCTCTGTAGCCTTAATTCTGTATGTACAGATTAGACTAACCACAAATTAGTTTTTGTTTTCATTCCACTTACTGGAGTCATTAAGCAAACAATCACTGTGGAAAAGCCAGCACATGTAAATACTGTTCTGGAGTTCAGTACTATGCAGTACCAGCTCTGCAGTGGAAGAGTGCATGTACTTTTACAAATGACAACTTATTAACCTACCTTCCTACAGATTAAGATTGATGTCATCCCACTCTCTAAGCACAAACTTTTTTTTTGTCCTTTCTCTGGAAGTTTTGAACCTCTTTACCAACACTAAATTGGACAGGAAAGTGACAGTCTTAAAGGCAAAAAGCAGAGGCTGAGCTACAGCAGGTATTTGGATGGAAGAGTAGGACTCAAGCACTGCATCTGCTACAAGCAAAAGCCAGGTGAAAAATGGAGAGCTGTAACTGCCTCAGCCGTAATAGCTTCTTTCACTTGCAGCATCCTATGCAGAATGCTAAGGTGCCTTTTGATCAGTGTCTTTATGCAGTGTTTATACACTCAAAATGAAAACCTAATAAATCACAATATAGTGCAGTATTAAACCAAAGAAAATTCACACAATATTTTTTTTGCATCATGTCAGATTGCATTAAATTTCGTTCTTCCATTTGTGCACAATGTCCACGTGCTATTAAATTATTCTGATCTGTCTTGAGACAACGTATAGCAAAAAGGAAAGCAGGTCTAACCTCTGTTATGCCTCAAGTACAGTAGGATTTTATTTTCCCCTCCATATAGTACTTGCATTGCTACCAAGCAACAGCTTTGAACAATTGGATTCTCTCACTCAACTACTCAAAAAGCTGAACATTTCTTTTACAGCCTGGTGATGCTTACAGAGGCAGAGTAAAAGTGTGCTATGCCAGCCTGTCCATCACTTCACTCAAAGCCTTTCCCACATCACAAGAACTCCTTAGCCTACCAGCAGTCCATTCCCTTTAGGCATCCCTTGCCCTTAGGACACACCACAGAACTCTGAAGCTGAACATTGGCACGTGACCTTGCAGAGCTTCAACATAAGTATTTGACTTGCCATGGTATTTTACGTGTCAGGCTTCTTTACTCCTGAGAGATCTCAGATCTTTCCCAATCTCAAGGACAATGCACTGCCAATTTCATAGGAACACAGAATTGCTCTTCCCTGCCTATGACAGCGGCATCATCAGAATTAAAAGCTCAAAGAGGCTTCCTTGCCACAGGCCTCACCTGTTTAGAAATCTGAGTACCCTGCTCACTTTCTTCCCAACCCCTCCATGCAGTTTTTCTACACTACGAAGTGGCATGCTGCTCCTAAACGCTTCCAAAATACTATCAGACCACTATTAGTATAAAATAAGGAAAGCACAATTCACGAATTAATCAAAAAGCTGAGCTATCTTGCTACACAAGAAATCCAGGAGCCTTCTACTCCAAAGCACAGGCACATCTCACATCAGTTTACAGTTCCAAAGAAAGAAACCTAGTGCCACCACGTGGCTAAGAGAAAAAATAACTTTCCTGGTAAAATGAACCGAATCTGCACAAAGCAGATGCATTTCCCAAAAGAATGACTTTTGAGTTGCAGTTGGCAGCCTGTTGATGTTGAGAAAGTCAGGTAATCAAAAATTCATTTCTAAGCACAACAATCAACAGACATCTTCATGGATATCTGAAAGAGACAAATGGTGTACTAATACCACAGCCTAATTGCCATCAATGTTTGTCTCAGGGTTCTCTATAAAATCTAGAGTGTAATGGAAGGGTTTATACATTTAAATATTAACGCTACCTAGAATGTAAGAAGTACATCATAATTGCTGTTATCAGTGGCAGAGCTGATAGCTTGCTGGCATCCTTTTAAAGTAACTCTGAGTACAGAAGTTTCAAGTGCATTCTCGGTTATGTTTGGATTGCAACGAAACACACACGTGCTTTCTTTTCAAACTAAAACCACGATTATATAGCATTGCCTTTTGTTCTTGATATACATGAAATATACATTTCCAAATTTCATTTAAAAAAAACCCTGTTTCTAAGAAGTGAATTAAAGTTGTGCCAAAAAGTTATTTTAAATACTCAAAAGAAAGTCCCACTTAAAACAAACAAACAAACAAAAAACAAAAAACCAAAAACAAAAACAAAAACACACATACCAAAAAGACCCTCAAATTTTGATTGACAATAACTTGTCTCACTGCTCATTTTCATGGGAGCTCTTAAACTGAGCATAATCTTGTTACAGGACTTTGGCCCTCTCCTGGTGATTTGAAGGTACTATTGAAACACAATGCAAATTCTTCATGTGTGACTTGTCATTTTCTCTTACTTACATCAAAAAAACATGAGTATAATAATCGTACCAACTTTCTGTATCCATAAGCATTATATCATATGGTAATGCACTACACAACATAGATATTCTAAATTTCTCTGTCCCTCTGTCAGTAAAAATAACTGTTCCGGATAGTGAACACTGTTTTCTATTTCATGTGAGACACCGTACTAGCTGATGATTTCAACTCAAGCCCAAAGCAAAGAAAAATTATGTTTTCAGATTTATTTTTGCACATTTGAAACTCTTTCCACTAAGGTCAGGGAAGATAACAGCCTCTGACATGCAATTCTTACTCTACTCTTAAGTCATTAATGAGCAAAAAGAAATGCTTCTAGAGACTGCATTTCTTCTTGAATACTGGGTGGTAGTTAAATTCCCTATCAAGCTAACTTCGCAGATCGTCTGTGCTCTCAGAAATGAACTCTTAATTTATTCTCTACAGTATAACTAATAATCTTTGCTGCTTTAGCTGACAATACAGCCCCTAATATGATACACATGGAAGTAAAAGCAGCCCATCATTAGCATTGAGAAGGTTAGAGAGAAGGCAGAGCCAGACTTTTCAGAGCAGTGCACAGTACAAAGACAAGAGATATCAGAGACATACACTGAACAACAGATTCACATGGGATATAAGGAGAAACGCATTCCACAGGAAGACAGACAGGTACTGAAACAGTTCCTTGAGGTTGTATGGTCTCCAGTCTTGGGGACTTTCAAGACCTAGCCGGATCAAGCCCGAAACAAGCTGGTCTGACCTCACACCTGGTCCTGCTGTGAGCAGGAGGTCAGACTAGAGAACTCAGAAGGTACCTTTCAACCTGAACGGCCCTTTAATGGTACAAGAAATAATATGCCTAGGGCATATACAGACAAGAGACCTATCTTCGTGTTTGGTATTTTAAATTAAGCTTGTAAGAAAGAAAACAGTAGGAAAACATCAGAAACAGAAAATATCACAAACAAGAATTAAGGCATTTCCAAAAGCAGTATTAGGAAAATGTTCTTGACAGAAAATAGCATAATAAGCATATTACTGCTTATGGCACATGATTATATTCCAATACTGATAAGGTAATAAAACTAGAGGATTTTTCCTCAGAGAAGTCTCATATTAAATATACATACAAGACAAGCAGAGGCTCCCATTTGTAGAAGCCCAGAGACGTTTTTGGAATTTATTAGGGATAGTTATGAGACTTCTTACCAAATAAGGTTGTTCTTTCCATGACCTCCAAGAATTTGCAATATTCTGCATATCACATTTCATCCTAGTCTTTCACTTACTATCACCAGACTCCTTATATTACACTCCTTTTTCTCTTTTTTTTTTTTTTAATCATTGACTGCATTTCGTGTTTAGATTTAAGAGAAGTCCTTCCTTATGTACTTGTGTGCAAAGCCTGTGAAAGCTTGATTTCTAGTCAGGCAGCTGCTGAATCTTCTTGGTTCCCAGATCATGGCTAGTCAATAAACAGCAATTATAAATACAAAGTAGAAGCAACTATTTCCCTGAGGACATGGTACAGAAGGAAAGGCTAATTCATACAACATTCAAATCAGCAACATAAGCATCTTCTCCATTCTGTGGCTGTTTGATGCATGGAATATTTTTCTCTGATTATGAAAAAAAGTCTTCTCTTTAGAGAGACACCCCAAATTTATGAGTTACGGAATTACTTTATGACACCACGGTTTCTTATTATAGTACTGCTGAAGAAAAATTTTAAATCCATTTGCATCTGCTGATACAATATCATAGGATTATGTTTTATGCTGACAAAGATGAGACTCATTACTAATAGTAGAAAATTTTAAGAATAGCAAAAAAATAAAGATGACAGGTTTTTGTAATTAATTTTGAAGCTTGATTTCAGTCTCTGAACAGTAAATTATAATGGGCAGCAAAACTCTCCACATGAAATTTAAAAAACTTGTGGTCTGTTCACAGGTATATTCAGAGCTGACAATTACAAGAAGTCCACAGCATAGTAGCTGCTCCGCAGATTTATCCAAAGCGGATGCAGTGGCACTAGGTGACCTGCTCATTTAATACTAAACACTCCACTGAATCAGCTGCTTGGCAAAGACACCAGAGCAGTTATGAGTTTACATACAGGGTCTCTCAGAGTGTCCTGCAACTCCATAGACTTGCAGATTAATCAAACGCCATCCCAAGAACATTTTCAACTACTCCTTATCCACAGGTAAGACTCATGGAACTCCTTTTAACAGAATTTGGTTTTCAGAACATAGATGTTACACTCTACCAAGTTAAAATGCAAGGCTAATCTAATTTCACAAAGAGTTTTTGGACTGGAACTATGCACTGACTACTAAGAGCCAGGAACAAGACCAAGAAACAGTACTTTTTAATTTATTCACTTATGAATTAAATAACTTCCCCAACAGTGCAGTCTACACTGAAAAACACTTTTACCTTTAAGGAGCAAGTGGGCAGCAGAAAAAAGCTTGGTACAAAGTGTGATTATTTTCAAAGTGCTTATTCTGAAGCAGATCTGTAACTGAGCATCTTAACATCGTTGCCCCTCCAAGAGGTTTTAGATCGGGCCTCTACTGTTTTAGGGAAGGATGTCTGTTGCCTGGCTTCAGATGGGTTCCCATCAAATGGGAACGCTGCTTAACAGTTTTACTGTGCAAGCCAAAGTTCTCTCCTTACTCCTTAAAATTACTACCAAAAAAAAAAAAAAAAAAAAACACCAAACAAAATAAAAAAAAAAAACCCTAAGTGAAATGTGGTTTTTTTGTGAAAAAGGCACTGATGAATGCTTTCATTAAAACCCCCAGAAGCTAAAACTATAAAGTAAATTTGGTGATATATACTTTCTTTTAAACCCAACAACATTTAGAATTTTCCTACTCCCATTTCCCTTTAGCTAGATATTCACTCCTTGTT
The DNA here is from genome assembly GCA_035583185.1 of Anabacerthia variegaticeps. Lineage (NCBI taxonomy): Eukaryota > Metazoa > Chordata > Aves > Passeriformes > Furnariidae > Anabacerthia > Anabacerthia variegaticeps. The sequence goes on along the minus strand of JAWWEW010000131.1, from coordinate 19,192,559 downwards.
TCCCCAAATTCCCGACACACTGATACAACCAAAAACATATGTTTTTCTTTCTTTACTATCACTGTGACACTTTCCATGCCAGGTTTTCCAGTTTTGTTTTGGAGTTGTGACCTTGTGTGTGGGTTTTTTGTTTTTTTTATGATGTTCTTTATAAACAGCACAAACACAAGTTCCTGATTTTCAAAAGTGAAACCGTAGACATACTAGGCAAATCTTACATGAACACAAATCAATTCTGTATCATTAGGAATCATATCTTTTGTCTTTTTTTTAGCAATGTCCAAGGTTGTTGTAAAGAGGACACAGCTGCCTTACAATTTCCACAACAAGTATAATTTGACCATATGGAATAATCTGAAAAAGTTCCAGTTTTGACTAAGCTGGTTTGATTATCATCCAATCCAAGTACCAACATCAACACTCACGACCAAAGCGAAGCTTAGCAAGCATCAATGTTTTGCAGTTCTTTCATTTTTCATCTCAGGATCTATATAATTCAGGATACGCACTACAATAACAAGTAGGCAGAAATACTGTTTTTTCTCAAATGCCTATGGGATTTTACTGACAGTAAAAAAAGAAATCCAAGCTCTTCATTTCTGTGCTACAACCAATTCTACATGAGTACGGTTCTATCAAAATGGGTCTATCACTAAATTTTCACTTAAATAAAGTAAAACCTTCAAGTACTGTATTACTACTAATTCTGTAGAGTTAGTGTTTAGACCAAGTTAAATTCCCCAGTAAAGGTACAGCATTCACGTAAAAAGGCATACTTCCATCAGTGATCATCACAGTTATAAAATTAAGACAAGGACTACCTCAATGCCCAGCAGATTTTTGGGGGCTAGGGCAATAAATGACCCACATACAGTATTACATCAGTATATCATTAAAGTGAAGTTCGGATTTGAAATTAATCACATTCTTATAAGGTGGCACATTGACTAATAAGAAAAAGTACTTGCTGGAGGCTGCAATTTTTTCCTGTTAGTAATGCTTCTGCTCATCCCAATTATTCTCATGAGCACCATAGCAGAGTATTTAATCAAGAGTAGAAAGAGAAAGGGAATAGAAAATGAAGTGGTAAATGGGGAAAATGACAAGACACCCTAAGCAGAGCTATCTCCTATCTTAAAATACTGAGTATTTTTCTTCTAAACTGCAGATAATGCATTCAGTGAATACTAATACATTCTTTAAACTATCTAAAATGCAATCTACTTCATAAATTTATTGCTACAGGCCTTTCAGAAAATTATATAACATAAAGACAATAACCTTACACAGCAATATTTTTTGTAGAGAGGGTGGGAGGATTTAAAACAATAGTTTGTTCCTTGAAAGATTTGGCCAATGTTTTTTGGGAAGAGAAATAATGCAAATTCTACTTCTGAACACAAGACAAGTTATCACCCCTTCCCCTCATTAAGAAAACTATAAAAGCATTTTTTCATACACAGGCTCAGTCTCAGACTGCTTCAATCCCTTCAAAGTCACTCTACCCAGTTTTGGCTATCGTTGGTGGTCTTGGGGCTCAGTAGCCAACAGGAAGCAGTAAAGGCAGAAGTTAGTGAAATTTAAGATGATTGATCCTGTCAGTACCACCTGAAACCACCAAACAGAAATTTTGCTCCTGGAAAATGAGAGTGGGATTGTATCAGTTTGGTGGACAAAATGGACATTCAGTTTTCCAACAATTTGCTGGTATCCTAGCATACACTGGTATGTGTAACCAACAAAGTCTGTAAAAAGTCACTGCATAAATATTTGTAAAAATTGCTAAAGTTAAAAAAAAAAATAAAATCTCTAAGACCATTCTATTGTAGTTTTCTTGAGTGACTGAGGGGCAAAGACACACTCTATGTCAGCTGTTATTTCTGGACATAACTCATGACAAATCTATGTGTTAATGTCACACACTGACATACAGTCCAGAACCTCTCTCAGCACAAGATGTGGGACCAATTACTTAACAGACGAAATGGCAAAAAATATTTTCAGCTCATGGTGATCTAATAGCTTTTCCAGTACTTCAGCTTCTCACTGATTCTCTGGACTTGCCTCCTTTAGTAACAGATTTTTCTTCCTCCTCCACTCTTGTGACACATGTACAAAAAAAATGGATTGCCTGTTGAAAATCCTGCCTTTTTTGACTTGGTGCCTTCTACATTCAGCAACTTTACCTGACGGCAAGCCACGCTGAAGCTTCAAAACTGCCCACAGAGTGCACAGCACATAAGCCATAATCATGCAAAGTTGGAGAAGGACTAAAGCAGGATAAAAGAAGTTACTGAGTCAAGTCTGCTCCACCAACACAGCAGAAAACACAGCTATATATTTTCTATTCAATATGTTCTGCTTATCCAATGTGTTCTTAAAGATTTCCAGTCACGCAGACTCCACAATACCCTTAAGTCAGACTGTCTGGTTTTTACCACCCTTACCATAAGAAAACACTTCCTAATACACTTTCTGGTCACTCCTTAATGCAAATTATGAAAATACTTGTCCTAAAAATCATAGTTTTAGTGTTTTGAATATAGTGAATATATTATTTTCTCCATTTTTTCAGCAGACTTCAATGTATTTGAAAGTAATCATTACTTTCTCCTCAAATTTCTCAAGCTATCGGACCTCAAATCATTCAGATACTGCCCAGAGTATTCTCCATTCCTATTGCTTCTCCTTCCCCCACTCTTCACAAATGCTTGAGATATGGGTGCCTGAACTGAACACAACACTCTGTGACGAAAACTGAGTTCTCATTTCTGCACACGAGAATTAGAGAATATCTCCCCTAAATACAAGAAGTTTTCCAGTAACACCTACTCGGAGTTATGCAACTTTCAGAACCATGTTTAAGTATCATTGCACAGTACTCTCTCTAAATCAGGATACGGATATTAGCACTACATTATATCCAAAATAATGTTTTTAGTTCAGCAGCTTCTGGACTTCTAGATACTAAGATCTGTGCTGAACTGGGGTCATGCAGCATTGATGTATCATTCCCTTAAACAGCTGAGTAAACTGCCACTGTTTTCAACACAATTCTTCTCACCAGTGTTTCCCAATCTCAGTGCTATACTGGCTTAAAGAAATTAGAAAGTATCTTCACTCAATTATATTTTCAATATCTTTACTCTCTCCATGAACCAACATACTAAAGACTCAGCAGAACGGAAATTGAGAAAAAAAAAACAAACAAAACAAAAAAGCAAAACAAAAAATCCACAAAACCAAAACAAACCAGAAAAACAGAAGAAATCACATTAAAAAAAACCAGTAAAATAATTAACATTAAAAGGAAACTCATCAAGAGACACAAAGACACCAACAAAACATAGGTACTAGAGTACACCTAAGTTAAAATGGAGGTATTTAGGTATGAGGGACAATAATGAAAAAGCCACAAACAGGTGGCCAGTTATTTGACTTTTGTTGGGTATTCCTGAACTATCATCCATGAAGTTGTATCATGACTGTAACACCAGTGACACTAGAAAAAGCCAAATTTTAACTATTTCCATTTTAAACCCTTTTCTCCTGTCACTAGTAACTTGTCCATGTCTTTCACAGTCAGAGGTAGTTTTCCCAAGTCAGCATAACACACCAAACTAACTTACTGATAGTTTTGGAAGAATCCTGGCACTAATGAACATGAATGAGTATGTAAAACCTAAACGTATGTATTTTAATACAAAAGGAGACTATAGATGGGGTGTGGGAGGATGTACCAGCAGAGGAACTTACTTCCACTGCCCTCCTTCCCTGATGCAATAAGCACAGAATTGGGCCTGGCTTTTCATATTTTGACAGACTCTTCTGAACATAAGCACAGGACATACAACCTCCAAGGGCCCACACTGCCCACCAGCAATGTGGGTTTTTGTCTGCTGGACCAAGTTTAATATAACTGAAAAAATGTGTTCTAAAAAACACTATTTCATGACTTGTGCCTGAAGCAGCAATATTTTTGTAGCACTTTATTCACCTGCAACAGGCTATATGGAGCTCAGCATCAGTATCTCTTAATCTATAAAAGCATGTTTTATTACTGTACTGCTGAGTGAAAGACTAGCTACCTCATTGTATAATATAGACTACTGCAAATCCAAACTCAGGCTGCTCATCGTAGTTCTGCAATCTGTGCTGATCTGTAAGATTAGAGCAGAACCCAGCCAGAGAAGATTGCTCCCCTGGTGATACAGAATTTCGTTAACTTGATCAAGGGTTGTATTAAAGCATTAAGTAAAACCTTAAGTCACTGCCTGTTGCAGTTCTTGCACAGACACTCACACACCTCAAATGTATTAGTATGGGCAATCATATTGATAAAAACAACATACAAAAACACACAACAGCAAGTAAAACCATATAAAATTGCACTTCTCACTGGATGCACAGAATTAACAGCAGACTATTCTCCATCCTCTATGTAAAAATTCAAGAGGTTTTTTTCCTCTATTTCAACATTCTCTCCACCTTCTTTTTATAAACATATAAAAGGCAAGAACACAAACCCATGTGGATCTCTACACTGCAAGGAGAAATTTAAATGTCCTGTTCTGTATATCTGTCTTTACAATATGATTTAGATGCCATTATTTCATGTCCATAGGTAAAACTACCTAAAGACAAACAAATTAAATGTAATATTGCAAATGGAAAAAGCGAAACTCACTACATGTACTTGCCACTGAAGCACTACTTGCAACAGTATCACTGCTGATCTCAATTCAAGAAGGAAAAAAATTTCTTCCAGTAATGTGCAGAGAATCACTCTTCTGCTTTGAGCATACAGAATCAATCCAGCCTTAAACACAGCATTTTTCCACACAGGCTACTAAAAAGTTCAAAAGTGGGGGTGGAGGGCTGTTTGTTTTATGAGTTATATTAATCACACCATATACTTTTGGTTCTCAGACAGGGACAGCTGCTTCTTTACTCATACTTGACAGGTAGGCCAAGTAACACTTCAAGATTTTCAGAAAGGTAAAACTCACTTAAACAAAACAAATTTCCTATTATAATACTTCAACCAACTTTGATTGAATGTTCCCAATGATTCCACTGAACATCACAGCCCCTGATGTCCCAGCAACCTGCAGTCAAACCACATCTGAAGTGTAACATGCAACGGACTTCAGATGCCTCTTTCAACCTGTTTCTCTGGAGGTGCTGCTCCAGCAAGGCCCTGCTTTTATTGCAAAACAGAGTATTCATTCTCATGCTGAGGGGTTTTTTGCCTCCAAATTGTTGCATATTGTAAGGTGATTATTATGTGCTTCTATATAACACCTGCAGGACTGATGGCAATTTTTAATATTCTACTTATACAGAGAAAAGGCAACGCAGGACCTAATAGCAGGTAGCTCTAAAAAAACCCAAAAACAAACTGGTGCCCTCACAAACAGTCCCTCTATCACTAGCATGAAAGCCCCTACTTGCCAAAGAAATAGGTTATTAAATGTACATCTTCATGGTACTTTGCTACATTTCTCTTACAGGTCTGCTTATCAAATTTATTCTACATACATGTACTTTTCTGCTCCAGATAAATGGCCTAGGCTCATCGTAGCAGTTGAGCCATGCCTGCAGGCTAACTAGACTCAGAGATTTCATTTTCAACCTAAGATTGGATGCGCTTGGCCAGTCAGTGCACCATAAACCTCATTTCTGTCCCCCAGTAATATAAACGCAATAAAGCCAGGGAAGTTAAAGGAGATTTGCGCTACACCAAAAACCAGAACAAGGGTGGCTGGGCAGACAGCTGCTTCTTTTTTTAAATGCAACAGGAAATATGTACAAAGATAATTTTCTTCCCAGATTAAGGAAATCTAGGATTTTCCTTAAGCAAATCACAGAAGTATCTGCTTCACCAGTGACGTGAATTTTTGAAACAAATGTTTTACTGACATAAAAATAAGATTTTTGTTTATTGCTCGTAAGGCTAACAGAAAAAAAATTACTTTCCTCTTGAAAAATATCACTGGGCTGAAACAGCAACAACCTCATAGAACAGACAGATACTATAAATTAGCTATGCGTTTTTAATGAATGGAAATTTCTGAACAATATAACAGTAACCTTACTTGTTGAATCAACATTTTGAAGTATACTTCTGGTCTCAAAACCATCTGTAGATCTATAGCAATAATTAACCAGACAATGTAACATGAAGTAGCTACCTCAGAATTACACGTGTAACTCTTTCGTCTTGCATATATACACAGCTACCTCTGATTCATTACAGCAAATTACAGCAAATTCTAGAGCCCAAACAGGCCTTTAGCTCTGGCGTGGATTCAGACACTAAACTGAAAGGCACAGATCAGGATAGCAAAAGATCTTTGGTCACCTTATACTTCTAAGGAAGATAACTCCTCAATACATCAGCATCTTCACAGCCAACAAGATGACTGCATTGTTTTGGTTTTTCAGAGGAGGAAAAAATAAGTCATCTAAGCAACTTAGCTTAGGCTATGCAGCTAGCCTGTAAGAGGCTCATCTTCTTACAACCTACAGTTCCAGGTACTGCAAATCAAAGTCCTCCAAGAAACAAAACTCAAAAAAATATGTCCAGGTTTTACTACTATACCTTCATTGTGGTATCTCGGAAAAACAAGAAACTTCATGCTATGTTCTGCCATATGTACAGAGAGTATAACTACTATTAGTATGAAATATTCTGTATTATGATAAACAAATGTGTACTACCCAAAGATCTGGATAAAATTATCACAAATATTTTATAGTTTGTACAGCATTCCAAGCATACCACAAGCTTTGTACAGACATGAAGGTGACAATAAGGAGCATACAAGTTAAATATATCAGATAAGCAGAGCTCTCTATCAGTACCAGACAGAGAAAATAGAAATAGAAAAGAAAAATGACTGATGATGTTCCATTAATACCATGATGGAGTGTTCCAAGCAAGAAAACCATGAACAAGAACAATTTAAGGGCACAGTGACGACAGCATTTTACAAAAAGAAATGGGATAATTTAATAACCAGGCCATAACTTCCTTATTATGATGTTAAGCTTCCTATTTATAATGTATGTATTTGTGTTAAGAAGCCAAGTGTCTGCATACTATAGTGAACTGTATGTAATGCTACGAGTATTACTGGCGGAGCCAGCTCTGCACAATGACTGTCAATGTACATTTTTTATTTTTATTTTTTTTAACACCTCTATTTGTCATTACAATGCACTGTTGATCCCTCCTCCATTCTTCTTACACAGTGTTTATATTATCAGAGGAAGGATAGAAGGAAGAAGCCTCTAATTCTTAAAGGTCCTACTTATGAGTTGTCAGCTTACAAAGACCTACAACCATTTGTCTTAATTTTAAGAATGTAATGGGTGAAATGTAGTGTATCAAGCCTAAAACAGATTCCACCCTGGAATCAGTAAGCAGAAGCACTGAAGGAGATGATAAAATGCTGTATCATATACACATATTTAGAAATAAATCACAGAGGCAGCAGAAAACCAAACTACCCTAATACATCAATCAGAGGGAAGTGGGTAATGAAAGAGTAGTATCTGCTCTCTAAATATTAAGCTGTTATCTCTTTATCTGTTATTTTCACATTCTTCATTTTTACCTCCACTTCTATTTTCATCTTATTAGCTAAATTGAGATAAAGTCTGTTCTGCCTTAAAAGGCTATTTTAATACCTACTTACAATCCCAGTAACCTCCTTACTTCTGTTGCAAACCTTTTCAACCCTCTGTGAGAGGCCACTCACACAGCAAGCATTTTTCATCTCAGATTTTTTTTCCAGCAGTAGTTGCATTTACTACAAGTTCTTGTCAGTCCTTTTGCAAAAATGAGAAAATTCTTGTACTACCATAGGCATTTTGACAGCACTGCTACTTTTTGCTTTTCCTGACCCTTTTTTCCTAGGGAGTATGTTAAGAAAAAAGGGGCTTGAAGTACTGCTTTGAAAGCATTTTTTTTCTTCTCAGACAAAAAGTAGTCTACTTGCTTTGTGATTTGACATTTCTAAGTTGATGATATTAAAGGTTTATTTACACACCACAAAAATCTAGTGTGTTCTTTCACTCATTTCTCAGGTCTTCAATTCTAGCATCATACAATAAGAAGGTGCAGTAATCTTCAATTCACATAAGAATTCATAAAATATAACCTCATTAAAAAGTAACCTTTGATGAAATTTCTAAGTAAGCAATCTAAACTGAAGGTGTTTTCCAGTTTTTGACAATGCAGTTTACACTTGAATGTCACAAAGAATAATGGTATGATCCTTGGTTATATCCAAGCATTTACACCATATCTCTCCTCATGCAAAATTTCAACTGATTTTACTAGAATTTCCCCAATACAGTTCTTTCTGTCTAAAAAAAAAAAATACAATCCTAAGAAAAAGTGTCATGTGCTCTGTATATTGTGATGCTCTAGGAAATAAAGGGTTTAGTTTTTTTCCCCCAAGGTTATAAAACCATATTTCAGATAACACCAAGAACCACCTCCTCGATATACAATCTGAAGTATTATTAATAAGTGCTAATCAACCCATGAATTTCAGAGCAACGGAAGAAGTCAGTCGTAATTTTGTCTTGCAAGCCTGCAACGAAATATTTCTCTCTGATAGATAACAGACTTCAGCTGCTTGAGATGGACTGAGATGGGTGAGGTCAGGATGAAAAGTATGTAAGTCTGCAGTAACCACACACTTTTTAGACTGCTAAATTCAAATGCATTTTCAGGTATGAGTATGGCCTCCTGGCTTCAAGGATCACAGACTAAAGGGATGAAAACTGTCCTGAAAAAAACCTGCTGTAATTTGATGGTTTGTTTCACAGTTTATAGTATTTGTGCTGGTAGTTAACCCAAATGATGTTTCTACCATGTCTGTTAATGATGAGTAACACCCTAGTGCTGGACACTGGAATTTCTGGATGATATCTACTCTTTAATAAAGTTGTCTTCCATCTCCTCTCCCTGAGTCCATTCCTTTACCAAAACACCTCTACAGACAGAAAATCAAATGAAAACCTGAAATTATTTTTTTTATTGTCTTGGTGCAACTGTTCATGATGCCCTCTGATATCCTTGTAGCCAGGACCTTTTTTTTTTTTTTTTTTTAACGTTCAGCAGCAAGGGAAGGACTGTAAAACACAAGATCTCCTGGTAAATTGAAAAACAAACACCAACAAAACCCCACCCAGCAAACACAAATCCAGAGAAAATACAAATCCAAAGCAGGGCAGCATAAAAGAACATTAGAGTTAGTGATCTTGTATGTCAAAGAAGGAAAACACGGGGGCAACGCAGACCTTGAAGTGACATTAGACAGGCTCTCTCAAACAGACTCGTGCATTCACACAGGCTTTTGTCATCTTAAAAGGAGAGGACCCCTTTGGACTCAAAGAAAGGGAGCCAAAGCAAGTGCCAGTATCCTGCAGCTACCAAACAGGAACAGCTTTACTTCACAAGCCTCCTTTTCAAAGGAAAGGGAAAAAATGGCAACCAAGCACAATAAGAAACTTGGTTGATAATGTCTTTGCCCCCTAAAGAGCAATCATAATCTAAAGAGCTCTCTAAAGAGCTAATCAGAAACAGCACAATGAAACCAAAAAGCCCACAGGTCAACATCTGGTGCAGAAAGCTTCATCTTCAAGAGCCATAAAATATTTATCTTGGCACCATTTAATGTAGCAATACGATATAAGCTTTCTTTGTGATCTCTTCTCAGCATTTTCCTCAGCATATTCCTGTGGATATCTACATAATTTTTCCACTGTTGTTAAATAAAAGAAATGCTTTCAAAACATAGTTTTGCAGCCATCACATCCACAACTGGAACATAAGGCTGAACACCAGCTTTCAATTCTTAATCATGAGTGATGGGTGTGTGATTAGCAGAGAAACTTGCAATCAGTCCAGCTACATCGGGTACCTGCTTGATTGTTCTCTGCTGTCCACATCTCTTAGGAGCAATGACCCTGTCAGACAGGACCTGCGAGACAGCAGCAGACTCTGAGCTATCACACTAAGATATACACAGCATCATTAATTATAATGTTATCTAAGTGCAAGTCCCTGAGCTCATCACTTCCATACGTACAAATGAGATTTTCTGTTACCATGAACTCCTCCTATTAGTTTATGTCACCTCCTGCAGCACCTCATGTGCAAATGTTATAAGAGCACTTTACAAGCTGACAGTTCAAGTTAACAAGTGTAGAGAAAGTAACATGACAAACGTGTGGAAGTGACACAAGTATCCCCCTTGTGAGCTCAGTCCCCTAATAGAGCTTGGCAGCTTTCACCTACAAATGCAAATGATGAAAGCTGCCAAATTAAAAAAGGCACCATCTTTTACTTCTTTTTAATCCAGAAAATAAATATGAGGAAATAGGAGTTTGCAGCGAATAGCTGCAATGGGAGACAAGCATCACCTTGGTAAAAAGCAGCTATATGAAAAAAGTTGATAAACCAGGTACATTTTTTTAGTTTTTCTGATCTATTACTGTTTTTTCTAGACTTTTACATGTATGAAAAATAGACAGCTTACATTCCACTTGTGTTGGCTGAACACATATAAAAGCAGGGAGATGAGCTGCTGAAAAACTACATTAGCAGAATTGTTGCAAGCATGATTGACTAAAAATCTAGGAAAGCTGAGGTTTACTGGAAGAAACAGTACCTTTTATCAGAAAAATTATTTTCAATTTTACAGCTTGAAAAAACAGACATATTCCCTGGACACAAACACTTCTTCCAGGATAACTACTTATTACCTAAGGAACAGGCCCTAAAAAGGATTTTTGTGATAAAAGCCAGTTTATTTTTTCCTCTGTTTCAATTAGACTGATAAAATATATTACCTATACTGCTCATTTCTTTCTGCACTGTGGTACACCATATCTTTTGACAAGAACAAATATCCCTTCACAGCATCTGTGGAACTCAATGCAAGTGGATGAAAGAATTAACAGATAAAGAATACTCACTTAAATGCTGACAGACAAGCAGTTATGATCAGCAGCCCTTCCAGAAAATATACATGTAGCCCTCAGACAAATAAAAACCATTAAGAACAGCAGCAACAAAGAGGATCCAAAGTCAATTATTTCCCATAACGCACTGGATTAATTTCATATGTCATCCCACTGAGCTACAACAGGACTCCTACTTCAACGAATTCAACTGATAATACAAAATGTGTGTTGTTGTCTGCACTTTATTTTCTCTAATGCATAAATAGTTGCATCAGCTTCACAGGAAATAGCACAGTGGAAAATTATCAATTCTGCACAAATTTACAAAGAGCTACTCTCCTCACTGAGCAAAATGCTTTATGAGGGACTAGATATTCACATCATTTGCATGAGTAACATCCAGGTGAAGCCAACATGCCTTGCAGCAAAGAATTCATCTTCTTGGGAGGTGAAGTGTATTTTACCCTGGAGAATTAAGGTGTTCACTGCTACTGTAGCTATCAACTATACATACAAGAGCAGAACAGGAATGAAGCGGTGATTTTTTTCTTTCTGTAACAGTTATTTTCACAGACGTTTGACTTCTTTTGTTAGTATTTAACAGGGTTACTTTTTTTCCTTTGGCTTGACCTACCCTACCACAAAAAAATTCATGTAGCCAAATAAAAATCATACACCCAATACAAAGACTCAAAGTATTCCGCAAAGTAAGACAGGTAAAGGTCCCAATCTGTTCAAATAAAAAGAAAAAAAATAACAAGAAGGTACCTCTGTTTATAACTTACAATTAGCTTTAATGCACAGAAAAATGCCACATACTGAAAGATGCCCTTAAGTCTAAGTACAGAAGACAGACTGAGGCCTAATAGTTGGAAGTAAAAACACAGCTACCATTAATTTAACAATCAGGCATGGGTTTTTTATGGTCTTTGTTTCTGGTGGTTTGGTTTATTGACTGATGTTTGGTTTGGGATTTTTAAATCTCACACCTTTGGAGAAACCTAGCAAATGAAGGCGCAGTTGTTCCATCTCTTCATGGTTTTTCTACCCTTACTTCAACAGAACTCATTGTCCTTGAGTACAGGCAGCTGGCAGCTTACATACAAAAGGTCTGGCAGGGGATCCAATGGTCCTTTCCGCTTCTATTATTAAGTTGGGGTTTTTTCTCTTGAAACTTGTGGGTACATACATGCCAGGCAGTTGCTTGGTATTCTCTCTTCCATACACACGAGCAAATGCTCTGTTCTCCTCTACTCAGTGATCCCACCTGCTCTGCAGCTTTGTCGTACCACATGCAGGAATACCTGTGTTCTCCTTGTTCTCCAGCCCCACCACCACCTTAGTAAACACAAGTAAAGGAAACAACAAAACAGGCTGGTTTTGGTCTAGAAACACTGCTACTACAAACAATTTCCAACAGTTTGCCGAAGGAAAAAAAATGCTGAAATAGAAGGGATTTCAGCAATATTCATAGATGCATATCCTTTTAATTTATATTCAGGAATATCATTACATACACTACTCAAGTTCATCTTTATTGTGAAGTCATCTGTAAGAGTCAAAAATTTTATTAATTCAGTGTTCCCTACATTACACATTGTTTGAAATTTGAAGTATGACCCTTCCCCACAAATACCCATTAGCATGTGGCTTTTGTAATGCTGGTGTGAAAACCCTGTATGTAGCAACACCGTATCGAAATGGAACTCAGGTTTGAAATAAAATCCTAAGTCATGTTAGGATCTGCTAAATCCTTCTGTTCACGCTGAATATGAAAATAACTTGCAATGCATTTTTGGAAAAATGTTCTCTCTCTACCTCTGAAATACGTACAATGAATGAAAATGGAATTTTTCTTTATTTGCCAACCAATTCTAAGTTTAAACAAAGCCCTTGACAGATTCTGCACTGTTTGCTCTATTTTTGGTAAATAAATACTGTTTGCCATCACAACACAGAGACAGAATAACAAGTGATGAGCTTGTTCACCAACTATTAAAACATGCAAAGAAGATTAAAGCATCTTATTCTGAAAAAGTTTTAGCTTACCCATGGGAACACTGACCTTTCTTTCCATACAACAACAGCAATCAGGCTCACAAACAATTTAAGTTTTGGCCATTTCCTGTGGTAGCTCCAAGACTGAGAGCTCAATTAAACCAGCTAAAATGTGCATTACAGGGACAACAAAGCATCCTAACCCTTTTTAGCAGACACCCTTCTGCATGGAATTTTTTAAAAAATAAATATTGAACAACAAGAGATATCATTGAACTTCTCTGGTTAATAAACCTTACAGGCCTCCTACCAATAAATATGCCTCAAGAAATCACTGTATCACTTCATACCATTTTATAATGCCACAATTGCTTTTGTTATGCGGACTGTAGAGAAGGGTGAATGCTATACCAGAGCAAAATCATGCATTAAATAGTGCCTTTCTGTCTTGGGTTAGGCAGCATAGCATCCCTGCCTCAGTTCTATTCTCTTCCACCTGTAGGTCCGTCCAGTGGACAGCTGAGGCCACTTAAAGAATCCAGATAGAACAGTTTAGCATTCACTTTCCCCACTCAAGTTATCAAAATGAACTCCTGTGATTCATGAACCATGGCTGAGTGGTTGACTATTCCTTTCACTTAGGTTCAAGATTTTTATTCATGTATCTGTATCTCTTTGAAATAAAAACCTCACAAAGACACCAACATGCTGAGATACAATGTCTCGTCTTATCAGTGCCTAATACTGGCAATGAAGAATTTGACATTCACAAACCCTCATCCTAAAGTTATCTGTTCTGATGATATCATTTGCACAAATAAGCTTTATTGGTCGCTAGTCACTTCTCAGTGGGCTATTTTACTTCTGATTTTGTGTCTGGGCACAGTAAAGTAAAAAGGATACTTTACTATTCCGTTATTATTTAATATTCCATCTTAGTTCTGGTCACACCTTGTTACTTAACTACCGTTTTGAGGAATTAACTGTATTTCTGCATCCCTTCTGCTCTTACAAACCTGGAAAGCAGTATGAATAGCTTGAGAGCTTGCCTCTGAAACAGAGGTAGTTCTCTGTCATTGATGATGGTTCTTTTTTATTCAAAGGCATACAAATTCCCTACTGTGATCAAATCATACAAAATAATCCGCTTATTTTTTAACCTCTTCTTTCAACAGTTAACTTTAGAAGTGATTCAGTGTAATAACCAGTTATCCTATGCATAACTTGATTGAATACTAATTTACATTAATTAGACATAAACCACACATCCTTCACATGTGCTTGGGTGCAAGCAACATTTGAAGCCCAGTCATGACTAGGTCCTATTTTCCTTTATTATTTTTTCTTTCTGTATGATCTTTAATAACTGCACATATGCTTCCTCTGGCATATGAATGAGGAATACAAAGAATATTCTAACCTATGAGGAAAGCAAAAGTTTCCCAAAAGCTACCTTCTGACTGACCTGGGGCAAAAAACAGTTGTCCTGACTCTGTACCTCTGTTGATTAGTTTAATAGCGTAGCTGTGAAGAAGGCATATTAACAGGGGACACCACATCTTTTCCTAATTCCCTTAGAAACATCAACATATTAGACACACAGAACTTTCAGAAGCTTATTTTTATATCTGCAGGTATATGCTCTGACAGACACAATTCTGTCCATAAAACAGTGTGTGGCCTCTACTGTTTTTTTCTCCCCACTTCATCTAAATCCATTCAATACAGGTCCCTTCTTGCTTTGAAACTCTTAATAAATTCTTTTTTATGTGTCATAGTTATTTTCAGATATTGTCCTGAAGAATACCAAATCATTTAAAGAAACAATTCATCACATAACCCTTAATCACAGAATCAAGAAAAAAACAATTCCCATGTTACATGTTTGCAAAATATATCGGTGATGTCTAAACAATAGTGGGGAAACAGTTGTACCTGGTGAATACCAGGTGAAAGAAGAACACAGAAAAATAAATATTGTGGTCTACAGCAAAAAGAGCACATAATTGTCACATCAGAAAGCAGAAAACTTATTTTGTACAAAGACTTGAATTAACGAATTAGGGAAGATGTCAGTGCTGGGGATACTTTGTGATTTAACTTTGATCAGAGCCAACGTGAATGGAAGCCATACGCATAAATCTTTATGAATAAAGATGCAAATATATTCCTTTTCCTTTTACATGCTGAGAGAAGGTAAAGTGTTTCAAAAGAGGAATAGCTTTGATAGTAAGATCAAATTGCTTTCACCATGTCACACATGTCTGTAAAGAGAAAAATGACAACTTTTTATTCTCATCTGGAAGAAACACTCTGATAAAATATGACTAATGAAAATGCTTACACTATAGTGCACACTGTCACACTTACAGCAGGAAAACTGCATTACTTCCCTCCTTCAGCTGAAATGCCTGACAGTTTTCTGCCAATAATGCATATTTTACAGGCTGCTTTATTTTCTTCTGAACAGTGTCCCCTACAAGGAATATTCACAAAAACTAAAACTAACCCCTGGATTTCAGGCAACAGAAAGATGATTTTTTTCTTGGGAACCAGTTCTATAAGCTCTTGATCTATTCAGTTCCCAGCTTCTCCCTCAATTCCTGATTAATTTATTAAAATACAGAAGGCCTCTCCCATCTTGCCAACTTCTTTCCCTGATCTATTTCCCCATCCTCTTAACTCTCAGAGCTCCTAGTCCCAAATTTCTCCTGAACTTCTTTCCTTCCCAATGCTTCATCCCTTCCTTTTCCACAGTACCTGCGGCGAACTCCACCTCGTACTTCATTGCAACTCTTCCTCTCTTGTCACCAGCACTTCATAATTGCACTTTTTCTTCTAATGGGAACACAGCTTAGCCACCAGTAAGTCCTATCCTTCACCCTCCTCACTTCTCTCCGGATCAGGTTCTCACTTTCCATACTCCCACTTCCTCCACTCCAGTAAGGAAACCCATTTCAAAAGCTGGCAAATTTAGAAAGACGTAAGTCTTCCAGGGTAACAGTCTGCCAAGTCTACAGATTTGTCAAGATAATTTCATTTAACTAAGTGCTCCCTCCTACTATTTACTCATTTTTCTTCACATAACATGAGTTTCACAATGCTTATTTTTAGGATAGTTTCTTCAAAATATATTTCACTTACGATCTGATCATTTCAGGTTAGACTAACTAAGTCAAAACTGTTGGATTTTACTTTCATCAACTACAAGATGCCAAAAAAAGATGTCAGGAGACTTACGATTTTTGGAGCAGTCAAAATTAACCTCATTTCCTTTGATATACTCAAAAAAGTTATTCAATGCAGAATCTTGTAGGAGTCATTTTCAGGAGACATGGATTCTGCTACAGTGCTGCCTTTTTCACAGCATCAGACATAACAGGGTGTGTGTGGGAGTCACTTAAAACATACATTATGAATAAAAAACAATTATAAAAAAACAAATTCCTTTTTGTCCAAGATGTTTGTCTGAACAATGAGAAAAAAAAAGCTTTGGTGAACAACTTTCCGTTAGCTTTCAATTGATTAAAACTCTCTATGCTGTTGCAGATGTTCAAGATCCTGAAGCAGCCTGTTACTACACATTTTGACTTCCCTCCCCAGGTTTTCTTTGGTATCAAACACTGCATTTTGTGGTGCACAATGAATTGCTGCAGTTAATACTAACTACTACTTGTCAAGTACCAATGTTTGTCTGACTGGAAATCAGCTCCAGTTTGTCTTAAGACACTTAAACAACATTAATATACTTCAAAGTCAAGAAAGCTTCTCACAATACAAAAACGCAGAACATTTGTTTCTTCATCAAGAATTTGAATACAAAATACACATTTCTGACATTTAAGCGCAATAATTTCAGGAAAGTTTGTGTTGTCTGGGAGGTTTTGTGCAGTTTGCTCAAGATAATATCTATCTGGCAAGTTATGAAAATTTTACAAGAATGATATTAAGTTATTCATCAGGCCTGTGTTATTTCAATGAATTTTATCAGTTTTACTGAATGAATGCTATGAATACAGAACATTATCTGGGAGGCAACAAATGAGTTTTAACATCTCATTCATTTCCTGAATAACATACTTTTACCTATTCCTCCACTGAAAGGTGAATTAACCTATATAAACATTCCCAAACCTAATTTCCATACATCAATGAGTAATACAGCCCAAAAAATGTGATCCTGAGTCTTTAATGGGCTGGCATGCACTTGACTAGGTCAGAGAAATCTCCTGCTCTAAACGGCAAGCTGCAGGGTCTATAGCTAGTTTTCCAGACACAGCCACATCCTTAACCCAGTATTGCCTCCAGCAACACACTGCCAAGACAAGAAGGACTGCAAATATAAATGACCTAACAAGTGACCCAACAGCATTTCGCTTTCTCACCTCATTACCTTCTTTTATCAATCAAAGGGATCAAAGGCCTAGAAGAAGCACCCTACCCTGAATTGGTATGGCCTGGAGAAAAAATACTGTATTTATTCTGAGTTTATTCTCACATAAGCAAAGAATACAAATAGGCAGCTTATAAGAAAGCATTCCAGAACTGTCTCTACAAGACTGTTTCTGGCCACACTTTTTGAGGGACCTACACAGGAAACAATGTGCACAAGAAAGGACAGTGGCTAAATTAGTCACTCTAACACCATAGCCAGGGTAATTTTCAATTTTTATTTTCATAAAAAACAAGCGAGTGCAAACTACCTATGAATCATCTGACCTGCAGGATGATAAACCCAAGACGGTTTGATTTGTAGCCATTAGTCATAAATTTCAAGTTCAGTGAATTAGCTTTCCCTTAACTGTCTCCCATAGAAAAAAAAACATCTAAAGATTCCTGTTTTCCTATTGCACGGATTACTTACGTATGCTAACCTGAGAAGATATACCACAGTTGCAAAACGTATTGCCCATGCTAGGGGCATCTCCCAAGATAAATGATGTGACAGTAATCTTCTAGTGCATAATAGAAATTCAATTTAAATTATTTACTTTTTGTTTCTTAAGAAGTACTTTCTTTTACTAATAATGGAAAGATTTTTCCACTTCAGTATTATTCATTGGATAAAGGCCACTTTTTTACTAAAAATCAAGTGTAGGAATTGAAATACAAACATTAGATCAGCAAGACTAGGTCACTTAACCCCGTAGCTTGTCTCCACAAACGATAACTTTCAGGTTGCTCTGACCTGTGTCACTTCTGTGGGGAAGAGAGCCCAGTATGCACACACATAGTGTAAATTAGGTTGTACTACCTCTTCCAATTTGTTCAGAAACACTTGTTAGTGTCCTGGTTGCCTCTCCACTCTCTCATGCTTCTATTTCCCATCATAGCATATCATGGGAACTCACAGGAACTCCCTGTCACCCACCTCCTTTCTAGTCCATCTGGTTCCACTCAGTAGGATGGGGAAATAAAAGAAGCTGAGTATACACATAGGGATGATCCCAGTTCTTGTGAGTTCACATTTTCTGCCCAACCCAGCAAGTGTGCAGGCAGAGCACGACTAAGCAGAGCCCACAGGCACAAGATATCAGTAGGGAATGCAGTGGAGGTGTCAAAGGAACTCTGTTCAGCACTCACTGCAGCTCCCTATCCTTCCATTTCAATCTCAGATGCTCACCTCTTCCCAGTATCAAAGGACTTTGAGCATCTGACATAAAAGGGAGGTCACCAGGGCATAATGAAGACAGAGCCTGACTCCTCTTAATGGTACCCCCAGTGAACAGAGAAGAAGGTGCAAACAAATACAAGAAATCCAAGAAAAAGCACAAACACTTGGACAGGTGGCCAAGAGAGATTCTGGAGTTCTCTACCCTTGGAGACACTCCGAACCCAGCTGCACACATCCCCAAGTAAATCCCAGCTGACCCTGGTTTGAGCAGAGGTGCTGGACCACATAAGCCCCAAAGGTACCTTACAGAATCGGTGATTCTGTTTCCCTCCTACTCCTGATTAATGTATTGTGAGAGTGGGTAGGTGTGGCAATAAGCCTCAGAAGATGATAAAGCTCACCATGTTTTAAAGTCATGATTTTTATTCCTTGTAAAATACAGTTTGCCTGTTTGTCTCTGTCTTTGTCTGTCCCCAAAACACTGGTAATGCCCCAATTAGTATGCAAGAAACTAGTCAAACAGGTTTGGCAAGAATGTCTCCCCTCTCCCCTGCCCCTTGCTTCTGTTGTTAACCCTTTTCCTACCCTCTGTCCCCCAAGGTCCAGGATGTGACATCACTTCCCCCCTCAGATCTGTATAAAAACCCATCACCTGGGAATAAAACTCTCTCTGCCTTCCTGCTCTCCCGCCTGCGTGTGTGGTCCTTCCTGCAACATCTCTGGGACCATGTGGACCACGCGTGGACGGGGGAAAGGGAACGGGGAGCGTTCCCCACATCAGCTGCCGCAGGTAGGAAGTACTCATTAGATTTGTCATAGGACTGTTTAATTGTTGTTAAATTCCTGACCTCTCCCACAGATCCACCGTATGACACACACTGAACAGAAGGTAAAGGTCTTCACCACAAATTAGTTGTTTCTTTGGAGGTGGCACCATGGGCAGTGACATACAGATTTTAGTAGCCCACATACAAAACCAGATTGAATATTTTTCTTCAAGAGCACTGAATAACCATTTTGCCACAGTACTCATCTGTACTCAGAACATGCCGTGCTGGTGGAAAATATGACAATGAATAGGAAAGAGATGTAAAAGTCAAAATAAAATAACAACCAAGCCACTTTTGCTTGACAAATATAGCTATCTGTTTAAATAATATTAATCCTAAGTGTGTATTTTCACACATTACCAGATATTTCTGTACAGAAAGAAATCTTTCCCTTCATATGGCAAAAAAAAGATGCTTAAAAATAATATAAACTCAAAGTGATGAGCAGTTTCAGAACAAGCTTTCTCTCATATTAACCAGTAAAACTGTTTGGGGAATGCAGTAAGACTAGCAAAAAAGTGGATTTTGTTAGAAAATTCCCTTAATTGGCTGTGCTTTGTACTTACATTTTTGAGTCCCAATAAATAGCTACATTTTTCAGAAAAATATGAAAACAGAAGAACAAACACGTTGCATTACAGGGCACATCTATCTGTAGCTTTAAAACTTCAGTGCCCTCTAAATTTGCTAAGACAATACTTAGAGCCTAAATACTCAGAACTTCAGAAGAAAGCATCAGATACCAAACTTCTACTGGGTTTGGATGGGACAGAGTTAAATTTCTTCTTAGTAGCTTGTTTGCATGGTTGCCTATTTTTGATTTGTCACTAAAACAGTGTTAATAACAGAGGAATGGTTTAGCTTTAGTCCTTGCACACCATCAAGGACTTTTCTGCTCCTCACACTGCCTCACCAGTGAACAGGCTGAGGGTGTGCAAGAATTTGGAGGGGAACACAGCTGGAGTAGCTGGCCCCACCTGACCAAAGGGATACCACTGAGCTTATGATGTTGTGCTCTACAATTAAAGTTGGGAAAGAAAAAGAAAGGGGGAATGTTCACAACTAAGGCACTTATCATTCCAATATCCACTATGTGTGGTGGAGCCCTGCTTGCTAGTGGATGGCTGAACACCCATACACCCCTGGGAACTAATGACTGAATTCCTTACTGTGCGTTGCTTGTGCATCCAGCTTTTGCTTTACCTGCTACTGTCCTTATCTCAGCTTGCAAATTTTCTCACTTTTATTCCTCCACTTTTCACTATCCTGCCAGACAAAGTAAGTCAGTGGCTGAGTGGTGACAAGCTGCCCACTGCAATTAATCCACGACAGAACTAAAAGACCTCACCTTGAATATTGTGTGCAGTTTTGGGCACTGCAACGTAGGAAAGATACAAAGCTATTAGAGAGTGTCTAGTGGCTATAAAGATGGTGAAGAGCCTTGAGGGGAAGCTGTGTGAGGAGCAGCTGAGGGCACTTGGTCTGTTCAGCCTGGAGGAGACTGAGGGGAGACCTCACTGCAGTTACAACTTCCTTGTGAGGGGAAGAGAAGGGGCAGACACGGATCTCTTCTCTGTGATCAGGGACAGGATCCAAGGGAACGTCCTGAAGTTGTGTCAGGGGAAGTTTAGGGTTGATATTAGAAAAAGCTTTCTCACCCAGAGGGTGGTCGGGCACTGGAATAGGTTCTCCAGGGCAGTGGTGACAGCACCGATCCTGACAGAGCCCAAGAAGCATTTGGATGATACTCTCAGGCACACAGCGTGACTCTTGGGCATGGTCCTGTGCAGGGCTAAGGGCTGGACTTGATGATCCTTTTGGGTCCCTTCCAACTCGGCACATTCTGTGATGCTGTGTAATTCAGTTCTATTTTCACTACACAGAAGACACATCTGGCTACTACCATGTTTACTCCGGGATTTCAAATTGCTAGTAACTCTAACTTCTGGCTGTATTCATGTAACTCAATTCAATTGAAATTATAACACCAATGTTAGATTAACAGTTTACCCTTTTCTGGGCTATAATGATTACGGTCCTTAAAGAAGTACACAAAACATTATAGCATAACGATTAAGTCACATCTAAATTAATGTCTGTTAGTTACTTGATCTCAAGAATAATTCAACGTGTCTAACAACTGCAATCTGGCTTTCACTAGCCCTTAATTTGTTAAGAAATGTATATTACGCTACAGACATTGATTTCCCACAGGGTAGTTACCCAAAAATCTTCTAGCTGACTTGACCTAAAAATCACAGACTATATGCTGAAAACCCAATTTGACATTTCCACTTTTTTTATGCTATTAGTATGTGAAAGGCACTTTCTCCACGCTAAATTAAGAATATAAGGCTCAAATTACTACTTACCTGCAGTCAGCAGTTTATTCCTATTTAGATAGCACTGTTCAGCCTTACACTATCAAAGTAGTCCTGACAGTTCTTGCTCTAAGTGGCTTTCACAGTTTCTTTCCACAAAGGAACAAGATGCCAAATTCATTGCAAAAGGGGAAATTTTGTTACATTAGTACAAAGCTCGTTATAAATGAATGCTGTCAAGTCCACTTCACATGAAGGGTGAACCACTGCCTTACAGGGTTTGCTTGAACAGTTCAATAAGAATTGATGTTCCTAAATATTCTCCCTCGAGAAGCCCAGCACAGCAGAGAAGAATTTGAATTAAGCAGAAATCTCATAATTCAGTGACAGAAAAAAATGGAACATCTATTTTAACTATGAAAAATACCAAAGATAATACACATAGAAAAATTTAACAGCAAGTTGTAGCTATTCAGAGAAAACATAACCTTGCTAGTTCTAAGAAACATTCTTTCTTGTGTGGAAGACATTAAAGGAGTGTGTGCATTTTGCTTACCTAGTTTGTATTTTTGTAACAGTTTCAGTGTATCTGAAAAAGGCTGTTTTGTTTGAGGGGGTTTTTTCAACCTGAGCTCAAATCCTGAGCACTCAAATCCTCCTTATAACCTTTCATTTACTGCCTTTCCAGGGCAGGCTGTTAAGACATTAATCAGTAACGTGTCCCCAGTGGAGAGCACACTCCATAAGGTTCCCTCAAGCCTCTGCAGGTCACATTACACGGCAAAAAACCAGCCACCTTCAATTCCACTCTCAAACCTACTGGTCGATCACCCACTGATACTCATTCCACTCAAGTAGTTTCAATAGCATCTTCCACCTCATGTATTAGCCACAAATTGCATAAAAATCTCAGCTTCCAATTCTCAGCATAGACTGTCAGAGGGCATGAAGTAGAAGGTCAAGTCCATACTCAAGGAGAAAAGTGCACAAGAAAATAATGTTCAAGTAACCTGAAACGAATATAAAAATCACTTCAATCCCCTCTAGGCTAGCAGCCAGCCTAGTCTGATTCACTCTCAGTGCTTCATCAGACATCAGAAAAATATCATACTATTCAGCATAGAGAAGAGGAACATACAAAACATTTTAGCCCTTGTTCATGTATATTCACTGAAGTCCACAGGGGCACAGGATCCTGTTATTTCTGCCATGATGCAGCAACTATGTTAAAATTAGTGCTTGAAAGTAAAGAATACTCAGATGACATTAAAAATAGTCATCTGTGAGAAGCAATTAACATGCTTGCATGAGCTGCATATTTGGATGCAGCTACAATAACAAAGAGTATCAAATACAATGATAAATTTTAATACAGTGATTTGCACAATAGCTCCATCATTGCAAGTACCATTTCTGAAGTACACTAGAAACCTGACTGTTATTTGCTAAGTTGCCCCAAATCACTTAGGTAACAAAACTAAGGTACAGTGATACACAAAGTATATCGAGGACACCAACTACAATTTAGACACCAGCTGCTAATTAGATAATTATCACAGACATTCTGGCCATAACACATTCTCCTTAGTGACCTATGTTTTAACTTTCTGCTCCCTCCCAAGATACACTAAAGTCTCAAATACTTGCACCTGATCTCTCTTTTGCAAGCATCTCACTATTTCTGTGTCAATCATCTACCTATGTTCTATCTTCCCAAAGTTTCAGATGGCCCTCTCTGTAATAAATTAATCAATTACTAATTTTTCAAATTTAATGCTTAATTGACATATTCAACTCCTTTCATTATCAAATTGAATTCCAGCCCATGAAATATTACCCTGTATTCCAACACTGGTTTTTGCATACACTGTTCTTAATTTGTATCCTAAGTACATTTACTGAGATGTTTGGCACTTGGAGCATCCCCACATTACAACCATAGTACAGGCATAAGAAAAAAGGGATTTTGGCTACTCGTTAGCACTGGATGGGTAACCAAAACAAGCTTAGTAAAAAACTCAGTAATACAGTACCGGCATGTATCTTCAAAAGTTACCTTTAGGCGAGGCAAAAAAGTAAAATGAAAATTGAGACAGGAAATGAAGCAAGTTTCGTGTTCACTGCAGTTACTCTAGTTCACGATAAGCAGTGTGGGAGAAAACATAAATGCAACTATTTCACATCTTGACAACAGGGCAGTGAAGACTTGTGTCACTCTTAAAGATGAGAGGAAAAAAGCTGGGATATCCTTAAGCCTTGAAAATCCTGGGCAACAAGCTGTTTTATCCAATATATAGGAACCGTGGGAAAGATGTAAAGAAAGAAATGGCACAGTCAAAGCAACAATCCAGAAAAGTTGCACAGCTCTAGTTGTGCTGACCCAATTAGGCAAGGCTGCCTTGCTCTAGGCATAAGTGGATGATGCAGCATTGAGGGCAAACGCAAAAATGTTTACCTGCAAAGGTGAAAAGTTGTAGCTGAATTTAAGAAACAAAAACCAGGAAATGTTTAGAGAAGATTCAATTATGAGAAACTGAAAAAAAACTGTGTTGAAGATTGCCCAGAGAAACTCAGTCCTGCACAACAGAAGGCTCACCTACTGAGACAAAAAGAAGTTGAAAAATATTTCTTTTACTTATATATATAGCACATATGCTGAGAGACAGGTGCGGGGGCAAGGGAGTAGTAACAAAGACAAATAAGCATTTCCCTTGTAAATAATAGCAGAGAGGAAGAAAGGCAGGTTTGCGAGAGCCAAATATGAGTGGGCAGACTCATTCTACTGCATGTACAGAGTCACATTTCTAGACAGAGTGAAAACACATGTATGCATACAGCATAGTTCAGCTTGTTTCTTGAAGCTGGGCAGTGTGGCCTAGGGGCTCCAACTATTCTCTGAACTATTTTTTTAACCTGTAGTAAAGCACTATTTTTTTAACTCGTAGTAAAGCACAGTTACTTTCACTCGTATCCTTCATGACTATTTGGTTTTAACAACTGCAATTTGTTAGCATTTCAAAATCTCTATCAGCAACTTAAAACAAAAAAAAGAAATGTAATTGTTTTAAACATTTCCTCTTTGCACTGGTACATGGGATATTGAGAATAGTCCTCCTTCCATATCAGCCACTGCTTTGAGAAGTGATGGATCATTTAATTGTTCACACACATCTCAATTTCTGTTAATTCTAAGTAGTGTAGCAAATCAAGTCTTTTTTTTTTCCTGCTCTTCTGCTTCTTGATCCTCTTAAAGAATTTACAGAGATTTGGCAGTCTGATCTAATCTTTTTTCCCACGTGGTTATTCTAATTCTCTCCTGTATTGCAACTATTGTGAACAGGTTTACACTGTTTTCACTGGTCTTGCAGGACTGCATATTTCAGACCATTCAGGTCTTTTACCATGCCACTCCTTTTTTTTCTTTCTTTTTGCCTCTCTTACACATTGCAAAAGAACAACCTAGCTAGAAAGAGAGTGGTCAGACATAGCCTCTTACCAACCATATGAAATATAGTTAACTAATCTATACATTACGTCTAAATATTTGAAGCTGTAACAGATGAGCTCATAGCTGGAACGTTTGAATGACCCGAGTTCCTACAGCAACATCCATCTCTTTAAATTGCAGCAGTACCAACAATTTTTTACTTGAAAAGGGTCTATTATACCGCACAGACCAGCAACATTGAATTGTTCCATCAGGAGTCCTGGAATGCTGTCACCCCCTTCTGGGTGACTGCGACACTGCAGTCCAAAGTCATCTTTAGGGAAATGGTCCCCTCTTGTGGCAGAAATCAGTCACTGCAAGAACGGCGGCTTTGTACGCTCACAATTAGCAATCCAAGCGGTTTGTCTCAAGCATCTCTTTGAGATCATTATTTACATTACTACGAAATTGCCACGTTGGCAGAGTTATTTTGAAAGATTATTTTTTTTATTTCCCTATTGCTTTAGGCCAGGTTATAAATCACTTTTGGCACCTCCCAAGCAAGTTAATGCCACTCTTGGGGGAAGCAGTGACCATCCTTGTAGGTTTTGATACATATTCCCAGTATTTAGATCAGTCTTTTACCTATCACCTTCAAAACAAGAACTACAATTATGCAAGAATACTCTGCCGAACAAGTTGTTTAGGAGAAAGAACACTTTCAGAGATGCTAAGTTTTTTTACTTCTTGTCTCCTATGAACATCTCACATCCCCTCAGCTCTTAAGCCTCCTCACTCCCACCAGCCCCTTGGCAGAAGCAGCCCACACTGCACACCAAAAAGAACACCAACAGCGCCTTGGAGGCCCATCTTCAGTTTGCAAAGGAAGGGTATCTTCCATACCACAAGGCTCCTTCAGCCTAACGTGACACCTGGCTGATGCCAGAAAAGAGACATGAGCAGCTCCAACTGCACAGCAACGCTGCCCTTGGCAAGGGTGCCTTGGCTGTGCCCCAGGGACTGACATCCCTCAAGGGCCTGCAGTTCCATTTCTTCCAAAACTCAGCAAAATTAATACAGACATCCACGAAGAGTGACCTACCTTTTTCTAGGCACACAAGAAAGTTAGGTTAAGGTTTTTAATAATACTTCATGAAATAATGCCAAGTCTTTACCTAGTATTTATTCTTCATTAGGATCATTCACTAGTAGCAATCTGCTACTGTGGTGTTAAACATGAATTGCTTGTGACAAGCATTCTGAAGAGGCCTTTTTGCTGTTCATAACACTCCACTTCTTCAATTATCTTACTCTTTTACTTCCAGGGAACTCTTAACTCTTGCCTTCTCGTTATTTCTGGGGAGGGAGAGGTGTGTGAAGGCTGGTTTCAGGTTTGGTTTTGTTTGATTTACTTCTTAAACCTCACTTTTTTACTAAAGAAGCTTTAATTTTCTTAAGATAGGAAGATGATATCCAGGAAGGCAAGAACACTTTTACCCTTCACTCATGACTATGCACTCTAATCTTGTTTTAAAGGTCTTTGGTCTGTGACTAATACAAATAAGCATGAGCAAGTTTGTGAATTTTTGGACAATCTTGCTATCAAAGTGGAAGGGAAAAAAGTCCCTGGAGTTCATATACAAAACATGAAGAAGGGGCTCAGTTTACCACCTAACCCCATCTACACTTGGCTTATTTCCTGTTGTTACTGGGTTGTCACCTTCCCAGTTCCATCATTAATACAGACCTAAATAGAATGAAGTGCTACAGCATTAGTCTAGCCTAGTATTTAAATATGAGATCTGTCTAACAGCTTAGGTCTAACAACCAAAATAAGGTTTGCAGGCCTGAGCCAAGGTTAACCAGTATTTTAGGGCATGAACATACAGAGTGTAATGCTCTGTATGCCTGAAAGAAACAGCATCTTTGAATGTTAGCATGTTCCTTCTGGCTTTGAAAAATAAAACGTTGCTCACTGATATTTAGGTGTCAACTTCCTGCAAAAAAACATAGAAACACACAAAAGCTCCATGCTTTGTGAGCACAAATGTTTCTTCTACAATTTAGCAATTCTACCTCTAATAATCCACTGGATATTAGAAAAAATAAGAAATCGGGTTTTTTTGTGAAAATACGTATTTGTGGAATCTTTTAATTACTGTACTACTTCATTTGACAAATTGGCAACAATCTAGAAACGAGAAAGAGAGGTGCGCAAGATCCTCTCTTTCCTAAAATCAGTTCGCCTCCTGCCCTTTCTTGTAAAATAAAATTAATCTGATTAATCTGCACAATCTGATACTGCTAAAAGGAGAATAATCCTATCACTGAATGTTGGTAATGCAATCTGCCCAGGCTACCCTTGTACCGGCAAGATTTTCTGTAAAAGACATAAAGTAACTCCATTTTAGTTGAGTGTTTGTAGCAACCATTGCTTCAGGACGCTGGTACACTGTAAAATCCACTGTGCATCACCCACACGTTCACAGAATGTGCTTGGGTACTGATACAATCTTCTCTCGCCATCCTCAGCAGCATTTTTGAGTCCAGCCACAAACAAAAATTTAGATGATACATTCAGACACGTGGGTGAAGTTTATCAAGACAACAGACAGGTTTTCACATTCTCTTGAGAACCCCCCAAGCCCCAACTTCCTGCCACAGCTTCTGTAAGGGGACATCACACTAAATCTGATCTGCTCTCAGGACCTGATTTTATTAAATGATCCATCATGAAACGAGGAAGACAATTTTAGCATCCCTTGGCTTCTCAGGTAAGAGATGTTACATTTAATGTTAGTCAAAGCAGCATAAAAGTTCCCTTCAGCACTGGTATGAGTTGTTTATTTTTTGTACTGGCCTGCAAAAATACATCAAAAGAGCACTTAACTGCAAATCTAAGACTGGTTTGCACCAATGCACTTCTCATCTCCAAAAACATGTTAAAATTCTCTTACAAAAGGCAGTTGTGGTCAAATCATCTCAGAGACATCTGGTCCTGCATCATTGTAATGTAAGACCTATTACATAAACCTGGAAAGGAAAATCTCCTTTATTTATATATCTGTTCAGTGAAACTAGGTAGGCGTAAGAAACTTGGACCGTTTTCCTTTATATGAAAAGCTGCTTTTGGATACAAGTAGAAACTAAATCCTCTTTTTTTAAGTTAGCATGGTGAATAAAATATTTCAAATTAATAATGACCATAAAGCTCATTTTAGTCATTTCTGTAAGCTAAAGAGTAAATTCCACTGCTGGTAGATGCTCAATCTCACCATCTTCATTATTTCTTTCACTGGAGAGCACATGCATAACCATTACACTCATCTTAAAATATTTACTCTCATTCGCTATAGGAAAACATTTGTCAGTCTGCTCTTTCTACTACTGTTTTACAAAAGCGGTTTCAAAAGTACTCTCCTGCAGTTATGTGATCTGTCTTAGCTTTTCCAGTCCTCTGGACCCTCCAAGGGTTCTCTGAAGGAATCCTTTCTCCTCTTTACCTTGTGCTCACTGAAAGCACTCAAACCTGTCATCAGTTTCAAAAGGGACCGCTCAGATCTATCAAATGAGCCTCCTAACCGACAATCTCCTCTCTATCCAATTTCTGATCTGAATCTCATCTCACTCATACCAGACAAGTACAGGAAATAACTACCACAATAACAATAACAGGTTGCCACAGAGTAGCCCTCTGCATTTAAACTCAGAAACTATTGTACTCAATTTTGCTGCAGTTCCCTCTCGCAGTGTTTTTCTGCCAGGCAAATCAGCAACACATGACAACAAGAAACTCCTCACAGAAAATATTCAAACCTTTTGACAATGCCATACCCTGCAAAAAATACTTTTAATACCTGTAGTTGAGCCTATATCACATTTTGGAAGACTGAGACACCTCTCTCTGCTTGCAAAGTCACTGCTTCTCACTATACTTAAGTTACACCACTCACAGAAAAACATAAACACAGGTATATGGGAATAAAACTCACCATGCTGTTCATTTTTGATGAGGACGAGCTTGCCCTCTGCTTCCGTAGGCTGTTAAGCTCTTCTGTATTTCCATCTTTTGGTTTTATGATCAGCCGACTGCCTCCAGCAGTACCTTCTGAAGAGGATCTCAACCGTTTCTCAACAAATCTGCCTTCTCGGCATGGACTGAAGCTATTGGCAAGATCAGCTACAAACAGAGAAGCAATCACCAATCATTACAAGGAATTACTCTCTACAAATATTTTGTTAATCAGAATAATGCTTTGCTTGGAGGCTTACATTGAAAGGGAATCCCCTAAGAGATGTTGTGTAGAAAGCAAGCCTTGCTTACATACATAAAAGTGTCACCCAGGCCACCAGTTCACTGTTTAGCTCCAATGAACTGCACTCTACAGCCTAGTCCATAGCTCCTCTCAGAATCCAGAAGGACCTTCACTCCATCCTTTTCTTTCACCCCTCATTATAGAACACTTCCAAACTTCTGTCCAGTAAAATTCACCACAGAAACTATCACTGGTTCACCGGTGCCAAAACCCAACCTGCTTTACCCTGCATCCCAAGGCAAGTCCAGGTTTCATAGGGCCGGGTCAAAACTTTGTTATCCCTGAACAGGACAGGGATGCACATTGGTTTCTGTTTCTGTTCAGCCTTCCCAACTCAACGCTGCACCTGCAGCCTTCAAACTGAGCCTGCAGTCAGTGGGCTGAATCCCACTCCCCAAATCCAGTTAAACAATAACACACCAGGAAAGAGAAGAAAAAATACATTTTAAAGTGTTAGAGCAAATTTAGAGATGGGGAAAGATAAAAAGCATCATAAATGTCACACAGAAAATCATATCTTCTTTTGCATTTTGGAAGGGAAGAGACATTTTTTCCAAAGGTTCTCAAAAAAGTCTGTATCACATAAAAATATATCCAAGTATACTAAGAAATATATGGCACATCAAACCTGCTCATACATTATTGTCACATTCACAATGCTATCTATAACAATATCAGCTATGAGACCAGGTACAGGAGACACAATATCTATTACCAAAGAAAACATACAGAAATATTTTCTGCTTACATCGGGGTTTAAATACAGTTTTAGAAAACCAAATGTTCAAACCAGTGTGTTTGCAACAGATATAATTACTTATAACCATATCTTACGGAACTCTTCTATATTTGCTTAATTTTATACAGAAGCATTTTATCATTTTATGTCTTTTTTTTCCAATGCTCCCTTTGTATCCTTGCCCAGTTTCTAATTTGAAATACATTCTTCACCACACAAAAAATAATTATATTTTGAGCAGCACTATAAAACCATAACAATTAATCATTAACGTTTGTATAGTACAGTATTAGCTCTAGTGTTCCTGTGAACACAAATCCCATTTACAGAAATCCCTCTATCACAATTTCAACTCCATCTAGCTGCCTTCCAGAAATACAGATTAAATATACAATTGCCAACACATGAGTTTGAAATGCACTGGATAATTCTAAACATCCTTCTGAGCTGCTCACTTGCTGTTCTGCAGTACATTCTAATAAGGCAGATTCAAAAACATGAGCTCACTCACAGATGAAACACTGTGGCAAGAAAGACAAACTTGAGTGCTCAGTACCAGAAACACACAAAAATGGAAATACTTTTTGTGCAAAGCAACCAAGGTTCTGAGGGAAAGAGTGCATTCTTGTACATATTGCCACACTTACGTACAAGGTAACTGCTAAAGCCCTGCAGTGATTTTAAATGCTTATAATTTGCTTGTAATTTACACGCACAGATAAATGCCCAAGCAAAAAGATGGGTGTGAATTCATATGAGTTTATTCACAGTCATTCATCTTGTAATACAAACACTATAAATGTCGTCTTGTTAACTCTCAGAAATTTTGACCATCAGATACGGCGTCAAGATTATGCAAGAAAGCACCAGTCATTAAGTTGGTTTGAGAAAATAAACAGTCAGAGATAAACGTTTTCTGACAGGTGTCCTTCACTCAAGGGCCTGGTGCCTTATTTGTCTGCAGCTCTATAGACTGGGATTTCTAAGCAGTGTCTTTCCACTTAATATTGTTAGCATTTCCAAATTCCTTTTCATAAGCTAAAGATTCAGTGTGAAATTTAAATGGTAATTAGCTCTTTCAGTTTCATATATTACACAGTGAGAATTTGGACACTTATTTTAGATGGAAGCAGAAATAGGTTCTCATACTCTGCCACAGAAATATCACTCTAAGCTACTCTGTAACATCAGTTTAATATAGAAAAAGCAAGATTTTGGTAATTTCAAAACCTAGGTCAATGTAAGGTAAATTGTGTTATTTTTCATAGCTAGACTACATGAAAGTTTATTTCTCTGGTGATGTTTCCAGCTCTAACTATGCAACTCCTATGGCTCAAGTCCAAAACAGGCATGTCTCAAAAAATCCCAGCTTCAGCCTTCAACAAGAGCCAAGAACCAATACTCTCTTTCGTAATTCATTTTCTGCCATGGAAAAGCACAGCCAGGAATAGCACTGGTGGGTGTGAGCAAACTGTAAAACACCATTCCAAAAAATAATGGACTTTTTGTTTAATTCCTACAATTCTGGGCAGAGAACACAATTCGTAACTTTTGAACTTCATAGCTAGCACCTGCAACTCTACAAAAACACTCTATGACCAAACAATCCTTACATAAAAACTGAAGGCAAAAAACCCCCCGCCAAACTCAAAACTGAAAAGACTACAAGACGTACCTTTAGAATTGTTTGTTTCATAACCCTGTTGTGTTTTAAAGGACTGAGGTTCAGAACATGGAACACTCTTGGACTCCATTACAGGAATTGTGTCTCTCATGTGCTTGGACAGTGTTCTTTCATCTCTGCCCCCACTCAACCCCCGTGCTTTTGGAGAAACTACCACTGGTTCTTCACTATGCTGTAACGCAAAAGTTTCTTTATGTGCATTGTCCACATTATTTTTTTCTATGTGCCTGGCATCACTAACATGTAGTCCATTGGCTTGCAACAGTACTTTTGTTTGATTAGCAGCTGAGGTTTTGAATAAGGTATTAGATCCGACACTACATGAGCTTGTGTGACTTGCAGGAGATACACCAGCAGAATGGCCAGTACTTTCCACAAGATCTGTTTCCCTTGCAGGAGTAGCATCAGGATTAAAGAAGATATGAGAGGTAGAGACATCGTGGTTAAGATCCTCTGTGAGCAGCACCCCAGGCCCACTGCCGGGCAGAGCATCAACCTCTGAAACAGAATCCTCCGTCAGAGCGATGAAGTCAGAGGGGGTCTGGGCAGCCGTGAGGTCAGCCGAGAGCAGCGGAGACTGCAAGGAGCTTCCCATACACTCTGTTGTCTCAGCCGAGCATGAAGGAGAGGACTTGGCAATCACAGGTTCACTTTCCACATAGGATTTAACTTCCAGCAAGCACCTGGACTGCTGCATGGAAGAAACTGACTGACTCTCCGGAACCGGCTTGGAAAACTTGTAGTGTGATGAAAAAGATTTAGTGAGAAGTTTTCGCGTGGACTGTTTGACAGAATATCGGCTCTGCTCCTCTGCAAAGCCTGAATCGTCACCCTCATTCTTCCCAGAGCTTATGCAATTTATAAAGACATTTTTATTAGCTGAGGACTCCTTTCCCTTTTCAAAATCGTCTGTCAAAGACCTTGTTATCTTCTTGCTACGTGAGCTGCCAAAGCCAACTGAATGTCTTCCTCTGCTTTTTATGTGCTCCTCTAAGCTCAGTTTTTGAAACGTGCTGAGAGAGGACTGGGCACCATTTGAGATGTTAACATTTTGACTAGCTGAGTCATGCTTCTGCTCACTCCCTTTCCTGTTATGAAAGCTAATGGAAGGAGTGCGGAAAATACTCCGGCGTTTTCCCGTGCTCCCTGAGCTGGAGTTGGTGCTGGATGGGGAGGAGGTGTGGACACCAATGGCATTAGAAGAAGAAGGCGAGGAAGGAAGGGAGTCGTGTCTCCGGCTAACACTTCTCCTGAAGATTGGCAACCGAGATACTAGAGTCGATCGTCTGGATCCTGAGTCCCCCATCAGGGCACAAAGTGGCCGTGGTTCTTTGCAGCAAATAAACTAACCTGGCATGAGAGGAAAAAAAAACAAGAGGGAAAGAAAAGGTAAATTATTCAGGCTCAAAGCCCACTTGAACAGACTCTTAAGTCAGCCTAAATAAATGAGATGTCAACATCAATTTTATGTATAGCTGCAAATAACTGCATATGCATTACTGAAGACTTCTAGAATTTCCAAGGGATGGGCAATAAGCAGCACTGAAAACCCAGCAACTGAGGAAAGATATGGCTCAAAACATTCTACAGATTAAAGATAGTTTTATATATGGTATCATGCAACACAAATCACAGCAGGTAATCGCATAAAATCTAAATGCCAAAAGATACATGAGTATATCACCCAAACGTCCTTGATTTGTAGAACAAGTCATCTTAAAACTGTAAGCTTAGAAGATATCTGATTTTTCATTATCTGAGTAGAACAAACCATTATTTTGTTTTTCTAAATCCTCAGATTTTTGGAAAAAAAAAAAAGAGCATTTAAATTTTTCAATCTTCACTGAACTTTTAGTTGGATTTTTAAACTGCTTTATGTGCTCCTATTGAAGGCTGTATTCATCACTTTGCAGCAGAGAAAATTAGAGTACTGCAGTCCAGACAAAATATGAAACACCAAAAATTCTTCCTAAGGAACTGTAAGTACTGGGAATTTATTGTCAAAATACGGGATCCTGTTTCTAGATTTGAAGTTAGTATTGCTTTTGAACACTTCTCTAAAATCCTCTCATAGCCTATTTGCTTATAATTGACTAATTTTTCAGTTTTTCTGAAATTCGTGAAAAGTGTTTCATACACAGACACTTGGCAATTTTTATAAATATTTAAGCAATAAAAACTTACTTTGATCAGCACCATAGATGTACTAGAAGAACGTTAATCATGGTGAAATATATACCAGTTCTACCTCCTTTTTGTTCTCATTATAATAAACCACCACTGTGAAAGACAAGACCACAGGGGGAGCAATAAAACACACAATATATATCCAAAAGAACAGGAGAGGCTGTAGTTATAATGTCTGAGCATAACTCCATGAGCTGCTGGTGTTCAGTACATAGAAACAAACACCAAGTCATTTATCTAAACAACATTTGTATGTCCATTCCAACAAACTACTTCATCTGATGAGCAATTTCTGTTATGCGGCTACAAGTATCTATGAACTATCTATACATAAATTTATGTAGTGTATATATACACACACAAATATATAAATATGGTAACAATATTTAAGTAGTAATAAAACTACATCTATAGCTGTAAAAAAAGGCTAGAGCATAACCTCAGAGACTGTTTCTGACTAGGTATCAGGCTGTATATAGTGTCATTAAGTTGGAGCTTTTTTAATGCTAGTACAGCTCCAGCCTGAACACACAGTGCCAAGCAGCCACACTATACACACGCACCAGGAATCAATAAGCAACTTTGTACTTTAAGATGAGAGAAACAGCTTGGGAGTAGTCACTAACTGCTAGAAGTCACCAGTGATCTCTTGTTCACCTGTCCACAATTCAGCCTACCGAAAACGGGCTTTAGAAAGCTGCATGCAACCCTCTCCACCCTCCCCCTACGAAATTCTCTTGCTTCTTTGACCACTTCCAGATCTGATCGTGTTGGGGTTTCATTGCTTTTGTGGACATCTACTTGCAGGCATACTGATACATATGAATAAGCACACACACACACACAAACAAGTTCTTTAGAGATTGTGAGGGTTCCTTCTTGTATTTTAAGCAGAGATCATAACTGCTGAAAAACAGACTTTAGAACAACAGCAGCAGATAAGCATAATATTTTTAAAATACATTATGTCACTACAGACATTTTTATGGTCAGACAAAACTTTTGCTGCCGCCATTCTCTCTCCTGCCCACACGTTAATTGTCAGCCCACTGAAGAACAAGCCATCCTGCCTTTATAATTATGAAATTCTTCAAGTTGAGAGCAGAGGGAAGAAGAAACTGACCAAAAAAGCACATACTGTAGCTTGCACTGAAAATACAAAGGCTGTGTCTAAATAATAACAGAGATTATTCCTAATGACTGACAGGTGAATAAACACAGCCTTAGCTTTCCAGGTGGTAACAAATTTTAATAGAATACATTGCCTCAAACTGCAAATAACGAAATTACATTTATCTGGTCATTTTTCCTTTCTTGTCTCTTGAAGGAAGAGTACAAATAAACTGCCAACACTCCTCCTATTGTCTAAGCAGCAAAAACCATCACCCATAAAATATGAACTAAGTATAACATCCTGTTCCTTCTAGGTCTACAATAGCTATCAGAGCACACTTCGTAAAACATTTACATCCATGTATATACCCATACATATATGCATATAGGAATGCTTACCTGCATACATAATTTGAATACTTTCAATGTTGTGAATATTTCAGTAATACTTTTACTATTATTCACATTTACCATTTATTTTATATATACATACACATATTTTGCAGTGTTAAAGTGCCAAAGTTTAGTACTGAGTTAAACTGACAACTTTTCTTCTTGCAACAGAAAAAAAAAACATGCATTTCAAGATACTAGTACCCTCAGATATTATTGAAATCCAAACTTTCATCAATTTTTTTGCTGACTGCAGAGGAATTATAAATATATATGTCCTATTATGACCAAAATGGGAGGTGTTCCCTTTCAGTCTTAACAATTAATGTAATTATTTGTGCTTACAACCTTATAGTAGTAACCCTTACAGACTGAAATTCATTCCAGCTACATCTTCTCTACAAAAGCATTAATTTTCTCTAAGATCCTTGTCCCTGCTGGCAGAATTCTTAAAATCTGCAACAGAGGAAAGCAGAAATAGTAGAGAAAGACATCTTTGCAACAGTATTATATCATAGCAGACAACCCCTTCAAATTTAAAATCAGAGAAGAATTCTGATCTCACACAGTTAATATAGGAACTAATACAAAGCTCTGTGTAACTTAAATTATTGTGCCTTTAGAAGACTACCAAGAAATCAAGTAAACAAGAAGGATGAAGGACAAGTGACAGTCTAGGAAGGCTTCTGTCCTGTGCAGGGCTGGGAGTTTGACTCAATGATGGGCCCCTTTGAACTCAGTATAGTCTATGATTCTAAGGCTGTCAATTAGATCAGGCTCCTTGCTTAGGACAAAATATATTTTGTATCATTATAACATAATGAGAACAGTCAAGGAAATAGTCACAGTATTCTGTATGGAGCTTTGAATCTTGGTCAAATACAGAATCATTATTCTGCAACACTTTCTAAAAATCCAGCTATTGCCCGAAATTTAAGTGTTTACTCAGTGCTGCAGAAGACAGACATTCAAATTTTGCTTTTTATGGAATGGATATTTGATGCAAATTTTTGCAACTGGTATTACACAAGACAGACTTCGATACAATGAAGGAAAATGAGCAAAGTACTTTGAAAACAATTGCAGAGTAATAGTGGGTTATTTCAGAATCTGCACTTCCTCAAGAGCTTGGCTACAGCTCAGTTCCTGAGCTCCTGTGCTCAAAAATGACAAAGTGCAAACAATACATTTTCCCTCTTATTAGCAATTTTAAAAGTTAATCAAATGGAAATAGTTTTCTTTCATATTGGTCTTAACCAAGATGCTGGAAAATGCAAACTAATCTCAAAAATATCTTAGAGTCATGTATTTAATTGCCAGAAAAGACTAATAGGCCAATTTTTTTATACTTGGAGTTCATTCTTTCCCCACAGATCTCTGGAGGAACCAGCCAGCTATAAAATATTAGGCCTTTATCTTGCCTACAGTAATTGTATGAGTATAAAAAACATAAATCTACACAGTAAAAATTATACAAGGCATACAGTATTGTATCTATTACTATATCTTGTCAAAAGAAACAGACTGCTCAACTTTCAGATGGTGAACGTAACTGCAGAGAAAACCCACAAGTATTAAAAGTAAAATTATTAAAACATTACACCAAAGTCTCTGGAGAAATCTACTCCACCAATCCACCAGCTGGAAAATAAAACCCTGTACTTCGTATTTCGGTTCTGCAATCAGATAATCTCACAAGGGTGCCAGAGTGCAGTGTATTCAATAAATACCTGCTCCTCATGCAGCTGCCTTTGAGCCCCAGTAGATGGAGCCATGGACCTACTTTTTCAATGACTGCGAGGATGAAAAAGCAACGGTACCTTTTACATTTCTCATTACCTTTGAGACAAAATTTAAGAATTGAAATTATTTTACCATTATCTTAATTACATGTACATAGGAACAGATAATATATGCTTACTCAACACTGCAAAGCGCAGCTGAGCGCGAACAACACGCCCTTTATAAATAAACCGACCTACTACTACCTTTCAACACCTTTTAAACAAAGCTTTCCTGAGGATGTTCTCCTTCAAGATGCACCTCCTAGAAATACCGAACAGTATCTTCCACACAAAGGACAAAACCGAGTTAGCTATTGAAGTTTAAACTGGGAGATGACATGACATAGCTAAGAGGCCCCAACCTTAAACCAGAGCAGAGTATCAGTATGCATCTGCTCTTTACCTCTGCTCTTCACAGCTGTATTTTTAGACTGCACTCATAGTATAAGGATGATGATACGTTTTCTTTAATGCTTTGAATCAGGAACTGTCTAATAAAGCAACACACGCAGGACTCACATGTGAATCTCCAGATATACTCCAACCCTCACATGAGCACTATGGTACAGCAGGAGGCAAGGACCTCGTCACAGACATAGGCTCTACAGACTAGCTGGCTCTAGTCTTACACAGAAATTAAATTTATCCCAGGATGCTGCAAATACCCACAAAAACCACTTGAAAATAAATGTTTTAATTGGTGAGTCACCAGAAGTCCTAGTGCAGCTGATGCCCTCGTAAGGAGAGGTTCTTTCACCCAACAGCTAACATCATCACCTGTGGCTCCCACTCGAATCATTAAACTTCCATCATTTGGATTCCAGCATTGTACTGTCCTCAGCACTTAAGCATTACTGCTTGCATATAGTTCTTATTTTATCCCAGTATCACTTGTCTCTCTAGTGTGTGATTGGTCCTATCTGCACAGCTCCCAGAGGTCACTATGTGTGCACAATCCTGTGAATGAGAACATAAGAGTCTGAGAAAGCCATTAAAATATCAGTTTATGTTTAAAACAAAAGCAAACAAATAAACACCTGCATATAAATACTCAGGGCTTTAGCTGTTACCAAGGACAATGGAACTAAATTATTGGCATCTTATAGAAAATACTAGCAAAGCCAAATGCCTGAACAATAGAAGGTACTAGCTAAGAAAGGTGGGATTGTGAGAGCGAAGCAATTTAGTTTTGCAAATGAAACAAGTGAAACTCCTCCTAACAGCTCCATTTGCTTTTGCGAATAGCACAGTTCCCTTCTCTTTCCTTGTGCATGTAACCCTTGCAGCATTGTACAGAGCTCAAGAGTGTATTTTGTGGAACAGCACCCACCGTCAATTCTTGGTGTGAAATTCATGAGCTACTACCACGACCACACTTGCTTGGAGTTTAATTTTTCTAAACAGTCTTTATAAACAAACATAATAGAGACCTTTAAAAATTGTATATATCTATACATGCACACAAATACAACTCCACACTTTTTCCCCTCTGTAGTGAAAACTGCTTGGCTAAAATTGCTTTTACATATTTGGGAACAGCTTTTATATATCTGGGAAAAAAAAGGCATCCAAACACTGAGCTATCCTCAGGCAAGACATGAGATTTCTTTTGGCTTCCTGAGTCCTGCAGCCCAGGCCCACCTTTATTTTCAAACACTCCTGTGCTTTCAGGAAACAAGAGAGGAAGCAAGCAGATAAATTTGCAATAAAGAAGTTTGAAGCCCATACATCAAAACCCCATCTCCCATTTTAACTGGTCTTGTACCAGCTGAAGAACATGATTTCATATATCCTTAACTGCTATTCCCAGTGTTGGGATGAAATTAGAGGTGTAACAAGCATGCAAAGGTGACAACTGGAGTAAAGTTATCTATATATTCTCTTTTGACTTTTACTTAGCCAGAAGGTAAATGCTGGCATGAGACAGCTCACGCACAACTCAGTCTTCTGTTCATTATCACCCGGTATGTAAATCCATCCCCCTTGGACCAGGTGAACTGCAGGTTTTCTAGAAGTGAACCACGGAAACTGATCTCTAGAAACCTAGAGGTCAACAGTTCACTCCCATTTAAATCACCCCCGACTTCAAATGTTGCTGTATCACAACAAAGGTTATTTCAAAGCACTTCAGTATAATACAGAAAATAACAGGACAGATGCAAACCAATCTTACTGGTAATCTTCACATACACTGAGCAGCCAGTTACTCTTAAGGGCTGGGATCATCACCTACCAAAGAGCTGATTGTGTGATGAACTACTAACTTTCACCCATTTGACAATGAGACATAAGAAAGGTCAGAAACTGGGTAAGGACCATCCCCCAAGTGAAGCAGCAGTCACATTCATGCAACTGGGTTTTGGTGTGTTGTTCTGGTTTTTTAACAGAAAAACCATCTCTCCCAGCTCTATCACTTATCTGAATTCTGGAGAAGTGTACAATGCATTTCCTACAACATCTGCTATTCACAACACTTATAGTTTAATTAGAAACAGTTACAAGAATAAATAATAACCTGGAAATGCAAACTTCAAAGAGTATATGCTTGCTTTCTGATTCAAATGTCATAGCATCCATTCCCACAATTACATTCCCAAATGTGTCTGTCTGCAACAAATTTTTCACTTTTAACAAGTGAAGTGACTTACACAGAACCCTGAGTGCACATGGAAATTATACCATAATGGGACAAAAAGAAACGGACTAGTTTGAGACATCTTTTGGGGATGTGGCAGTCCAGGGACTAGGAAGGATTCAACAGTATCAAAGAGCATCCTTCTCCCTTCACATTCTTCTCTCCTCTTGCCCCCATTCTTTATGCACATGGTAATGTTTTTAGGATGTTTAGAGACAGAAGGAAATTATGTTCTAATAAGGCTTTAAGGAAAATAATTATGACTAGTATTTAATCATAAATACAGGATATGTCCATATATAGACAGTGATTTGACTTCTGGCTGTATTTTATGTTAACGAACCAAGAAAAGTAACTTAGAAAGAATCAGGTCTTTTCTTCTTTCATGTGTGAAAAATAGGTGTAAGATGCCCACTAGAGCACTAACTCATGTGCACATTGAAAACCAGCAGATGTAGCATTTGCCTCAGCCCATGATATAAAGCGAGGGAGACAGTCCTTGCCAGCCATTTGCGCTGGAATTTGAGTGGAACAGATCACTGCTGCAAGAGACAGTTGGTATTCCCATGGGGAAAATACCTGGAACAACACAGCCCTAGCTCTGTACCCATGGTGCACTCTTCACTGCATAAAATGTGTCAGTAGAGTGAAGCAAAGCACCAAGACTGGCTACAACTCCCACAGGCATTCAAAGCATCTCTATAAGCACCCCTACAAAAGAAGGCCAAAATTTCCTAAAAATATTCTGCCAGTTCACAAGACATCATAAACGGCTCTAAAGCATAATCCATCTGATTTGCACAGTTAGTAGTCAATTCAAGTTCCACTTTAATGTGCTCCTTCTAAAATCTGCATACCTCCTGATCACCCCAAGCAACTATCTCTAATTATCTCAGCACTGCACAGTCCCAGCAGAACTGTGAGTCTTTCTTCACTGCTCTCCTGTGTCTATTCCTCTTATCTTCCTGAATCACAACTTCGGTGTCATCAGCAATTTATATTTTTATGCTAGAGCTTCCTGCACATTGCCTAGTCTGACTGCTTCTCAGTCTCAAGTGCTGTCTGCTTCTGCTGCATATATGGCAACCAACAAGCGCTGGGGTCATTTATTACCTCTGTCATGAGTTCAATGAGTGACCTTAACTGCATTAAAAAGGACCAAATCCTCACTGGTTGTAAATTCAATGGGCTCCAATGAAGTGAATCATGCTGATTTAAGCCATTTGGCTTTTCATCCTTACAAGTCTTGATCACCTCGTCTGTAATTCTTAACTCTTGCAAAAGCAATACTTGGATGTGCACGATGCAATCACTCCCAGTACACAGAGTCACAGTTTAGGTGGATGGAAGCAGGGTTTTCTCTGTCTTTTTTTCTGCTGACCAAGTACAGGATCTCTTAATGGATTATAGTGAAAACTGATAAAACCTGAACAAATTAATCACGGTATTCTGGAGATCCATATACCCGTGCTCCATTCCTACTTCTCTGTAAGCACCTTAGAGCTGCTGTTGAAAAGAGTACTGAGATAGAGAGACCCATGGTCCACCTTACATTCACACACTGAAAAAGGCTGGGTACTAATAACTCTTTTAGGGGATCCATATAAGTGAAAGAATTTTAAAATAAAACAAATTAACATTGCTCATAGTATTCCTGAAAGCAAACTGTGAAAGCTTTGCCTAATACTGGGCAGCCTAATTTACAGACTGGCCTCTGATTAATACAAAGGTAATTGTAGTACATCACTGAGGAAGCTGTTGAATGTATTACCACAAAAAAATACCACAGCAACAGGAGCAAGAATGCTCTTTTCCAAATTCCTCCAAGCTCAACAGAAAAGAACAACCTTTCCCAACTTGTGCCTTGAAAGAAGTCTGGGGATGCAAATTGAACTGATAATCCTCAAACTGATAATTCAGATTGAGTGAGACATTCCAGGCAAGCTACTCTCAGCTAACTAAACTCTAATGAAAGGGAGCCACATGACTCCTGTTCCCTGCGGTTTTTGCCACACACGACATGCA
The DNA here is from genome assembly GCA_035583185.1 of Anabacerthia variegaticeps. Taxonomy (NCBI): domain Eukaryota; kingdom Metazoa; phylum Chordata; class Aves; order Passeriformes; family Furnariidae; genus Anabacerthia; species Anabacerthia variegaticeps. The sequence continues at coordinate 19,150,507 of JAWWEW010000131.1, read as the reverse complement.
TGCCTCATGGGGCTGCATATTAAATGCATTCATAATTATCATCCCAAATATTGTAGAATTTTATTATTTTAATTGCAAACTAGCTGCTTTAGTTACTTTAGATGTTAATGTACTCCACTGGATACTACTTGCAACAACACCTTTTTAGAAATCAATCATACTACACTTAGAAATAAATCACGATACTTATCACATTCTACCTAAGACTTCCATGACCCGTAGTAAAGACTCACGCAAGACCCCTTTCGCTATATTGAAAATATGATTATTTCTAGATTAGATTTATCAATCATTTTCATCTGTCTCCTTGCTAATAATAACAATGAAAGATAATAACACTCTAGACAATACATTCATATACTCAAATTCTAATTTCAAGTTTTTAATGAAACAATAAAACAGTGGCTCACATTTCTGTGGCACACTTTATGGAAAATCAAGTGCCATAGCAGTAATGCCAAGAACCATGTATACCTAGTTTACACACACATAGCAAAGACTTGCGTTTTGTTTTGAAAACTGAAGGTTAAGAAGGTCTAAGCATAAAACTGATACCCACAAAACAAGCACAGAAAGAAGTAAAAGAAACCAGCTTGCAAACACTGAGCTGCCTAAACAGAAAAAAACATCATGGAAGTTCATAGGAATTCTAGAAATATAAACACCTAATTTCGTTTTGGAACCCAATTCTCCGGAAATTCACAGCTTGTAGTCACAACACCGACATCCATTAATGTTAGAATTCAAAACCAAGTTCCACACAGGTTTATTCCTTACCCTACTGCCTCAAAACTCAGGTGCTTATCTGTTACTTGAACCTCCCTCCACCACCATTTTCATCAGTTTTGAACACCTATCCCCAAAACCGATCCAAAAAGATAACAATCTTATCAGGTAACATGTTTACTTTATGTTGCCGGCTGTCTCTGGTGTGTGCTTTGTCATTGTTAACCAAAACAAAGCTGTAACGCTTTGAAGGGTCTTGAATCAGAATCCATCATTTGTCCAAGTTGGTATTATTTGCTCCCCTATATCATCAAATGCAACTCCCAAAGCTGATTTTCTGAAAGATCAGGGACATTAGTGAAGGTATTTTTACAAAAGCAGGTGTTTTACTTCAGTCCTGGAAATCCAATCAAATAATTAACTCTCTTAGCAGGGTGCAGCCCACTTTTACTCTGCCTTCTGGCTGGGATGACAGAAAGAAGAGATGACTACACCATACCTTGAAGTTTGGCAGGAAGACAAATTGACATTTCTTTACATGTTCCCTCACATTGAAGCAACACAGACCTGTAGACCACATTCTACCTTCAACAATTCTAATGTATACAACAGTTTAACAAGTAAACAGAAACACAAAATTGGTGAGCAAGGATGCCAACAGCAACAGAGAAATGATGACAGAAATAATCTCTAATGTCATCTCAGAGCAAGCAGTCTGGAGACCTATCTCAAGGCAGAGGAATACAGAGAACAGGTAAGGTAGCAAACTAACAGGAGAGATGCCTATTCAAAAACAACTGCTCAGAAAGGAATTCAGCTCACCTCTCATCCTAGAGAAAAGATAAATATCCAGAACAGACAGTTAAAGAAAAAGCAGCTGGAAATGCAAAATGAATTTTAAAAGTTAATAAAAGAGACAAAGATGGAAAAAAGAAGTTGATGATAAAACCAGGTCTGAATGAGAAAGAGTCCTAAAGTCAACCCAATTTTTTGTGTGTTTTGTTTTTTTAAATTCCACTGAAAGATAGATCACAGAACAGTTCACTGACTTACTGAGTAATGACATTCTCCCAGAGCTGGTCAAATTCAACCTGAACACAGAAAAAAGGACCTTCTGATCAAGCATGTTACAGGGTTCATTCTTCCCTGTGCTAATTCATAGATGTTAACTAACTCAATTCTGCCAAGCACTTAAGTACATACTTGACTTAGAGAATAATCTCATCCCTATTCAGTAAAACACTTAAAAGCACATACTTCTTTCAAAACATGAATGGTCCCATTGACTTCAATGGGACATAAGCACAGTGCTGAGTGCTTTGCTGGATCAGCGCACAAAGACATAATTTAGACCCCTTCACTGGATGATTTGGACATCCTGTGTCTTGCCATTTCATAACAAAAGAAAAAAAAAAGCAAAGAAAACCTTTAAGAGTAAAATTAACTATATGGTAACTGTAACACAAATTGTCCTATTCAGAATGCTTTTTAGGGTTACTGTAAAAGCCGAAAGGAATTCTCAATGTTTTATACACTAAGAACAAATGAATGCATTATTTTCTCAAATTTATGCACAAGCCTAATTGCTATGCAGGCACAATTAAGAAGATCTAAGAAATGCAAAACCAAGATACCATATGGTTCTCAGTTCCAAAAATCAGAGACATAAGAGAAGATTTCACACACTTGTGTGTGAAAACGAAACTCCGACTACAAGACAGCTAAATACAGCAGATCTCTATACTTGCCTGAGTTTTTTAAACACAGTTTTGAATGCATTAAAGAGGCGCCAAAAAACAAGTCTGGGTACTTCCCAATTACCTCCATCATGCTTAGTAAGTAAATAGTTTGCAGAGTAATTATTTAAAGGATAATAATTTCATGTCAAAAAGAATTGATTCAGAGGCATTTATTACTCCATTTCTGCATATATACTTATGAGATACCAACATTTGTATATCCCTGACCTCTGACTTTATACAAATCTGAAGTTTTCTATTAAGTTATGTTCTTTTGAGGTGAGATGATCAGTTTTGCACAGGGTTCATTTTACACAAGCCTATTTTGGCTACTTTATTAGCACTAATGAGTCTGCAGTTGCATGAGGGAGATATCAGTAAACAGGAGGGAAAATTTGGAAAACGAAGCTGTTTCAGTTACTATGTCAGTACTCACAAAAGAGTAACTCAAGGCCCACAGCTAAAAGTTTTAGCTCATAGTAGTGACTATTTGTGACTTGCTCCATCGCACCTAAGCTCTACAACATTAAATAGCAATAGTGCTTCCACACTTTCAAAGTTGCCTACAAATACCAAAAAGAATGTTGTGGATACACTTGTACAGTCTCACAGCTGTTGCAAAAGCAGTTACTCAAGACCTATTTCTCCATAGCCCTCAAGTGGTCAGATAATAAAAGTCACACTCCTGCCAGTAAATATTATTGGTAATGCAGTATGTATTATAAAGGCCGGCCTTTCCCATTATAAGGGCTTGCTATAGCACAGTCAATAACTTTAGCTTCTTCTGCTTAGATGATGTCCTTCAAAGTGGAAAATGTCAACCAGAAAGTTTTGTTACAATTGAAAGTGAAGCCAACAAAAGATTCATTACAGTCAATAGCTCAGTGTCCAAATGGACACCAGTAACAAGTCATACCCCTTGAGGTCTGTACCAGGTCTAATGTTGCTGAGTATCTTCATCAACAACACAGACAGTGGGATTGAGTACATGCACCCTCAGCAGTTTGTGGATGACACCAAGCAGAGCAATGCACTTGACATGCTAGAGGGAAGAGATGCTATCCAGAGGGATCTTGACAGGCTTGAGAAGTGAGCCTGTGCAAACTCATGACATTCAACAAGTGCAAGGTCCTGAAGATGGGTCAGAGTAATGTCCGATACCAGTACAGCCTAGGGGGATGAATGGATTAAGAGCAGCCCTATGAAGGACTTGAGGATACTGGTGGAGAGATCACTGGACAGAGAAAAGCTGAGAGTTAAGGTTGTTCAGCCTGCAGAAGGCTCTGGGGAGACCTTATTGCAACCTTTTAATGCTTAAAAGGGATTATAATTAAAAGAGAGAGAGACTATTTACCAGAGCCTGTAGTGACAGGACATGAGGTAACAGCTTTAAATTTAAAAGCATGTAGGTTTAGATTCAAAAGAAGGAAGAAAGTTCTTACGCTGAAGGTGGTGAGACATTTGAACAGGTTCCTCAGAGATGCTGTGGATGCCCCATCCTTGGAAGTGTTCAAGGCCAGGATGGATGGGGTTTTGAGCAACCTGGTCTAGCAGAAGGTGTTCCTGCCCATGGCAGGGAGGTTGGAACAAGGCGATATTTAAAGATTCCTTACAACGCAAAACATTCTGTGAGTCTGCCCAATTTCCAAAGCTGTAAAGAAGTGCTGAAAGGCACCTAAAAACTGTCAGCTGCACAAACCCTGCTAGAATAACTCTATAAAGCAAGATACCCAGCATGCTAAGCGTCAAGCAAATTTCAGGTGACACCCAGAGGTGTCCCAGAACTGAAATATGTAGCTCTGGAAAAGTCCCTTAATGATCAACAGAAATGAAAATAAGCCAGCAACACGATTCAGATTCTGCACACTAGGAAGGAAAACATCTTCTGTTTAGAACTGCTTAACACAGCTGCTGAGCCAGGCCCTCCTACATTGTAGCACAACATGTGAATGTATTCCCAAAACACAGCCCTTTAACATCTGAATACTAAAACATCTACTGATCTCCATATATTCTAATTTTCACATATGCCTTGATCTTTTTATTTGTTACATAATGAAGCTTTCAAACTGGAACAAACTAGTAAGTAAAGAGTCAGAACAAGGATGTTTAAGCTACTGTTATTACCAACTTCCATGAATAAGAACTCTTGTTACTACACAAAATGAGCATACTTGCTCAACAGTGAATCCCTTTACATATTTACTCTCCTTGTATTTTCACGAATTTATTTTCCAGAAATGGAATGTGTTCCTTGAGTCTTCTTCAGGAAAAAAAAAAAAAAGACAAAATTATCAAAATGCTCTACTACTTGTTAAACACATAAATGGGAAATGTTCTGTTACAAGATGGAAACTGCAACCAAAATTCAAAAGAGTAACATCACCTGAATTCCACCAGTGGTAGTCAGATTAAGCAATCTTATTTTTAAAATTTAAAGCCTGTTCTGAACCCTGGCATAGTACACCTATTTGTTTTTATTGTGGGGATATACACAGATGGCACATACATAGATAAAATATATATCCAAAATACAGACAGCAAGAATCAAGCAGACACTGCCTAGAAGTCTCACCAGGATGGTGACTATGTTAACACTTAGCCTAGTAGCTCCTGTTAGTCCTACCAACTGCACGTGTTAAGACAACGAGTAGTCGCTCTGCACGTGCAAATGCCACATTCTAGCAGGCATCCTGCATGCAGACTCTCTTGGCACACTGTAAAAACAATGCTAACAAAATTACACGGAGAGGAGGAGTTAGAGTCCACAGAGGGAAAATATCTAGAAATAACAAAAGAGAGCTCTGTTCCAGGACAGCATCCTACCAGCTTCAGAACCAGCAATGAACCTCTCTTCTTCAGCAGAGCAGGACACATTTTGCACGAAAGTTCAAGAATTTAAAAAGTGTTACCAAGAAATTGAATTAGTCACAGCACTATGCCATTTGCTGGCTTGGATGAGATGTTCAAAAACATCTGATGCACAGCAACCTTAACTAGTCGATCTTGCTGAGATCTTTTGAAAAATCACACTGTGCAGAGGGACAATGAGAACTTCTAAAAATCTACTATATCTGACTACTGCTTACACAGACCATAGCAAAAAGCTGCAAAAACTTCATAAGACAACTTCCCACGGCATAGCATTTAATGTTTTTATGTTCAGTGATGACAGAGGGTGATAACAGTAAATCTCTTTCATTTTCTTCTGTCAAGAACATATGTCACAAAGGCAAATCTCACACATACCACATATAGGAGATGACTAAGAAATGAGGCAATAATCTTCCAGCATCTGACAGCGACCAGACAGTCCAACTTAGTAAAGGAAAACAGTGAATGGAAATGAAGTCTTCTCTTAAAAGTAAAAATGCTACTGCAAGAATCTTTAAGATGGTTTTGCTTCTTCAACTGATGACAAAAATATCTAGTATTAAAAAACAGAACCAAAACAAAAGGAAAAAAAATGAGCTTCTTATTTCAGAAGTTGTATATTATTTTTATTAGAGCAATGCCTGAGGTCCTGTCTCAGTCACCCTATTTATTTAACCACATCTACATTTAAGAAAATATGGTCAATATTTCAACAAGTTTGCAATTCAAATACGAAACAGATATCTGAACTTGACAAACAAAGGTGTAGGACGACAGTGAAATAATGTTCTTTACATTACTGCTGTATTACTTTTCCCTGAATGACACCAATAAAATTAACACCTCTGCTTTAGTCCTAGATTCCTATCAAGCAGGGCAGAGATTGCACACTCTGTTACCGCTTAGGCTCATTACTGCTCTGATTATTATGTCCAGGGTTACAACATTTTTGGCTCTGAGCCAAAGGCCATTCTGTAAAATATGAGTTTTCTTTTAGTCTGTTTTTTTGGATCCTATCACAATTTCAGAAGAGATGGCTAGATGAAAATGAGTTGTAGCTCCAGGAAAGTCTATCAGCAGCTAACTACAAGCAGCCCTGATCATCATGGTTACTTTCCCTTTGTTACATACACACCCATAAACACAAACCACTCAATTCTTCACCCTGCTAAAATAAAAAAAATATATATTCTCTCAGACCCCTATGGTCAGGCCTCAGTTTCACTCTCAGATTTGTCTCTGTCTTTGAGCAATGGGGCAGGACATTGTTTTTCTCATGTCAAGACCCTAGCTGACTGCTTGTATGCTCTATCTCATCCCTCACAACAAAAGTCCAGTAAAATAGATACGTATGACATTTACAACAACCAGGTACCCCATCATTGGAAATATTTTATTGACTGCTTCTTCAAATTAAACTTTTGTTATATGACGCTATGTATTACCTGAGGATGCACTGAAAGGCACATGGAGGTGGTGGGGTTGTACCAGAAGGTACTTGGAGGACCTCTAGGGCACCAGGAAAGAGGCAGACCCACCCCTGGGTGCTCCAAGAGACACATAGAGGCACAAACAAGGCTCAGACGAGTCCTTTGCCTGGCACCAAGGAGACAAAGAAGGTCATGGCAAGAACAGAGGGTGCGGGGGACCCCCTGTCAGCCTGCTGCTCTGCCTCCCCACAGCTCAGTGTGAGCAGCCCCAGAGCTCCCTGTGACTGCTCTCTTCCCTGGCAGCCTTGGCCTCTTCTGCCATCCTGCCTGAGCCATGCTTATGTAGGATGTCCCTCCCCAGGACGTGGAGCAGCAGGGCACAGGGAGCCAGTCCTCCCCTGCCCAGCTGGCTGTAACCCTGAGGTTCTTGCAGGTGTCCTGTTTGAGCAGCTCAGCGGGGTTTGGCTCGCCTGCTGCCTCTGCAGAAAAGCCAAGAGACACCGGAGAGCGGTGAGTGATGGGATCCAGCCAGATGGGACGGTGCCAGGTGGCTGGGAGCCAGGACTTGAGCCAACAACACGGAGGGCAAGGATTAAGAGCCCATGTGCAGGAGAAAGCTTGGGCAGGAGCCAAAGCTTCTCTGTCTCCTTCCCAGTCCTTTGCCCAGCCCCAGGAGGCAGAGGTGGGTCTCAACTGCTGGGAAGGAAACAAGGATGGGCTAACCAACAAGAGGAACAAACAGAACTTGCCTGAGGTCTTCTCCACATGATCAGCTCCTTGGGACAGCCCAGCCAGGCCCAAATTTCTCCAGCAGAGTCCAAGCCCAGACAGAGACATCTCAGCCCCTTTCACTGTGCTCCAAACCCTGTGCCTCCCAGGAAATGGAACACACATCCTCAGCTTCTCCAGCCACGTGCTGCCAGGGTAATTGCTCCTGCAAGAACTATGAGTTCATGTGCTGGCTGAAGGAGAACCCTGACAATGAAGATGTACCTAAGACACCTGTGTCACTGCTACCTGCACAGAGACATTCTCCAGAGGAAAAAAAAGTAGGAAGATTTGGAAGAGACATTTCTGTGCTTCACCATACATTCACAGCTCCAGCAATTCTCAGGGTGGAGGACAGGACATTTCAGGCAAGGTCACAGGTACTGTAATCATGTCTGACAACTTTTAGCTAATTTAAGTATTATTATAAATGAAAGCATGGATATGGGAACCCATCACTGTTAACAGCTGAGCCTTTCCACTGTGGAGAAGGAAAACCCATCCAACTTTTGCTCAAGAGAGAGAATACAGAAGATACAACCACAGGGCATCCTATGGTTTTACCTGTGGTATCATGGACAAGACATGAGCAAGTGAGATGGAAAATATACCTCAACCCCAGAGACACATATATGAATTGCAGGGAAAAAACACCACAAATGGGGATCCTTCAAGGAAAGTTATTGCTGCTGCTGTGGTCTCCAATGGACAGTTTCCCAGGCAGAGTGGAAAGGCTGACTTTATTCCTGGAAAGAACTTTGTGTAAAAAGGGATTAGAATTAGGTGAAGGATGCTATGATCAGTACTAGAGGGGCCTTGCCTCCAGCCACAAGGAGTGGAGGGACAACTGGTTTTACTGGACTGTGTGGATCCAATGGCCTGGAACATCAAAAGCACAGGAGTACAAGGCACTAGTAGATAGCAGTGCACAGTGTATCCTATTGCCATCAAGCTATGTAGGGCGCTTTCAGTATAGCTGTGTTGGAGACAGATTAAACATCTGTCTGTCTTGGCTGGTTCCTCGAGGACCCTCCTGTCACGGGATTAGCAAATGTCCACGAAGCACAGGTGCTGATCACTACTACAACAGTGCACTGGCAGCAATGTCACACCAACTGAGACTCTATGACTCATGCCCATAAGCTGAGTCACAGACTGGAGAGCCAAGGACCAATTAGCAGGATCTACTCACCCTTTAATAGCCCCATATGGCCAGTGTGAAAGTCTAATGGAGATTTACAGTAGATTATTGTGACGTGAATGAAATCATGCTGCTGCTGAGTGCTGCTGTTCAGGACACGCTGGAACTTCAATACAAGCTGGAGTCAAGGCAGCCCAGTGGTGCCACACCCAGTATCACTGATGGGTCTCTCTGCACCCCTCTGACAATAGCTTGCTTGCACTGGATACTGGCAGAGAAACTTTGGTTTGAGTTTTGAACAGTATATTGGACTAGTAAGGAAAATAAAGTACTGAAGTATGTAAAAGCAGATCACTTCAGCTGAAAAGACAGGACATCACTTCTGAAAGAAATGGCTTTAAAGAGAAGTGGTTTCATAACTGTAAGAGAGCTGATAGTCTTCAAATCTGAAGCCCAGGAGCTTCACTTTTTCCTTCAAATAAAATGATTTAGACTTAGAAGAAAAGTCATAGAAAAAAAAAACCAATTTGTTTCAGAGCCATACCTACCTGACTGTCAGGCAAAAATGAAGAGCACAGCTCTGTCAAGTTAACAGATGCCTTTCACAGAATCATAGAACATCCTGAGTTACAAAGGACCCAAAAGGCTCATAGGTCCAGCTCCTGGCCCTGCACAGGACAACCCCAAGAATCACACCATATGCCTTTATCAGACAGGAAAATTAATGACACAGAAACTTTCTCACTCTCACAACAACTTCAGTTTTGCTAAAACTGACCTTCATTAAACTGCACTTCTTTCTATTAATGGTCAGAGGTAAAACTCCGCAGGGCCAGACCTTCATGGGTGCATCCAATAGAAGGTCAGCTTAGAGCAGCCTTACATTATTTGCATATTACTTGCACTTTTAACTCCTCTAGGAACATCAGATAGGTTGGACATGGGGGGGGGGAAGGAAA
>JAWWEW010000131.1:19126616-19140860 GCA_035583185.1 Anabacerthia variegaticeps | reverse complement strand
CAAATATTTCTGTCCTTACACAGAGAGAACTACCACTAACATCAGAGGGAAGGACTACCATTAGCAGCAAAGGAGATTGGGAGCAGCAGCAGAACAAGATGGTCCTTAAAGTGGGAAACAATTAGTAGAATGGCATTTCCCCAGGAAAGAAAAGAAAAAGCTTTCCAAGAAATAAAAAATTACCGTTCTATGAATGCAGTTGTGGGTAACTGCAGAAGATCCACATCCCTAGAGAAAGCCACTGGATAGGCCTTGGACAAAAAAATCCTAACAGCATGGCATACACTTTGGAATTGAATCTGACTGGGTGAAGATCTGGAATGGTGACAGGCACTAGGCCAAAGTGTGAATGACTTTGAGAGGCTGCTCCTTCAGCTCCACTAGAAACTGCAAATGGAGTCCCACAGATAAGACATGCTGAATGTTAAACTTAATGACTGTCTTCCTAGTGAAAATAATACCCATGCCTCACCACCAGAACTACAGTGCATATCCCAGCAAAGTACAGAATATGAATGCAACTAATGCAGTCTTATATGGTTTGATCACTCATCCAGATCATCAAGAATTATCACAGAACAAAGGAAGAATTTTTCTTCTACTTTATCCTCAGAAGACCCTCTGAATACCACAGTGGCCCAATAAGCAAAATAATCCAAGGGGCAACAAATAAATCTATTAAAAAATTGCCATGTACAAAAAACTTGCTATTTGTTCCCATTTATCGCACTCTTTATAACTTTGTGCATAACAACAAAATGAGCATTCAGTTTTGACTCATCCTCAATTAGATAAGGGAGAGAGATCAAACAGCCGCAAAATTACAACCAAGAAAAGATCTCACAATTATTGTTTGGCTTAAGCAGAATTCAAGACAAAAGAAAGACACAAGCTATGGACTTTTAATGAACCGTGAATAAACTGCAGAAAGAGACATTAACATTTTTTTGGGAATAGATCAAGTTTCACACCTGACAAAACTGCTAAAAGAGCTTTTACAGTTAAAAATATCCAATAAAATGGAAGTCTTCTCCTTTTCTTAGAGCTTAGGTACTATTTTCAAGAACTTAAGAATCAAAGTCTCATAAGACTACATCTATTTCTAGCAAAGGGCTATGCAACAAGGTCACAAGATCATCAGTTTTCGACTGAAAGAAATATTACATACATTTCTACACATTATACACAAATTGGATATTTTTCCATAGAACTGCAAGGCTGAATTGAAAAAAAGGAAGTGAATCCATACATTCCTCAGGAGATTATGAAGGCTAACATACTATTCATAACAAACAATACAAAATTCCTCTTAAAGAGCATGACCAGACAGGAACAATTTTAACTGACATTTTTAAAAATACATCCTATTATAGCCAGTCAACCCCCTCCAACTTCCAAAAGCAAGTCTGATTTTAGTGAACTTTTAATTCCAATTATATTCTTCAGACTACTCCAAGGCTGAACTGATCTATCAAAACTTGCAGTGTCTTTTTCCCCTAGTGCCATTATCTTGCATTCTGGTCTGACATAACTTTATAGCTACCTTCCATGGTACTAGAAAGCAAGCACCTTCTATTAGTAGAGAATACTAGAATTAGCATCCACTTTCTCGAACTCCCTTTATTAATGAAACATACAGTACTCAATAGCAGTAAAGAGACCGAGGAGATAATGTCTTTCAGCCCTGCCTCCAAGGTGGTACCATGTCATTTAACAGATGCTATGCCCCTTGGCAACTCCCCGTCAACCCTGCAGCTATGGCTGTCTTTACAGGAACATTAGTCTTCAAGACACCAGTGGTGTCCGCCTGCATCTCTGTGGTGCCTTGTGACCTTGGGAAAGGCACCTAGTCATTCAAGCATTAAAATGGATAATGCTTTCAGTGTTATTGTAAAGACATAATGGAACACCTAAGAGCTAAAATCTTTAAGTGACAAACCCTTCTGAAACAAACAGGCACAGCAAAAAGTGGGGATAAATAGCACCAAAAACTGCCTTGCAAATGGCATACAAAGTAATTATTCATTATTTTGGTATTATCCCAAACGCTCAAATGGGAAAGTTCTGTTGCTTAATGTGGACTATACATCTGCTGTCCGCTGAGAGCATATGGCGCAACTGTACAGGAACTACTGACTAAGGGAATACACCAGTTTATGTGGACACTGAAGCATAAGTTCAGAAGCACTTGCACTGTTTCATCTGTCACTAATGACATACAAGTCGCTCTACCACTCACAGAACCACAGAATGGTTTGGGTTGGAAGGGACCATAAAAGTCACCTAGTTTCAATCCCCCTGCCATGGGCTGGCACACCTTCCACTAGACCAGGTTGCTCATAGGCCCATCCAGCCTTGAACACTTCCAGGAACAGGGTGTCCACAGCTCCTCTGGGCAAGCTGTTCCAGTGCCTCACCACATTCACATTAAAGAATTTCTTCCTAATATCTGAAGTTACTCTCTTTCAGTTTGAAGCCATTACCCCTTGTGCTATCTCCCCACATGCCCTTGTAAAAAGGCCCTTCTCTGACTTTCTCACAGGCACTGTTTAAGGTATTAGAAGGTGCTATATTGTCTGCCCAGAGCATTCTCTTCTCCAGGCTGAACAAACCCCGCTCTCCCAGCTTGTCTGCACAGGAGAGATGCTCCAGCCCTCTGATCATCTTCATGGGTCTCCTCTGGACCCACTCTAACACATCCTTGTCCTTCTTATGTTTGGGGCAGCAGAGCAGGATGTAGTGCTCCAGGTGGGGTGTCATCAGAGCAGAGTAGAAGGGAAAACCACAGTCACTGACCTGCTGGCCACACTGCTTTTGGTCCAGGCTAGAACACAACTGACCTTCTGGGCAGGAAGTGCACATTGTCACTCATGTCCAGCCTCTCACTCACCAGCACCTCCAAGTCCTTTTTTGCAAAGTTGCTCTCAGTCCATTCTCCACTCACGAAGTACCAGGATTTGAGTACCTGTTTGTAGGGCCCTGTTCACATTATCTATATTTTTTCCTTTCTGAATATGTAGCTAGGACACAAAGTCACTCAGCAAACAATACAGAAGTAAAGGACATCTCTCACTCAGGCTAAACTCCAGAGAAAATAAGTATTTTCGGAATTATTTTGTTTTGATAGTTTATTTTATTAAAAAAAAAAAAAAAAAAGTCTTTGGGTGACAACATCAGACTTAAGATCTGTCCTAAAAGTCTGCACTAAACTCTACAAGCAAGATAGCCCATCAAAAACCTTCTAAGTAATTTGTGTTAGACTAACCAATTTGGAATGTATGGGTAAGTGTATACAATTTCATGTTTACTTGAACCTATTACTTCAGTCCTCTACAACCACCCATACCCCAGTATGCAAAGCACTCCTGTGTGTATTTGAGCAAATTGTCTTATTTGACACAAGAGAGCGGACATACAGGATGCTATGGATTAGTCCTACTCTGTTTCATCTGCTTTCAACAAATAAAAAGGATATCAGCATCTTACTATTCCTTTTATTAAGATTTCTGTTTTCCTTACAGTCTTGCAATGAATTACAAAATACATATTCTCCTTTTATTCAGCTCTGACAAATTAGCAGTCTGAATTTGCAAAGCACAGGAATTTGGCATTCCACATTTTACTGAATGAGGAAGTCATTAGCAGGTCAAAGTTCAAATGCTGGCGAGCCTGTTTAAAGTTATTTACAGTCTTATACAAATACTTCATGGCTGTGCAGTGCACATGGTGCTCTCACACACTCACTCCTGCCTGATTTGATGTTGCCACATGCAAGGAAATATTTGCAATATTCAGGCCAATAGGTTACTTTAAGTGTTATGGTCTCATCTTTATTGATTCTGACTGAAAATTTAAGAGTCTCCTTTTACAGAAGAGGATCAGAGGATTTGAAGAAAGTTTCAAACAAAAGGCCAACACATTCATGAAATGGAGAAAGCAGCCATCTACTCAGACTTTGAGCTTTGCTCAGGAATATGGCTATTTCAATACAAGGAACAAAACACAGAGGATTGTAAATGGAAAATACAAATAAAGTGAGGTTTAGGAGCAAGGTAACTAAAAACAGAAGTGGAGCTAAGCTGTCAAAGTATTCCTTAGGACTCTTAGGAGATATGATTGGACAGACAATTCTTTAATTAAAGGTATCTAATAGGAAAGAGTATTGTAGATAGCGTATTACAGCCCAACACAAAACTTTCAGCCCACAAAAACAAAGCATTGCTGGGAATAGTCACACCAGAACTACTGGTAAAAATCCAGAAGTTAAATGCCAGCCTCGCTGCAGCTGATTTCAAGCTATTATAGAGCCATATATGTACTTGCAATACACGTATCTGTTCCTTAATCCAGACCAACTGAGGTTACATGGCAATACCAAACCATCGAGTGCTAATCCTCCCCCTGTTCAGCCACTTCATACATGTCACCAGCAATCACTAAAAGTGCTGTGAAAGAATAAACCTGTTTGAAAGAAGAGGTGAACCTGCATTTTCATTCTCTGTTCCTGCAACTCCTGCTCTGATCTTATTTTTTACTGCACAGTAATTTCTGTTGAGTAAAGCTTTCAAGCCTGGGACATCAGCACAAGGCACAGACCTGCACAGCTGCCCCTGGTCTGACCCTTACACCTGTCATTGCTCCAGCAGAACTCCTCTGCACCATGCCCAGTGACTTGCTCCGAAAGAACTCTGAAGCTTCAGCCTGTAACATCTAAAAGTCCTCCAGAAACTTCACGTGCAAATAGCCAAAATGACAGCTATACTTCTCAAGCTCTGACAAACAGAAATGACTCAAGAACTGACCAAATAGCATAAATCCAAGTTTCCCCCTGCAGTTTCTGAAGTTGAGAACACAAGGCAGCACTAATGAGCGTCTGGAAAGGCTCACTAGCCTCACTAGCAGAAGGTGCTGTGCCAAACATAAAAAATAATGTCTTGAGACACTTAAATTTTCAGGGCAATATGGACTGTGTCCAGACAAAACCACTTGAACATAACATTATGATATCCTCATATCAGTCCTGTGGAGATGATGAAAATACCAAATCTCAGTGCTGTGGAGTGCTAAAATATGTAAGGCAGATCAAGTGAAAGACTGAGATTTTATAAAATATCTTGTCTATCCTTTTACACAACTAATACATTTAATATTTAAAGAGTTACTGTTGACAGACAAGTAAAAGTCAATGTTGAATGAGGGGAAGGCTTGTAAGGTTGACCAGGAACACTTGAGTTATACCCTCATTTAGGAATAGGCTGTACAGGAATACAATACCTAATTGGAAGTATTTCCAAAGCAAAAACTAGAAGAGAAGCTGAAAGAAATTCCCTGATGCTCTCTCTTTGGGGCCACATGAAATATTTTGTCCCCTTATGTGAAGGAAGTAGAAATACTAGAGAGAAATAAAATCCCACACACAAGCTTCTATTCCAATAACCTCTCTTTACATTGCATTGGAAAAGTTAATTGCTAAGTTTATCCCATTAAGCTGTAATTAATTTTGTCAATAAAAGTTGAATCAATCCCTGATTCTGAGAATACATGCAACCCCACTAGGAAGAAGGGGGAAATATTTATTGTGCTGACAAACAGGCCACATACAGTGATGGCACAAAGATGTGAACAGCCACAAGAGTCCCAGGAGAAGATGGCTACAGAACGTGCCACAAGAAGACAATATCACATAGTAACTGAAATTATATAAACCTAACAGGAATCAGCAACAAGGGTCCAGTGAAACTTCATCTGTAAACACACAACACAACTCACCACCAAGACTGTCCGAGGCACAACAGCACATACAACAAAAGAGTGCCCAACTCATAGAACTTTGTACAAGGAAGGACAAATTATACCCAGTTATATCTTGCTTTCCCATCTACCCACATCAATTAAGGTTAATGTGTCATTACATCACCTCCACTTCAAAATCAGGAGAAGCTTTGTTTTGTGTCCAGGCTTTACAAGTTCAGGCACACTGAACTTCATCTGAAACATAGATGTTCATTATCCATTCCCACAATGGCCTGCATGCTGAGTAAGTGACAAACAAGTGCATTTGTGCAACATTTTTGTTTGGTGCTGGTTATACCAGTTAGCTGTAAATAGCAGCCATCACACTACCACAACCATTAATACGGGGCAAACATAGAAACAGAGAGCAGAAAACTGTACAGCAGTTGTAAGTGGTTGTCCAGCACAGCTTATCTTTCCCTTTGGTGTCTCTTTCCAAACTGTTATTTTGGTGACATCAGTATCAAAGGACTCGAAATGCCCAACTGCTATCAAATTGAACTGTGAACGCACACACACTCCCTTGCACCTAAAATCAATTTTGTTATTTAGGTTAGTAACAAGAACTGTATACATTGCTCTTGGGCTAGACTCCAGGGGTAAGCAGCACTTTCCCACTGGCTTTTATAACAGCATAAATATGGTTACAATTCAGAGGCAGTTTACAGATACTTCAGAGGGTTTCTCAAGGACTTGATCTGAAGAGGCACCAATCTATGAGAATGCAAGTCTATGACTTCAAGTCTTAAGTCTTTATTAAGCATTTTCCAGTCACTTTTGCTCCCAAATGAACATTAGCAGAAGAGGGACAGTAACATCAAAACCAGATGGTGGCATTTTTCTTAACTTATAGCATAAAGGAAAGGCAACTTTGCATTATGAGCCATGTTTATGAATCAACATTCAAAAACCTTGTAGTTTCTTTCCCCTCTAAGAAAGTCAAAGAAATTGAATCCTGTTTCAATCAGTATGTAACTGCTTACTTTCAGGAAAAAAAAAAAAAAACAAACAATTTTGCTCTTTTTTTTTTCTTTTTACTAATGAAGTAATGCTAATTAAACACTGTAATTACTGAACACCAAATAAAACTGATTTTTTATTTTTATTATTTTTATATTTATTTTTCCTGACGCTATAACACTTGAAAAATAAAAGTTAACTTCATACATGACTATGCACCCAAAGTATTCTTTTAATGTTATTGATCAATGCTTAAGCCACAGGATGTCTCAGTAGCAAAGTGATCAACATGACTGGCTGAACAGAAAAGTGATTATTTTTAAGATGATTAACTTCTGGAAGACACAAACACTATGATGACTTATCTCAAATTCTCCATTTACTACACAAAATTATTCTAAACAGGTATTTTTTCGTCTCACATTGAAAGTATGTTTTAAAAATCACAGGCAAACCCAGAAGTCTGTCATTAGCAGCAAATTCTTTTTTCTACTCTGAAAGTCTTGTGGCAGATGAGTCTGACAAGTTAAAGCCAGTTACATCAACTCTTAAATGTACAATGCAATAGACGTTTCATCACAAGCCAAATATGAAATATTTTTAGAAAAAAGAAATACAATAGCTAATAATCACATATAAAAGTACTAGTTGTTCATGAATGCATTTTTAAGTGCTAACAAGCCTAGTTCTAAAATATCCATGCTAAGAAGTCTAGGTTGGTATTATCAGGTATTGTACTGGCAGCATGTTCACGACCCCAAAAAAAAAGTCCAGGTATCAGCTGTTCCTAAAGACTGAAAATAACTGTGGACTAGTCACTGTAATCAGTGCTCATTTATGCATGGCAGCTTACCTAGGAAAGGGTTTGTTCCCCAGATGAACTGTCAGCATTGGACATCCACTGCTACTTCAAGGCCCTTGTTCTCACCAAGTCAAAGTTTACTATTTTCTACAGTTTAAAGTAAAGAAAGCTGGGAAAATGTTTATACTGTGACACAGCAGAATGGAAAATGGACACACCTTGAAAACCTGGGTCACTGGTATATCAGTCTTCCATGCCGTTTGGGAAGTACTGCTGTGAAGACTTTGCCACTATAACCTATACAATAAATGAAGCACCGCTTCAAAGTAAAGTTGGCTTTAAAGACCTTTTTAACAAAAAAAAACAATTACCCTTCTTAACAGTGCTAATACTTCCTCAATTGCCTCAAATAATACTGGTTCTGGCTAGCATAAGAATGAAATGCCTTTTTTTTTCTTAAAGAAGTAGATATAAGTGCAAATGCATTAGGATGTACTTTCTGTGCAGTCTACACAGCTGTAATGAGAGGAAGACTATTTCATACATTAGCTGATGTACTCAGAGCAGCAGATGCAAGTCCTCCTTCAATGGCATTAAACCACATTTCCACTCAGAAAGGGATTTCTGCGAGCCTGGGTTTGACTACCTTATTATTACAGGTTCTATTATAATCACTGTAATTAAGGAACTGACAGCACTTCTATTATGAATTCTTTTCCAGGGGTTAATAATTGAGGTGTAAAATTTGCTTTGGGATAGATTTTTGCATCTGGGAATGGATGCCTTTTTCACTGCAAGAAAAAAAGGGGTCTGGGTTTTTCCATTTTTCTCTGAATACAGACAATTATAATGCTTAAAAACATCTGAAAGCATTCTGAAATCCAGCACCTAGAACAGCAATACTTTTAGGGTTTTTTAAGAAAATAATTCAACACAAATGTCTTATTTTGGTTCTGTGAACATAACATGGAAAAGATATTTATGAAATGTGGAGTCAGCTCCTGCCAGTGGACTCTCTTGTGTCTTTAGGCAGGTAATGTCCCTGGGCTTCACCTTCCCTGTCTCTGGAAGAAGGATAATTGGCCTAATGATCTACACATGAAATGCACTCAGTGAAACTCAGGGAACACACTGAGTAGCTGACATGGCTTTTTGAATATAATGTGACTGTTGACCCTTGCACATCTGCAGACTCTCCATGCTTTCTTCACATGCATTCACATAAACGCTGTGCGTGTGACAAGTTGGGCCACCTATAGACATTCGATGCCACCTTCATAAATATACTTGTGCCATATAATCAATGAGAGGGCTAATATCAAAGTTTCAGGATCCTGACTGCACTCAAAAGTTGGAGGATTAATTGCACAAGTCCAGAGAGCTTAATATGCTTATCACAGTAGCCTGTTTGTATCTACCCACATAACCTCCACACCAAAAGTTTTTCTAAGCTATTTAATCAAACACTGAAGAAGTGTGAACAAGGCTTTAGCTTACTCCAAGATTTTAAAAGTTATCACTGTTGGTATTATCTTTTGCCATATCCTTACATATACCTGATCAGAAATCCATTATATAAAAACTGATCTCTCTAAAGTCTAGAGAACTTCTTTGGCGCTCAAAAGCAGAATGTCTCATATATGAAAGGTAAATCAACAAGAGAACAGCTTTTGGAAGTAGCACCCTCAGAAGAATTGCCCTACTTTGAAAACTCTGAACAAATTAACTCTTCTAGGGAGTATTCGTAAGTGTACTTCTTTCCTGAGGGTTTTTAAGCAGAAGGATTCACATTGAGATCTGACAACTGATACCACAGTCATGCCATCAGCAGAATTTCAAGGCAGTTTGTGAAGAGAGATCAGTCTCTTCAACGTGGTATTTTCTCTGTTTGCCTTGATACACAGTCATTGAGGATTGTGGAATCACTATCCATGGCATAACACTGACCAGAATAAAGTACCATTATATCTGTACAGGGAAAATGAGCTTTGGACTTTAATCCTCTGACACTACATTCAAAATCACTTAATACTTGCAATGCTGCTTCTCTAGATTATAATACTACCCTTAAAAATATGAAAAAGACTGCTCCATAAATGCTTAAGGCAAAAGCTAAATGACAGCAGAAACGAGAACAAGTGAACAAAGGAGAACAAGTTGAAATTAACACTTCATTGTACCAGTACAACTGAAAATGTACATACATTTTCACTTCAAATAAAAAAAAAATATAATATTTGTTTATATCTATGGCTTTCAAGAAACGTTTAAAAAATGCCTTTGAGACACCATTAAAATTACATTATTCTTTGAAATAAACCAAACAAAAAACAAAAAAACATTGCTTGTTTTACTGCACTTAAGTGCAGTAAATCACCTAAGTCCTTACAGACCAGGTTGGATGGAGCTCTGAGCAACCTGATCTAGTGAAAGACGTGCCTACCCACAGCAGAGGGGTTGGAACTAGACTGTCTTTAAAGGCCTATCCAACCCAAGCCATTCTGTGGTTCTTACTACTGCACAAGAGGATCTGAATATTCAAAATCCAGTTAACTCCTCGGAATCCTGGAGCTTTAGGATGCGAACAGGAGAACCACCACATGGTACAACTATATGTGATACTTTAAGAGATAAAACACCCCTGCTTTCCTTTACATCTCTGCTGTCTCCTAAAAGAGAACAACTACAAAAAGAAGGAAAGCTCACCTACGTCACTGTTTACAACAAAAAGCTACAATAAAGTTTAAATTTTTTATTCACTAGAGATCCACCTGAAGCTAAACCCACAGCTGAGTTTGGGTTTAGAAGACTGTGTTAAACCGGTAATAAAATGACTACACCCATCCTTCCTGAAAAAAACTAAAGGTCCTCTTTCCTTCTGTTCTCTTTTGATTGAAATGCCAAGTGTTTTAATAAAGTCTTGAAACCATTACTTGATGAATCCTGCACTTAATAGACTGTGTGAACTGTATTGCACAACCTGGCCAGCCATCACCTTGTTTGAGCCTCTTCAGCACTTTACCCAAACATGGAAAAAGAACATGACAAGCAGCTCACAAGGAGCCACTGTCACTAGCCTGTGTCTCTCTACCTGCTCTAATGCGGAAGTAGTTTACACAGTTTACCAAACTATAGAGTTCATTTTATAATAAAACAAAATAATCCAGCAATTTACAGGAATATAAAAAAAGCTTCATGTTTTACAACTGAATTCAGATTCAAAATAAATTCTGCAAGCAATAAAGAACCTTCAATAAAAACTACTACAAGAAAACCACACTCGGAAATAACTACATGAGGCCGGATAAACACCTTTTATCACAATTTTAAAGAATGTTTCAGGAGGAGAGAAATTAAAAAAAACAAACAGACATTCCACAACAAGCACAACACACAAACCTCAAAGTGTTAATTGAAAAACTACACTGTAAAATCACTGTCCATTCAAATACTCCTCAGAAATTTTTCATCCAAATACCCTGGGTGTTTTGTAGGTGTTCTCTGAGTCACATACCCACTTTACAAACAACGACACTACAGAAGGCTAAATAGAGACAAAGGATACAAGGTTCTCACTGATGGTCAAACACCAAAACAGCACCACAGTTGAAGCAGTTTCCCAATCTGGTATTTGCGGAAAGATTTCAAACATGGTAATTTTTAGAAAAAAAAATCTGTTCATTGTTAAAAATAAGAGCATGTGCATGTGTCTATGTGTGGATCTCCAACTAAATTTACTTCTTGTATAGTGAAATACATGAAAATCTCAATTTTTTTGTATTTTCTTTCTTCTAGAAACTAAGTAAATTTTGCTGAAACTTTTTCAGAGAGAACAAAGCTCAGAGAGCTCATTTAGTCTGTTACAAACCTCACTCCCAAATTATAACTGTAGTTTGAATGGTGGAATAAGTCAGTATGTCCTGCCTGGCGTCTTCCATAAGTAAATAAAGTAAGAGACTTATAATGCCAAAATCAACACTGATAAAGAAAATCCATACTGCCCAAGAAAGTTAATACCCTGTTTATTTAACAGGGTGAAAAAATTACTGTATCTTTGCTTTTTACCTGAAAGAAAACAGACCAAATATTTGCAGAATGAATTTTGTGTAATTGGCATTAGTTAGCTGCTAAATGTTGTACACTGCTTCACTCTCTCTTAGTAAATATATAGATGCGTAAACTCAATACTTCCAAAAGTGGTAACTACTCAACTGTTCCAGAGAAGCCAATTTCCTAAAGCAGAATCTTATTCTACCTCAAATAAGAAAAAGAGCAAAGCACCTCAAAGTTTTACTGTAAATACTGTAATATGAAACTCTTTCAAGGTAACAAATCTTGTGAAATGAGGACATAAGTTTTCAACTACACAGCCTTACCTCTTAAGCAAGCTGTCATAAAATTTACTACAGAATTTAGTAGACTAGGACAGTATATGAAGAAATAAATTAATTGGAATCTAAACAACAGTCATAAAAAATCCCAGAATTAATTTTAAATTTAAATATATTTTTAAATATATAAATAAATGAAGCTGCAGGACATGGAAAACTATGCTGCTGCACTCTGGCCCACAAAAATTCATGTGCACACTTCATTTCTTAGGGTTTTTTACAAAGAGAAATCGTGTTTCTTGAACAAATCCCACCAACTATGTTCTCTCTGCCCTAAGGCGAACAGGCTAAGAACTGTTCCTCTGGGTTTCAGCTCCAGACATCCAAAGGTGTTTCTGGGTGGTGCCAGATAGGTTTGTAGAAATTGAAAGATAAGTGTCAGAAGCACAGTGATCAATCACAAGATAGCAAGCAAAACTAGCAGAGTTAGCAGGAAAGGTTATTGCTAAGAATCCTACAAGAACCCTGAGGAAAAGAAGAGGATTGAAGGGGGGAAAAAAAAAGAAGAGGGGAAAAGATGATAAGGGAAAGTAAGTTTTGTAGATGAAAGCAAGCTTACAAAGAGAAGAGAGAGGAATGTTAAAAGAAGCAGACTATGACATCTGAGAGAGAAAAAAACTTACTGCTAACAGAGAAATGCAGAAGCAGAATTTTGGTTTCCTCATTTTATTTTTGGAAGCTCAGCTATCTCCAATCTGTCTCTTTTCAGTTGCCTATGCACAGACCCCAGACCTTACATGGAGCGTGCACAAATTTAACTGAAAACTGCACTTGTACATCTGTGCAGATTAGACTAAAAAAGCAAAGTCTGATTCACCTTCTAAATGGCACAATAATTTGATCCATTTTAGGAGCACAGAAGGTATTACTAAAACTGTATTGAAATGTTTTTAAAACAGTGTACCTACCACTACTCCACAGTTCCATATCATCCACCTCCTCCTTGTTCACTTGCCACACGTACCCATTCCTTCTCCATCCCAAGCCCCTATCCTCACAGCCCATTCATTTTCATTCATCTTTCATTCTTATGCCCTTTAATTCCATATTCTAAGTGATCTTCTGAACACAATCTTTCTACCTGCAACTGCACTACTGTGTAGGCTGTAATCCTTTAAAGTAAAATCAGACCAAGTAAATTCCTTTTTTAAAAACTTGTCCACTACCTATCAGGGAAAACAAGAAGCACTGCTCACCTCACAGATTTTCCATCTTCTTCAACACCTTTAAGAGTTCACGCACGTGCTGTGCTGAGCTTCTTATCCCCTCCCTCATTTCACACAGGTGAATGCAGTTATCCTCCAGGTGTAACTGATCAGCAGGGAGGCAGGCAAATGGGTCTTAGGACCAGGTGCAGAACAAGCTGACCCTTGGCAAGGTTACAACGATCTTCCATGAAGAAGAGACTAATCCGACTGTCAAGGACAGGGAAGATCAAGCTGCAGTTTCCCTCTCTGTGTGATTCCTATCAGATATAAACCAAGGACTGATTGCCAGGCAGTGTCTCACTGACTAGGTGTGGTGATCCTGGGAACTGTCCCCACCAGTTTCTCCTGACTAACCAATTCCATTTTGTACCAAACACATACATATGCAGTCAGCAAGAGAAAACAGAGAGAGCTGTCCCACAGAAGTGAGTGACTCCAGAGCCACCTATCTCACAAAAGTCAAATCAGGTCACTTGAGGGAGAAGATAAGTATCAACAGTCCTATCTTTTTCCTGCAAACACCTCGGAACCTTAAATCTTTTGTTTCTACTGAAGTTCCCAAGAATCATAATAAAACATTGATTTTCTGTCTCAATAAAGTACATTCTTAGTTTATTTCACTCTGCCATATAATGAAGCAATAATCCTTTTTAGCTAATTTTTCATTCGTTTTATAGTTCAGCCTCCAAACTAAACATCAAATAAATTTCAGACCTCCGACTTTGTTTAGTTCCTCAGTACAACTACTACAGCTCTCAAGGATTAAGACACCTAGAAGCCAAAGATCAATTACTGGTTGAAAGCCCACCAGTGTAACAGCACATTAGACTTATTTTTTTTCACCTCTGACTTAAGCATTTTTGAAAGAAGCACATTCTACAATAAGTGAAAAGAGGACAGACAGTACAATGATAGACAGAAGTATAAGGAAGCATAAGCAACACTGCTTATAGTAACAGAAACCAATGCACTTCATTCCTAAGATCAGCAATCCTCTTACTCAGTCTTTAAAATACTGTCCTAGTTCAGTAGGTGGGACCAGTTATCACTGTGTGGGAGTGATTAAAGCTGTGTATTCTACCCCCATCTA
>JAWWEW010000131.1:19095524-19126516 GCA_035583185.1 Anabacerthia variegaticeps | reverse complement strand
AACTGTAATTCTGACTTACAATATCTCTCGTGGTAGGTCCATTTCTCCTGCTAGTTTGCTTTTAAACCAGCACAAATACACAATGCTCCTTATACAATACATAAACACTGTCAACATTCCTAAAAACACATCACATTCTAAACACATGTAGGCAATGCACTCCTATTAAACTGAAAACAACATCACTGTCACACAGGCTGAAAAAAAATCTCCATTTTTACTGCAAAAATGTTTTCTAAAAGGCAGCAAAAAGTTCAAAATTAAGTGGAAAGGTTTGTGTGACTATTTTATATGCAATTATACTTTACGTCAACAGACTGCAACATGCAGAGTAATAGGTGTTAATGTAAAAAACAAACCTTAAGTTTGACTCATATGTACATAGAGTGATACTTAGATTAGCAAAACTGTGTGTACTGTACACATAGTAAAGACACAGAAAACAATTCTCACTCTTTCCCAGTTCTCACTATAAAGTATCCCTTCCTGTACATGTAACCATGAGGTTGGTTATAATGAATTGTGGCATTAAGGTGAGTTAAATCAAAAGAGCCTGTCACCAGAAGTGTCAATACATATATGTACAAGCACACTTTATTACCCTTCCTAAATAAAGCTGGTGTCAAAATACAGCTTTATACTAGTCCAGCAGATCTTGCACTGAGGACTACTGAAATCATTAGTTAAACTGACAGATCAAAACTGCTGTATCATTTTTTAAGTCTTCAAACTGATGACAGTGCGATTGTATTCCCACTACAAGGTTCCCAAGGCAAGCAAACATGTAAAGACCTGACTGTGAGATAGTGTGGACCTCACGTTCAGCAGTTACATCATCCAGTCAAAATGAAGCTACACATATGAGCTAACACATAAATAAAACTAGAAACCTGCTCCAGAGAGATCACTCTTCAGATTAAAGGGTTATGATTTTGAGATCTCGGGACCCAGATTTCTCCCAGTCCAGGAATTATTGTATTTCTACAGATGTAAACTGGAGATTTTGTTTGCTGAATTTACATGGCAGCTGCAGCTTTGAGTTCCAATAGAACTGCATGTAGTAAGAGCATAAATCACCTCCTCCCTAGATATGTTCACAAAAGCTGGAAACAAAGATTTTTTCACACATCAATGAGCAGGAAATACATATGGTTAAGTATCACTTGAATCCATTATTAAAAGAGTCACTTTACTGTTCACTTTAATGATTAATTTAAGAATCATTCATGTGCTGAAAAATACGATGTTGAGTTTTGCCTGTCCCTTTTTAGAATCTTTTACATATTTTCCAAAACCCATTTTTCCTGTTTCCTTGCACCATTCATGCATGCAGAAAAATGCTTTCTAAGTTTTAATTTGGACTCTCTAATAAGGTTCAAACGAGAGACCATTATTTATCAATTAACATTTATCATAGCAAATCATAATGTAGCTGTGTTGCAGAGAGAAAGCATTTCCATGGATGAGAGGTAGCAATTTCAGTGAAAAAAAAAATAAGCATCACCACGACGCTTAATGTATATTCTGAGAATGCAATTAGAGTGATCTCAACTTAGAATAGGACTGAACTACTGAACTGTAATTAGCAAAACCCTTTTCAAATGTGTTGTATGGACAGAAAAAGATACAAAATACACACCAGATTTAGAAATAGACAGTACAGCTGGACTTAGCAAAGTACTAAATTAACTGGAAAAATAAGAAGAGCTAGCTCAAGGACTTGTTCACCAAGTGTAAAATACATTTTACACAACATCACTGGCTTGTGGAAAGAGTCATCAAACTAAGAAATGGGAATTGTACCTGTCAGCAGTGCACCGGCCACACCGAACAAATATGTACTTGGCAATGCCCTAAAACACAAAAGCACAGGTCAGACAAGCCCTGAGGCCTTAAAAAAAAGGAAATTCCCATGAAGCCTCACATTCCTCTGCTGTAATCCTTCACACAAGGCCAATGGAGGGAGGATATTTAAAAACCAGCTCTTAGAAGCGCAGTGCAGTCTGGAATTGCAGAGGGAGTCAGAACAACATCTGGAGAAGGAGGTGCAACCTGCATCCTAAGCAATTTACATTACTTAGCTGGTGCACCAGCAGAGCCCGCAGCGGTTGGAAATTCCTCCTGGCTGTCACACTGCTGTCCAGACATGCTGCCTTTCATCAGGAAAGCATACCAGTGACAAATGTGTGTATCGCAGCAACCATCAGATAGTAAAAGAATCATTACAGCAGATCAAATCTAGTAGTATGACTCTGATCCTTGTTTTCAGTACTGAAAGAAGTAAGTTTTTCTCTATTTTTTCCTTTTTAATTATTTCCTTTCTTAATGGCAGAAACAAAATACAGTGTTTATTTTACTTTCTCCTTTTTTCAGACCTGCCAAATTCCACAACACAGAGTTGAGAGACAATTCACCCCATCCATTGCAAATGGGTTCTGGCCTCCTTTCCCACGCAGCTGAGTCTCACTGCCCCCTCTTCCTCTCCTTCTGGCATGAGTACTATTAGAGTACAGAATAATTCTAGTCACAGAAGTTCACCAGTTGAAATGTAATCAGGCAAAAGCAAAGTGATTTCTCCACAGGTATAGTTATAATGCTGTTATGATGAGGAACAGCCACACAATGAATGCTAAGGCCTAGGACAAAGACAAGAGCAGGAAGATCCCTCTGGTGGCAGCATGGACATCTACGGAATTTTATTCTGACCGTGGCTGCATCATGTAGTAACGTCCAATACTCAAAAATGAAGTGACAGTACACTGTCTTGTTATAATTTTCCACAGTTTAATTTTAAAACATGTCTCAAGTGGTTTATTCACCCCGACCCTCTAGGGGTTGACTTAAGTAAGGCTTTGTCAAAAGCACTAAACATCAACATTCTTTGCTTCCAATTTGCTACCCTTATGAAAAGCATCCCTGTCCATCTTAACACACTGTGCCAAACAACAGTTTTGCAACAAAAATGAGTAATAGTAGTGTACACTATACCTGAAGAGCTGATCATTACTTCTCCAACTGCAAGCCCAAGAAAAGCTCATTTTCCTATTTGGCCCCAGAGAATGCCCAAAGATATGCAAAACTATATGCTAATATATGGATATCTCGCATTTTATCCAGGAAACACCTGTGTATGCGTAAGGGAACTCCACCATTTCCTCAAAGTTTCAAACAAATTATTTCTTCCTTCCTTTCAGAGGGAATGCCTAAAATTTGTTCTCCTGTGAGATGAGTAAAGGTTAACATTTTAACCTTTACATGTTTCCAAATTTTTGCAGGAACTTTTCACGCTGCTCTCACCATCTCTTTCCTGTAACAGCAAGGCTACACAAAGACCTTTCTTCACATATATTCTGCAACACAGAGGTTTTTGCAAGCTACTCTGTGCTGCTTTGCAAACAGAACTTCTGTGCACACAGGAAGGCTGCCCTGTCACCACTAATCGTATTCCAGATACAATAACTGCGCAGACAGCACTGGCCAAACATAGGATACACATATCCTTGCACTTACCAAGTATCATATTTGAGTGGCTGTCAAATCCTGTCCTACATTCACCTTACACCCTCAATAGCACTGTGGCTAGTTCCAAGGAGGGGGAAGAGCAAGACTTCATGAATTTTCACATCATTTCCCATTTAGGCTGGTATCTGTTCATGCTACCTCAAAAGACCAGTATTTATCCCCTTAAACACAGTGTTAAGAACCAATGTATGAGGCTTTGTGATACCTGACTTCTGTTCTTCAGGGATGATGGCAGAAGAAATTAGTGATGATGGCAGAAGAAATTTGCACCTTCCAAGTCAGATTTTGTGCCTCACTTCTTGTGCTTCCACTGTGGAAAGGGACTGAAGAACCATTCAGAGCAGTTCTGCTCCCAGGATTTGAGGGAAAGTAGTGTATACTTGTTTAATGCTAGGATATCATTTCATAGAAAAAGTATATTTCTGGAAAGCTATTAGGGAAATTACTGCCTCTATAGCCTCTAATTTTAAGCTCTCCATAGCATTTGTTTCTACACCTTGAAACAGTAACTTCCATTAGTCAAAACAGATAAAGAAATGGGTTTATTACATGACAGCTGGTAGTTTTCCAAAACAATCACTTTTGTGCTCAAGGAAAATCAGCTATCTAAAGAAAAAGAGGCACCACAAAGAAAAGCTGCGTTTTATCATATATACTCTAAGGAGGGGGAGGAGACGAGGGGGAGAATCAAACCAAAAAGACACACAAACACACACACACACAGAGAAAAGTACCAAAACCACAGTCCACTTTTTTAACCTGTTTTCCTTCCTCCCTCTGAACCCTTCACTGCACTTTGATAACAGATTCATTTGATGAATTATGTGCTGGCTCTGGGTCTCAAACACAAATGAAGGCTATTTTCATGAGGGCTATTTGCCAGAGAATGTCATAGGGGAAAAAAAAAACTGCTCTTGCCAGAACCTCAGCTCCCCTTGGCCGATGCTGAGGATGGCAGGAAGAGGGCACAAGAAAGATCTGTGTCAAACAGAGATGTCTGAAAGCTTTTATCACATCACTGTTAGAAGTATGGCAAAAAAAGGCTCCAAAATTGCAGGAAAATATCCTCAGGATACATCTTTCTCTTCCTGTTTTACCACTTCTGCTCTAACAAAATTTCTCCACAGTTTTAATGAATCTTTAAGGATAAAGACTATATTTTACTGTTTGTATTTACACTTACTGTTTTGAATACTTTTTTCAGATGCTTTCAATAAATTAGCACAACAGAACAAAAATAAGACCAATTCCAAGTCCTATGACCATCTCTTAAATGCACTGCCATATTTTTCACTTTTTATTCTAGATCTATGCTTTTAGGGCTTCTACTACAACTGCCTGAAGAAACGAAGCTACAGAAATTCTATCACATTCTTTTCTTTCACAAAAATCGCACAGAAACTTCAAAGGTATTCTACTGACAACTAGTGCAATATGAAGTAACAACACAGGACTTTCAGCCATCGTCTTCTAATATGCATTAAAAAAGACGCCCATGACATAAGAGCTTCTATTAAATAGTTACTAAGAGCTGATGTTAACAGGGATGTTAAACATCACAAGCCTACACCGGGCAAAGAAACAAACTAAGAACATCAGCTCATTTTACACTTGTTACTGAAAAGCTGACAGGTGGTGCCAACTACGGGATGCTGTTCAGGAGATTTTGACTAAATATACACACATCTAGTAGCAGTGCACAAATAGCTGTATTAAATGAACACTGAATTTGGTCTGGAAACATTATAGCTTACCATCAGTGTGCTGGATCCTACATCCTCTGATCTCACCTCTCCTCATACACACACATCCATGCAAGGTTTGCATTAAAAGGTAAGATTCTTGTAAGCATTTCTTTTAGTTCAGTCCTATTTATAAGCTTCCTTTTCATAACTGTAAGAAGACATAAGTTTATTACATTTGAAGCCTTTTCCCTCTGAACACAGAATCCAGGAAGGCACCACTTGTCAGAATATTGAAATTAAGCCCATGAATGCCTTTAAAAATGTGCATCAATTAAAATTACTGTTTTAAATAGCATAGGAACAATACTCCACCTCAGACTCCTTCTTCATATAGAAAAACTGTATCTACTGTGACAGTGACTTTAATTTTAACATTCACCTTCTTTCTGAAGGAGGGTTAGTAGCTCCATGATTAACATTTCTGTCACAATGACATTCTTTTGAAGCTGGAAACCGAGAGTCAGTTTAACCCCACCAAAGAATTAGAGAAATTGGAAGATCCTGCTTTCAAACACATGCCTTTCAACTATATCAAGAAATGCTCACGAAATAAATATTACAGCAATGTTTGAGAAGCCTGGTGCTCCCACCAACTGGCTACAAAATTTGTATCATTAGCTACACTTGATCAGCCCCCATACCTCAGCGTGTAGTACCCAACAGAACTGACATGGTTTGATGCAAATGCTTCTTGAGGGGCAAAGAATCCTGCAAAGAAATGGGTTTGGAGTTACAGGGCAACGAACTGAATATTTAACACAAGCTGGGCTCTGCAGGAGGAATGTTTTAACATCTACGGTGCAGGTGGCTCTCCTTTCTAAGCCAGGACCTGAGCCTTCTCTCACTGCAGTGCTGAAACACAATGCAGCTAAACAGCAAGGACTGTAGCTGATTTTTATTGATTCTGCACCATTTCAACATCGCACCTGTATGTTCAGACTGCATGTTAAATATGTATTTGATGTAACATATACATCTTGGTGACTGATTTGGAGCACCAAGCAGAAAACTAGAACGTCACAATGTGACATCTGGTTTTCACTCTATTTTCTTGAGAAGCTGAGAAAATGCATTTGAAGAAAAGGCAACTTAACAGATATAGCTTTAAACTAAATTAATGTGAGAAAAAATAACACATAAATAATTCCAGAAAGGGGATTAGAGATCACTTTCAATTGCATTTTGAATTATCTCAGTCTCAATACTGGCTACATATGCTCACAGATGTGATCTGATACATCACTTCAAGGAGGGGACAGATGCCCTCAGGGTACAAACATTCACACAGTATAATTCAGGCTTTATCGGAATGTAGCTATTGCTCTGGGAATATCTGGTCCTGCAATGCACAGAGAATATACCTGTAGAGACTGGACTCATCTCAGTATTTGTCTCTCTGCAGTACAGTTCAGAGGCTTTACATAGCATACTTACACAGAGGAGAAAGAGATTAAAAAATTTCCATAAGAATGCTTGTTAAACAACTTGTAAAAATGGCTAAACTCAAGATACAGCACTAGGATATGATCACTCAATTAGATTTAATTAAATCTGCTATTCATCAACTTCTTAACAAAGCAATATCCATACTACTGCATAGTAATAGTAAACTGGGCATTCCAAAGTCTTATTGACAGCTAATCTATAATAAAATAAAAATACTATGCTTTCTTATAAATTGTGAGACTCTTACTAACACAAAAAAGAAAAAAAAGAAAAATCAAGGCTCACTTGAAAAAACATGCCAGCTTTTGAAAACTCTGCATTCTTCAAACACAAAGCAATAAAAAAAAACTCACACGTTTCTCCCCCTCCCTGCCAGCCCATGGTTCTTGCTTTTAGAGTTGTCACAGACAGAATCTGTGAGAAACTTGAGTGATTTTGCAATGCATTTTTTCTGGTGATTTTTTTTTTAAATGTCCCAAGTATTTCTAACAAAGATTTAATATTTCTGATCAAATATATCTTTATTGACTACAATGAGATGCATAAATAACAGTTTGACTTTTACACTTGAAAATGGAAGCATACGTGGCTGAGTAAAAGCATGAGAGACTATAATTAGCCCTGTCGTTCCCTGTTCTGTCTTCACAGATTGGCACAAAATCAGGAGCAGTCTATATGATCAAATCTTCTATGGACTGATTAGTTTTGCAAATAATGAAAAGAATATTCCACATATATGGGGTGAAAACATCCATTTAAACACTCGCAAAGTAATGAGGTTGAAGTCAAAATGTGATTATTTGCAGAAACTGTATCCAAGAAAACACTTGTGTCCTAAATCTAAAGACGAAGTTGACTGCTAGTCTGCTTCACTTAATTTTTTTTTTCACTTCAATGTAAAACAACTAATTTTTGAGTAACAGAGGAAAATATCCATAAAACTGTTTGTCAAAAAAAAAAAAACATAAAAGAAAGGAAGGAACAGATTCATCAAAACATTCTGCAAAAAGGCACCACTGCAACCCAAACCTACATCCTCTTTCATGATTCAATATAGTAGACTACGGTATCAAGTCATTTAAAAAAACAATCATCTAAGATGCTTTCCTTCAAAACAAAACTGGTGCCAGCAGATTCAAAAATGGATACTCACAAATCAGTCTGTCAGCCTGTTTTAACTGTCTCCTACTAATCCTTGTTTATGTACTTACTAAGTACACACTTCTGTCTCTACAAATGACACACAATAATGGTTATGTGTGACACTGTGTATTACCAACAGGCAACTTCCAAGCAGGAGTATTTAAGTCTCATCTCACTAACTTTGCTGTCTTAAGAGTTTCAATACATGCACAGGAGATAAAGGATAATTTTGTCACCACTTCATATGCTAAGTGCACCGTTTCCCGTGTTTCTGGGTCACTAATAACCCAATTCGGGTGGTTTTGTGAACTTTTAAAAGTGGCTTTTTCACCGTGTAGGAAGCACTGCACATCTTGAGCCTGAGTTCTAAATGAAGCCAAGCAAAGGCTGTGCTGAGCTGGAAGGGGCATTGCTGCCTCACTGAGCATTGATGCACAGGTAAAGTCCCCGTCCCAAGGTAGAGAGCTCCTCCCTCAGTTCTCAGGATGCTACAAGTCACTGCCACGCTGCTGTCTGAGCTCTCAGGTCATTTTCCAGCCTTATGCACCTCATTTTTTTGGTGTCAAGTCTTTCACAGATTGGAAGGATGCCAAGAATAAAGTCAAAGCCTGTGCAGTCTATAATTAACTCAATCTTCTAAGTCAGACAGTGGCTTTCTTGGTTTGAATTCCCTAAATTTGCAAATTTGTGCTTCTAACAACAAAACAACTGCTAAATTCAGTCATTCAGGCACTGTATTTTTATCTCCAGATATATGTATGTATTATTCTCCAGAGGTATGAAGCCTTGAAAGTCCACTGTGTTCACTTACTTAGTATTGTATAAATTATTCTAAGACTATTTTATTTATGTTTGCCTCTACCATAAACCCAAATATTCCCAGGAAAGAATTATAGTTCATTAAAATATTTTTCTATATAATGTCCTTTCTGACAAGCCACACTTGTCACCTGAATGTACCACTCTCTGATTTATATGTTTGATTTTACTTTCATTATGGGATTATAAAGCAATATGACTACATATTTCAAACCAACAACACAGCATTCTAAGCATTTTCTCATTTAATACTGTTGTCTAATGTCAGCCAAAGTGTCTCTGGCCATTCTGCTGCTCTCCATGGCACATTTCTTTTGCATGAAAACACCAACTGTTCGATCAAGAGCAATAAGAAAATGCCAGTGCAAGAGACAGGAGCAGCAGATAGTATAAACACTGTCAACTTGGGACTAATTTTAAACATGTTTCATTTTATATGAAAATCATCGAAGCAAGAAGTTCCAAGAACGTACTTTTGCATTTCAGTATGTTTTATTTTTTCTTGATGAGAAACTCATTTGTTATAACAAAGTTAAAGATGCACATATGCGTAACTTGAGTAACTCTGTGATCTTGCTGCAGCAACCTTTGGGCTCCCTTCCCAGGCATGGCCATCCAAACACTCCCCGCCCTGGTTCCCATGGCTTCCTATCAGGCTGCAAGTCCCCAGGACTAGGAACTTGATGCTTTTACTTTAAGAAAGATAGAAAAATCTGAAATTAACTATTACCAAATGCCTGTCAAGTCTCTTTTTATTTTTTAACTGAAAAAAAGGAAAAAAATAAAACCCACACCCACCCAGAAAAAAAACAAACACACACACACAAAAAACCAACACCACAAAACAACAAAGTACATCCCCTTAAATTGAAAATTATAGAAAGTCAGAAAAACAGATTATGATAACTAGAAGTGGGACCCCTTGAGGAAATGAACTGCTGACCCTAATCCAACAAAACACTTTGCCAATGATTAACTTCAAGTACACAAAGTGATCCTACTGAACTCTCCTGAGCTATTTAAAAATCTGCTTAACTGTCAGCCAGGGAGAAAGCTTGCCTGCTTATAATTACTCCTGTAGTTTTGTGCCAGTTCTGCTGGTCAGTGATGAAGATCCAAAAGCACTAATTCTCCTATACACCGTAATTGTTACTCACTTTAATGTATTAGCAAGTCAGATGACTCCAAACACTTGTACACACATCCTCACAACCACACACTAGAGAAGTTTTAGTCAAGTCAGTCAACTAAATACTTTATGTAATACCAAAAGCATGTGTATAATACTTCCAAAGTGTCTCTGATCACTACTCCCTCCCGACTGCAAAACATCCAAAACCGAAATGCATGGGTCATGCCAGCATTAAGACTATTTTTGCAGAGACATTATCACATATTCCTTAAAACCGACTAAGCTATTCCCCCCCCTTGTTGTAATAAATATTTTCATGCATGTAACACAATATTTTGTTTTATTATCACATCTTGAATGAGATGTTCCAAAGCATCTGGAACGTGCTACTGTCAAAAACAATATAAATACACTAAGAAATTCTGCAATTTTATACTAATTGCAATATTTTTCTCATTATCACCCATTTTTTAGGGAAAAGTCTCTCTAAAATGTAAAGGAAAGGCCTAGTGTCACAATACTGAATTTCAGGCAGTCTCTCACCATATAATGCAAATATGTGCATTATTAATGAAGTTGGGCAGAGGAGTTCCACCATACTTGACTTAAAAGAGTAAATTATGAGTTTAGCTTCAGTAAGCTTTCTCTGTGAAGAACAGTGGACTCCATAGGGGAGCAAATTAAGGAAGTAATCCAATTTGGATGTTCTAAACTGCTTTGCAGAGAAGCCTCTCAGTCTCCACTGACTATAGAGGAAAAACAGACTTCTAACATAAGAAAATTAGTTTTGTGGTTGAAGTTGGATGATATGGATGTTTCTTCCCTTCAAAAACGGACATCTTGAAAATCAAAACATTGTGAAATAGGACTACTTACTGCTTTATTCATGAAACTGAAAACAGATCTTGGAAAGGTAAGTCCCTACATCACATCTCACCTTCCCTGAAGAAGAAACTACCTGGTTGTAGGCACGTCACATCCCATTGCTGATAATCAGTGCCAACAGGACCTGTGGCAATTGCAGGGACACAGTTCACACTGGAGCACTGTGGTAACTCATGGGACCAGTTCACTCACTGGCTTGCAGGCCAAGGTGGCAGTTCTTGAATAAAATGCAGCTTTCTCCTCCAAGCAGGTAACCCAGGACAAGTTTTCTACTATGAACGCTCATCTTCCACTGCTAACAGCAGCAGAAATTCTCTTCTCATCTGTTCCTCACTTCACAACAACCCAAACATGCAGCAGAGAAGACAGAAAACTCTCTTTTCCCCACAAACTTTCTGTCTGAAGTCACTTGATTTTAGTTCCATAAAGCTAAAACACCAACAGCAAATTCACTGCCGTTGCTGTCACGGCTGAAAAGTACAAAATCTGATAATGTTGTCACTGTCATAGAGCATCATAGCCCCAGAGAGGTGAAAGCTTGTAGCCTGCATTTACTGACACAGGAGATCAGGAAGGGTTATGGAGAAGACATCATTGTCAGGAGGTTGTTCAACTACTGTCAAATTACTTTTTATCGGCAGTACTGCACAGAGATTATCTTAGAAATCTTACAAATATGGACTACCATACCGTGTGGGTAGCAGCAAATACTCCAAAGGTTTCCTTAGGCATACTAGAGGATTAAACCCAGAAAATTAACCCATTTGCCCATATTAAGCTTAGTTGGCATTAAGCTAACCATCTGTCCTTAATCAATTGGAAAAATTAAAACACACACTAAAATCTTAAAAAAAAAAACCATACTCACCATTTTGCCAAAATGTAACAGAATATAATATATAATACATTGCATGAAAGTTTTTAATTGCTGCTCACAGAGTATTTTAAATAAGGTTATTAAAGTGAAACATTCCTCCTGCCAAAACATTTAAATTAACAACATAACAATTACCAAGTCCAAGGAAATAGAACTCCTTGGTACAAAACTGTAATGTTTCCATTCAAAGGCTGTTCCAGTGTAAATAACACACAATGAGCTTTGCGGCAATTCTTAAGCAACAATTTCACTTGATTTCTTTAAATATATTTTAAAGAAAAACAACACAGCAGATACTTGAGAAGGAAAAGAAACGGAAAGGGTTTTCATCTTAATTTTTATTTCACCTGAAGCACAAGCAAGTCAAGATCTTTCAAACCTGTGTTCATACCCCGCTTACTACAGCATGCATGTTGATTCTGATCTAATCCCTGCCGGAGCTTTTACAAGCCATACAAATTTTGTAGAAACCAGCTTGTTTCTCCACAAATTGTAATTCCTGTACGCTAAATGCACATATCATGTAAACCAAGGCAGGCTTACAAGGCAGGCAGGCTTTCCTGCTGGCAGTGAATTTATACAGCATTAGTTTTTACTGTTCAGATATTAGGCTGCTTCCAAGCGTGGCAACCATTTTAACCTCTGGTCAGGTCAGCAGAGACGAGAACTGTCTAGCACATGTGCCATCAGTATAATTTCCAAGGGAAATTTTGCACAGAAAGCTTAGTAACCATACCCACCAAATTCCAAATAAACTATTGATAGGCTTCTCCTGCACAAGCCT
This sequence comes from Anabacerthia variegaticeps, assembly GCA_035583185.1. NCBI lineage: Eukaryota > Metazoa > Chordata > Aves > Passeriformes > Furnariidae > Anabacerthia > Anabacerthia variegaticeps. The sequence continues at coordinate 19,114,163 of JAWWEW010000131.1, read as the reverse complement.
TCACCTAAGACACTGGATTTACTCTTCCTTATTAAAGATGATTTGGCACAAAGAGAATGCAATCGCTTCTTCCAGTAATTAACAGATATACTTAGGGTTTTTTCAACATTAATGCCATAACTGCAATAGGAGAATAAGTTTCTGACACAAACTTTTTTTATTTCTAAAAAGTTTTCACAAATCAAAGAGAATAAAAGTGCAAATATTTATATTTCCAGAGGACTGATGTGCAGCAATGCAGTCACACTCAAAAGCAAGTACTCCTGTCTCCTATGCCTCTAATCTAAACAAACAGATTTAAAAGGTCTCTGCAATTTCAAAGACTTAGGTAAAAATCCTTGCTGAAACCCTGATTTCTGTGCGTTGTTCCTGACATTTCACAATGGCACCAGACAAACTACATACTCTGCAAGAGATCAATCACAGCTATATAGGAAGTCATTTACTGTGTCCCATAACAGACCACTAGACCAATTTCAGTATGTGAGAATTACAGTAACCACCAGCATGAAAAAGGAGATAGATACTCAATTAGATGAGGGGATTGTTTTTTGCTCCAAAGCTTAAGGTTGAGAAGGGGGGAGGGAATCCCTGTTACCAGTAAGCTTAAGATGCGCACATCCCCATCTTTTGTGAATTATTTTTTTTTTTATTTTGCCTATGGGATCAAAACAGGTGGAAAGAGTGGGGGGGGAACCTAAATCCTTTCACAATCCTCTACCAAGTTTTATGTAAAATGAAACTAAAAAGAAAACCCTATGTGTATCTTTTTCTCCACTTACCCTTTAAATACGCACATCATAAACTTATCTTATTCATATACCAAGTCTCCTTGAAGTATCTGTTGATCAGGACAGTGACTGATGTGAAGTAGATGTCTGTAGCCCCACTACACCAAATGCTTAAGACAGATGTACTGCAGAGCAATAGCCCACACAAATCAGGCTATAATATTCAATAAAACATCTCAGCCTAAGTAGGTTCCAATTTTCTACTTAATTATGCAATGAGAGATAAAGTTCAACTCTAAATGGCTTGAGATAGAACGCAGGTGGGGGTTTTTGTTATTGTTTTGATTTGGTGTAAAAACCCTGTATTTCAGTTTAGTGCAAGGACAATATGCAGTAAACAATAACACAACACTTCCAATATTCTTTCATCATCCTGTTAATTACAGAAATGTAAAAGCAAAAAGGAAATGTAAAGAAGGAAATAAAATAGACTTCCAACCAAATGGAGGGAGGGGTAAGTAGCGATGCAATACAAACTGAGAAAAAGACTATAACAACAAATATTTTGAGTGATAAGGTAACTGTAATTTAGCCCAATAGCTCCCCCCTCAGCATTAAAAATCTAACTATAATGAAATCTACATACCCAGGCTGGTTATAGAAGAATAGTACATTTCAGCTGTTGAATCAGTGTGTTTGAGCACCAATTAATCTCTCAAAAAACACTGGTACCTTCTGTTCGATATTTGTTCATAAAGTCCAGAACAACAGAGAATATGCTTCAAAATTGCAGCCAGTCCTGAATAAACAGATACTAAGAAGCAGATCTTTTTTATTTCCAAGTTGACTGTCTGGTACATGTACCCCAACTCCTTCTCTCATATTACTAACTGCAAATTTTATTTTAGAAGTATCGCAAATTTTATTTTAGAATTATCACAAATCAACAAATAAACATTTTACTCACTTTCAAATTCAATTTTTATTCCATATTTGTTTGTGTGTACTCTTTTAGTAGTAAACAAACAGATTAAAGCTGTTCAGCTCTGATTAGCTCTTATAATAGTCTCAGTATGGCAGTTCTACACATCTTTTCCCAAAAGCTTACCAGATTCCCTTTATCGAGGCATCCATCTGTAGTGACATGGAGATTAAGAGATCTTAATCCAATTCTAAACTCTAACTCATACAAAGCTGCTCCTATTCCTTTACTCTAAATAATGTTTTGGGCAATAGAGTCAGGCAAACCACTTTATCTCCCCATGGTACTCCACCAACCCTCTTGTAACATCTCTGCATTTCAAGCATCTCATTGGTATAGATTAAGTGATACAATCTTCACTATATAAACTGAACTTTTAAGTCTACTACTTTTTACAAGGATGATTCTGTTAAGAGCTGTAGGAAAACAGCTCTTGTGCTGCTCTAAAGTGAGAAGAGAAGTAGGACCACAGGTCCCTACAGCAATCAGCTTACACAGCAAAGCATGATAACCTTTATCTTAGCATGCGTAACTGCTAATGCTGTTATAGGTTATTAAATTATCCAGCCCTGTTAGCATCCAACTCCAATATTTAACTCTCTGACCTCCAGCAAGCAGTGTGCAGCGACATTTCCTCATAGAATACATCCCACAATTTAAACTGCAAAAATTTCTTGGGTATACAGTGTTTATGTTCAATGGTTCCATGAAGAATGTCCCTATACAGATGAAAATCATCTATCTCACCATTATACTGACAGTAACATCCAGGCGGCTAAAAAAAACAGGCTGTTCTTAGAATTCCTTTTTTTTTTCTTTTTTTTTTTTACATTCACTCTTATTTTATTATTTCACATGGATATCAACATCCTTAATAAAGCCAAATATCTTTCAGGTCAATGGTTGCTACTCTTTCTTCTATTGAGCTAATTGGATAATCATCTATTTGGACATAAAGACAGAATAATCCTACTGTCCTTGGCAGATTTACTGCAGGCTCATAATTGCCTAAATTTGAAATAAAACTGTGCTTATTATCGGTCTTCCCACTACCTGAGGTGTTCCAAGCAACCCTTGACTGACCAATGATCAACAACATGCCTACTTGGATACTGGAAAGCATAACTTTATTTGCATATACAATAGCCAAACAACATTTTTTGAGATCTTTTAATACTCCATTATCCTGAAAAATATATTTTTAGGTTGCACAGATGCTTTAACCTCTGTTAGCTTACAGGGCTACTATTCACAACACTATTGTGACAATTTTCTAAAAAACCATACAAACAAATCAGATCTGGTTTTCAGATAATTGAAAAGCTTAGGCTTCTAAATAAGAGTTTCAGCATCATGTCACTTTTTTTTAAACTCCTGTTAGCTAATATGGAAATTCAGTTTTCTTAATAAGCAGTAATTAAGACCTTCCACTTTCAAAAAACATGAGACTTTCTCCTCTGATCACAGAATTTATCATGCTTGCAAGATCGAACTGCCAAGAAAAGAGAAAATCCTCTCTTCCAAAGCTAAGTTTCTCAGTATGAGTAGACAGAAACAATTCTGCTTTGTTTTCTATGCATTAAGAGAAGACTCAAAGTATAGGTCTATGCATGACACTGCATTGCTCATACTCATATAAACAATGCATTAATTTAGCAATCCACATATCAACTTAGGAACTTCATGACTGATCAGTTCAGATAAAATGTCCAGATAACATGTTAACCAAGTGTAACCAGACAGTGCAATAAGACACCAAAACATGAGTAGAATTGCTGCTTACTGAGATGACAAACTGGATGTTTAATTACACCTACTGAGACCAGTCTTCTAAAAAAAGTTGTATTAGCTGCTTCAGTTTATTTCTCCCCAAAATTCCTAAACACTAGTATATGCTATCAGAGAAAGCTGCACATGCCAAAAAGGAAAGGACTTGAAGTGAAGAGCATAATTAACCAAGGATGAGTACAAAATCTAAAACCTAAAAGACAAGTAAGCTTCTACTTACAACTAACCTGTGTATATACATTAGTTTTATGATGACTATTTTTTACTAGGAGCCTCTAACAACAGATATTCATCAATTCTTAGCTGCCCTTTGAAGTAAGAGCATAAAGACCAACACTGAAGATACTCTATGCTAACTATGCTGTTAAGAGCCTAGTTGTCTTTTTTTATAAAAAAAAAAATTCCTCTGTCATTAAGGATAATTATTTTCCTATACATAACAATCAAAACATGTAATTTAGTGGAATTGTAGCACATTGTTAGGTACTTCACAACATGGTAATTTATGTCCTCAGCTCTCATTTCTTGAGGGGTACCAAGGACTGCAGATACCTGGCCCACTACCAGCTGTAAATGTTAGGATTCAGAATCAATAAAATACTGTGTTCCGTTTTCTTGAGAAGACAGCGCTGACGAGTAGAGTCTTTAATGTCAACCTCCTGTGCAAATATTTTGTTAAGTCTCAACTTTCAGGGACTTATAGCAAGTCTCAAAAGCACAAGCAATAAAAGCAATGCCTATGGAGGAGTCACATTTGCAACTCCTCCTGGAGCTCTTCCCACTCTTTACTGTCCAAGGCAGGACATTGGACTGAACAGGCCACTGACCTATTTCGGCCATATCTGTGTTCTTATTCTGAAAAATGCCTAATGCAAAGTCCAAACCTTAACTAAGATGTGCAGCGGAAGACAGCAAAGAAAGGCAATAATATATTGGACTGATTATTCTTAGCTTACAAAGATGATTAAAAAAAATATACCTTTAGTGGACTGAGAACTGGCTAAACAGCAGATGTCGGAGGGTTGTAATCAGTGGCACAGGATCTAGTTGGAGACCTGCCACAAGTGGTGTCCCCCATGGGTCAATACTGACCCCAGTATTATTTAGATATTTATCAGTGACTTGGATGAAGGGGCAGATGTCTCCTCAGCAAGTTCACTGATGACACAAAACTGGGAGGAGTAGCCGACACCCCAGACTGACTGTGCAGCAGAAGGACCTCAGCAGGTTGGAGAGAGAGGCAGGGAAGAACTGTCTGAAATGCAACAAAGGCAGACACAGCATCCTGCACCTGGGGAAGAGCAGCCCCATGGCTGGGGGCCAACCTGCTGGAAAGCTGCTCTGTGGAGAAGGAGCTGGGGGCCCTGGTGGACAGTAAACTTCCCACATGTGCAAGAAGGCCAATGGTATCCTGGGCTGTATTAGGAAGAGCACTGTCAGCAGGTCAAGGGAGGTGATCTAGCCCCTCTACTCAACCCTGGTGAGGCAAATCTGGAGTGCTGTGTCCAGTTCTTGGGTCCTCAGTGCAAGAGAGACATGGAGCTCCTGGAGTGGATCCAGCAGAAGGCAACAAAGATGATGAGGGGACTGGAGCATCTCTTTTACAAGGAAAAGCTGAGGGAGCTGGACCTGTTCAGCCTCAAGAAGAGATGACTGAGAGCGGGCTTAATCAATGTACACAAGTATCTGAAGGGAATGTATCAAGAGGATGGATCCAGGCTGAGCAATTGGACATGAGGCAATAGACAGAAACTGATGCACAGGAAATTCCACCTGAACATCAGGAAAAACTGCTTTACTGTAGGTGACTGTGCACTGGAACAGATTACCCAGAGAGGTTGCGGAGTCTCCCTCACTGGCGATATTCAAGAACTGTCGATGCAATCCTATGCCATGTGCTCTAGGAGGCCCTGCTGGAGGATGGAAGTTGGCCCAGATGACCCACTGCAGTCACTTCCAACCTTACCCATTCTGGGACTCTCCGATCAATAACAATTATCATCAATAATTACCTTCAATTACTACAGCCTTTTAGGGAGCAACAGGATCCACTTGACTAGAAGAGGCAAGGGAACTTTTGGCAGAAGACTGGCCAACTTGTTTAGGTGGGCTTTAAGCTGGAGCATTCAGGTGGCAGGGTGCAAAGTGCTTACACTCATGCCACTGCAACCAAGCTGGGTCTACCAGAGCAGCAACAAATGCTCATTAGCTGCCTCCCAAGACTCCTGGGTAGATTCTGGTTGGACAAAGAGGAACATTTTTCACAATGAGAACAATCAGCCACTGGAATAACCTTCCCAAGGAAGTAGAGGATTCCCCAGCATTGAACACTTATAAGATTCAGCTGGACACAGTGATGGGCCCCCTTGTCTAGACCATGCTTTTACCAAGAAAGGTTGGACCAAATGATCCTTGAGGTCCCTTTCAACACGGTATGCTGTGACTCTGTGATCATCTCAGCTGAGTCAGAATTCTCAAGAAATAATCATTTACCACAATCATGAGCTAATTAAATTTCTGTTTCTGCAAGATCAAAAAAAATTGCCTTGAAGGCAAAGCAAATGGTTTTTTTTTGTTTAAATGCCATTACCATTTCCTGAATCTGTAGCAGACATCATTCTACAAAAACAGGTGCAAAAAAAAAAAGCCTGACACATTTGAACATTAATCTCCTTTCCTTGCTTCATCTGCTTTTTCCTCCTTTCTCAACACCTTCTTCCCTTTCCTATTCAAGTCTTCAAGCTCCTCTGGGATCACTGCAAAAGACATCCTGTTCTCCTTGGGGCAAGATGCACGAAGAAAAGCACACTCGAACTCAAACCTAGAAAGCTACAGAAGATCAGAGGGCTACGGGAGCCGAGGGCACACAGAATAATCGCACCTCACCAAACTCAGAGATCAACACAACACCAAAGCTATGGCTGTAATTGGCAGCTGGAGGTGAGGAGAATCTGTAACAGCAGCGTTTCTGCTTTTCGCATACCAGTGAAAAAAAGCACTGGAAAGAGGTGTTTCAGTGCTTCTCAAGTGCTCAGGAGAAACACAGCTTAATGTGCTTGGTAACAAAACTGGGATTTAAACAAGGATTTGTGCTGGTTCCTTTGCTGGCAAAAATCAACACAAGGTCTACTGAAGTGCACAGGGCAATGGTGATGAGTGTGGTCTGAGACAGTATTTTTTGGTGTTGTTACTCAGTTAAGTTACTTAGCTATTGCTGATCAATCTACTAAGGAAATTAAATAGCAATCATTTTCTACACAAATTCTCAGGTATATGCACTCACTGTCTTACTGTGAACCCAACTCCACATGCATTGATATTGGGTTTTCCTTTCCTCTAACTTAAGCATGGGATGTGAAATACATTGCACCTCTTAAGTTCTGTACTCTTGCTCTTTTTCACAATTTAAAGCACTTCTGTTTTCCATATTAAGACCATCTTATTCATCTACTTAAGGAAAAGTTCTTTGCCAGAAGTCCAATATGCTATTTCCAATTCTGTCTTCTCTGAACTTTAAGTTTTTTATGCATCTGCGAAATAGGGAAATGCCAACTTCATTAGACTCCTCGAGGTCACTATTTGGAAGGCACTACACAAATGCTAATCACCCCTAGTTTGAGGCATACTAAGAGAATACAGCAGTATTACTTGTTTTCCAATGAAAATCTTTATCAGCCTAAAACTATATAGGAGGCAAGACCTCATGACGTATTCTCAGAAGAGAGATTCATTAAGAAATATGCAGGGTGGACTCCTCAAGATAAGACCTATCAAGAAGAAAGGACGATGAAAGGTGGCTGGCACCTCTGACAATCATCTTTTCAACAGGAAATAATGAGGTGTAGCAAGACACTCTGCTCTGCTGGCCTGGCTGTCCCCACTACTCCCACCCGCATTCTGCACTGAGCAGCTTTTTCAATGTAGGAAAACAGTTAATTAATATTTGGAAATGGTTTTTGGAAAAGCCAGGTAGTGGGTAAGCACTAAATGTTATCACTATGGCAAGGAGATAGGAGCAAAGGTTTAGAAGTACTCGAAAAATATATGCTATTTGTTTTAATAAAGTATTAGTTATTCTTACAGCAGAACATATACATGTTGTTAAGTTTTAAACCACCTTAAATTTTAATTATACCACACTTCACAAAGTAAATTTAAAAAAAACCCAACAAATGTAAACAACTTTTTAAGATCATCACTACAGCAGAAATCCCTCGACAAAAACATTTATTCAAACAAACACAATTTTCACCACGCAGACATAAACACATTTATCACAGAAATCATATACGCAACAGGATTGAAGCTTATGTAAATATCTACATTTTGCACAGCCTATATGCACAAACACAGTGTAAGTTATGTTTGCTCAGAATTTTTTTTCCACAAAAAAGGAGAAGTAAAGCAACAATCACTGTCAACTGTTCATCTGACACTGCCACTGCTGCCTTTTCTCTGAAAGCCTCTCGCGCTTCCCAGCTGAACAGGCTCATTCCAAAGAATGATCCAGCTGTGATATGGCAAAAGGAGCATCATTCAAGTCAGCAATCCTATTGTCATCCACTAAGACACTGCCAGCTCTAAGCACACAACCCGTACATGTACACTCAAAGTATCACTTCCCTTGACACCAAATTTCTCCATTCCCTCCTCACAGACCCTTATTGCTGTCCTTCTCCCCCTCTATCACTCACCATCCACATTTTTCCACGAGGCCCATTTCCATTTCTGATGCAGACGCCACCAGGGTCCTGAGGAATCCTCTTATCATTTGCTACAATCTATGCCATATTAAAGAGGTTGTTCTAAACCAGTCCCTGAATTTATCCACCACAGCTGACTGGGCAGAAACAAGGACAATCCCTAGAGCAGGGCAACCCCATCTAAATCACTCAATCACCAAAATGCTTACAACCTAGCCCTCAATTAGCAACCAGTGCTCCTGCTATAGTCTGTTTCTGTGACATGGGATCCCAGTAGTTTCAGCTGATGCACAAAGGGCAGCCTTTGAACACACCCTTTACTCAAAATATCCTAAACGTATCAGGTTCAGCTTTGCCACAGATGCTGTATTTTGTAGTTTCAATTTTTGTCATATTTCATTAGCACAGATTAAGTATTAAATAATATTTTAATAAAGAAATAAATGGGGGGAGTTTCGCACTTCAAGTCATTAAAATATTGAACTTCCCCTCTGTGTCATTAGCTGTGTATGTCTGCTGAGTCTTTAATTGCATTTTGAGGAACAAGAAATCACAGACATGGAAACGACATGAGAGAAATGGCCTCAATCCAAAATGAAATAATTTAACATCCTAAACTACATAACTCAGGAGTAGTTTAATTATAGCTTGTCTAATTATACCTTATGACACTACTCTGTATTATTGTAAAATAAAATCAGCTCTTTTATATATATATACACACACATAATACCTATATATATATAAAAAAGCATTACGTCTGTGTCATGCACAAGAACGTTTGAAGTTCATAGTCAGCCAAGAAACATGCCATGTGTCCTCCATACACTTCACCCCGTAAAATGCTTCCAGAACAACTTTCTGAAGAATCCAGCTGCAGCAAAGTGGTGGACAACATAGAGTATGCCTCAACTACCTACGAACTTTTTCAGTCCGTGCCAATGTGTCTGACTATAACTCTCAGTGTAAAGATTTCTTTGGAGAGGTATGAAAAAATAAAGAAGGGGGAAAAAAAATTATCATATGCTTTAGTCCGAAAAGTACAGAGAATCATGCTGGAAATTAGGGTCTTTGTATTGAACAGATAACGCAAACTTTCATTTCTGTGGGTTCAAATTTACAGGTACCCACTTAGATATCCACAAAAGTCAAAAAAAAATCAATATGGAAACATGTTCATAACAGTTTGAAGTCATGTACGGATTGCACAAAGTGCCTCAAAAACTTCAGGTCAGCATCAAACCCCCTAAAGAAACACTGAGTCAACAACACTACAATGCAGGAAAGTACAAATATTTCCCTCTTTAATCTCCAGATGATGATGGACTTTATTAAACAGATGCCACCCATCTTTCATTTCAGTTAGCTGAAAGAACCAATTAGATGCACATTTTCATAATGAAAACGTGAATTCAATGTGAAGCTTTGTCTAACAACAGGCTTGTACAGCAAAGCCTAAGCAGAGTTAAGCCATGGTCTCCAAGGGCTTCTCCTGGCACAGAATGCTAATACGGGATAGGGAGTGACTAACTGCATGGATCCACAGATGTAAAAGGCAAAAGGCCAGCAGACAACAAGAAAAGAGGATGCAGTCATGGGGCAGGGAGAGGGAGGGGAAAAGAAACATAAGTTTCTGGTTAGCAAAATCCATAATCACTTAGTTTCTGAGTTAGAAAAGTACCTGATCTTTTTTGTTCAGCATTCTCAGGGAAGCAAGGCTTTAAGTGTATTCATACACAACAGAATTGCAAGCTTTTAGAAAACCCACTCACACTAGCAGGAGTAGCCCACCATGACGACCAGCTAGCCATGTGGACCATCCAGAGGACAGCCTGTGGGCTGTGCCTGGCACACAAGACACTTCCATCTGGCCTGTCACCTGCAGGAGCCACAGAGCAGCTGCTCAGCGATCGCAGACCCAGCAGCTGAACACCTTCTCTTGAACACAGTCTGGCATACAGCAAAGGTGCCGCTTCTGCAGTGGCCTGGAGCATAACATTTGCTGCCAAGGATGGAGAAAGGTACTTTTCAGGTCCTAGATCCCTCTTTTTATCCCAAAAACTTTAGCCATTTTATCCCTTAGGCCACATCAAATTAAGTTCATCCAGACAGATTTTAAGCCAAATTTAATTCACTATAAAGGCTTACAGGAAACAGTCTTCTATTAGAAAATGGACTGTATCCATACTTATTGTTGTAAGTCTCATAGAAACCAATTAAATTAATTGACCTCTCTCTATAAATTTTTCCATTAAATCTGTCCTCATGTGCAAGAACATGAAGATGGAAGAGGCTACATCATTTCCCTGCTCTAAGCTGTAAATAAAAAATTAGCGGACAGAGTAATCAGCATGAACAGTGAAAAACACGTCCATTTTTAAAAGATTTTCATCTTAAACAGAAAATACCTAGACAAAGAACTCATTTAAAATAATTTTTTAATCCATCCATCCCATAGTCTTAAAATTTACCATGTGATTGTGTGCATCCCAGGAATAATCCTATTAGTCTCAAATATTAGGGATGGAGTAACCAACATGAGCACTGCTTCTGGCCTCCTATCTAAGAGTCTGCACAAAGTACTTCCTTCATGTTCAGATTCCAGGTTTTACAGAAGCATTTTTTGCACTTAAAACTACTAAACATCACCCTATTTCAAGACCCTTCCTCTTACCTACACTTGCATTTTCCTATTCGTATTCCTCAAGTTCCTTTTTTTTCCCTCCTGTTGTTTCAAACAAGCAGACCTTTTTTAACCCCTTAGAATAAAACTTTTTCCAATTTTTTAACAAGGTTCCCTTATTTTCTTTGAATCCTCTGCAAACTGACATCATATTTCTCAACATAAGACACCAGACTGACTTGTTCCACCAAGCCTCCCTAACGAAATATTCAGCAGGAAAAACATCTCCTTTATTTCTGCTCAGTACCCCCCATGCAAAGACATACTGCAGCCTCAACCCCTCTATGACATGGGCACTGCTTATCCACTATTTCAGTGAGTCGCTGTCTTTACAACATAATTTAAGGGAAACCTAAATCTTTGCTTCCTATTAATGAAATGTTTCATTTAGGTTATTAAAATGAACGCTGCACAAGTGAGTTCATCTTATTATACAGCACAGATTACTCTCTGAAAATGAATTCTTATTAGGTATACACCAACAACCTTTTTGTTCATTTAGAATCTGAAAGTTTAAGAACTAATTTTTGAAAAGAAGGGATGTTAGTCATAGCCAAGGTACTTTTCACACCGTTACCTGTTAAAGGGTCAGACTGTGACAGACACAGACATGTAAGAAAGTAGAGGAGATCAGATTTAAAACACAAATACCTCTAGAGAGGATTTTTTTCTTCCTGTGAAGAGAATTGAGACGATAAAATATCATTAGCTGTGAGAAATCTAATGTTAATCTGAAGTCATGTTACAGAATCTGAAATTAATTCAGCTGCCAAGAAATTGCTGCCACCGTTTGATACACAGAAAACAAGATCTTCCTTGTTTTGCCACATGGGACAGTGCATTATCAAAGTTCAAAAACCAAAAAGAAGATGAGCAGCATTCCCTTAGCTCAGAGAGTAAGACTGCCAGCTCATGCAATTTGCATTACCTTGGGCACTGTGGACATAACCAGCTCTCGCAAAGACTTTTAGTTCTTCATTTCCACAATTTTAAACTCTCTTAATTTGAGAATGCTTTGTGAATACAGAATTTTAATCTGGTGCAGCAATTCTGAAGTGCAGACAGCTCACACACCCATCTCACACATGGGCAGAATCTTATGCTCAGGAAGAACTTAAGATACCCCCCCATCCAACATATTGCTCCTACCATTTTCATGGCAGAATTTCTGCATACTTGTTAACACTCATTGGGTTTCACTTCCATAAACTTGTCCTGCATTCTCTTAAAACATACAGGCTTTTAACCATCACCACACACTCTGGCATGAAGCTCCAAGTTTACATATTCATTGCATGAAAACCATGTAAGAAAAATTTATCTTGTTAAAACTGGCTACACCTAATTTAATTTGTCACAGCCAATGACAAAGATAATATATTTTAAGCATAAAAAAACCTTACTGGCATTATTTTTTACTATTTTTCACACCACAACTGATCCAGAGAAGACATACACTGGCAAAGCAAAAATTCCTTAAACCACAAATCTTTAAAACTTGATCATCATATTTTCTAAGACACTCTTTGTTTCCATCAAGTTGTGTGAAGAATTCAAATTAGGTACAGCCTTTTCTCTGAAATCCACAACTTTATTATAAGGGATTTCTACCATGAAACTTAAAATCTTTTAGATATCTGTGCCTCACTGTGCCCAAGAAGGGACATCAACAATTTCATTTCTTTAACTAATACTTAATTTCAATACAGCCTAAGGGGCAGAAATAAGAGCATACCTGAAACCTCTGTCACGAACTGAAAAGATGAGAAAGAAAAATCCAGAGATGCAAGAGTTGCTGAAATGGTGCTTTAAATACACTTTAAATATTTAAAATATTATCATAAAATATTCACTGACTATTTAAAAATAAAGGAATTAGTTCTCAGAGTTGGTATCCATATATTATTTTCTTGCTCTCTGTCCCCTGCCTGGTCTGTACTTTCTAGGGAAGAGCCCAGAAACACCATTAACAGCCTGAATTACTTAAGGATTTAGGTAGAGCTTAACCCAGCTTTGCAGTAATGACAGTTTTTCTCGAAAGACCGTGGTTGTCATTACTAGCTTTAACGACAGATTGTTTATTACATTCAGGACATTGACAAAAAGAGATTTGGATAAATGAGGTACTTGAGCAGCAAAAACATCACTGTGAATTGTGCACCTTCCTCAGCAATTCCAAAGACGACAGTCTGTTCCTCCACAGCAATCACAGGAATCCTCCTTTCAACTACACTAACTCATACACACCATAAAGTGGGCCAGGAGCTGCTGCAAAGCTATGGTCTTGCTGCAAGTGTATGCTATCACCCTCCTACTGTGGTTTCAAATCTAGCCACATTCCCCCAACAAGCAGGGAAGTGTCAGATGAGGATAAAGGACGAGCACAATCCAGAGAGCTACCCAAAGGGTACAGTCATTTACAGGGCAGGAATCTGGAGATGCAGTCAGCTAACAAGAGTATGCATTCCATGAGCACTAAAACCATGAGGACGAACGAGCCAGAAAGCACATGGTTCCACTTGCTAGAATGGACCTAGAAGACCTCTTCCTTGCGAAGAGGTACAGAATAAAAAGGTCACAAATCCAAAGCCGCTAGGTTGAGTAACCGAAGCAAAGGATTCAAGAACCTAGATTGTCCTGGTGAAACAGAGACCCACATGTTGCTCCCTTTGAACAGTCCAAAAGAGAGACAGAAGGTAAAAGCTGTGTAATAGGCTGCAATACACCGGAGTCTGTCAAGCTGCTCACAACACATCCTTACGATGAATGAAGGGTAAGCACCAGGACAGATGGCACAAACTTTTAAAGCCTACCAGAGGCCTTTTCTTCCTTTGCAATCAGATGTAGCTGTAGAGATTAGCACAACATAGTAAACAGTTTGAGGATTACACTGAAATTCATCTCTGTATATATCTATTCCTAGACAAATACACAAATACAAAATATATTCTGTTTGATCTCCAGCCAGGTTATGAGTTCAATTTCTGTCAAATCTGACCTCTCCAGTAAATGTCACTCAGTAGGAAATCCCTCAGAGCACTGAATGGGCTAGAAGTGTTGAGGAATACATCTGATCCAGGTACCTCAGCTTTACAAGCTTTAGATTGAGATGCAGACTGAAACACAGACTGAGGTCTGGATGGGAGCCCAAGACATGAGGCTGTGAACCGCCAAGCTTTGGGATAACTAAGGGCCTGAAGATGGGTGATGCCAGCCAGGTGGATGGACACAGAGAGAGGGGGGCAGTAGCCAAAGACTCTGAATGAAGAGCAAGACTTACGCACAGGTAGACTGTGAGTGGATAAAAGCCATGGGGTTCCTTTGCTGAAGGTCCTACTTGGAGGCACCCAGCTCACACTGTTTCTGTGCCATGAAAAAATGGCTTTATGGAATGAGACATTTGCGACTCTGCTACGGGAAACCTGTGGTCAAACTGGTCAGGAAACCTGGTCTGACTGTGCATTAGTGGGGTGCGTGGGGATTCAAGCAGGGCTCCCATTGGCTCCCTAAAGCCACCCACCACGAAGGGGCTTCAGTCCCAGTAGCTATGGCCTCTGGTATCAGGAGTGTGACTGCCAGGAATAGCCAGACTGGGAAGTTTCCTTAACACATCTCTATGGGTTTTCAATTATCTTGAAAACTAGATTCATGACAAAAAATTGCAACCTTTGAAAAGTCTTCCCTGAGTCATATGACAAGCTATGACTTAGCATTCATTAAAGGAAAACACCTGTTCATTTGGCCTGGTTTCAGACGGGATAGAGTTAATTTGCTTCCTAGCAATCATTTAGACATCATTTTTTATGCATTGATTAATTAATGTCAAAAATCTAGTTAACAGAGAAAAAAGAAAACCAAAGAAACTCATGAAAAAATATCTCCTCAAATAATTTCACCTACACATATCCCAGTGACTAGAGTCTTTCCCTTTGAGTAGAGTCTTTTTGCTTAATATCACAAATGTGTGTAGAATATTATTTTGTTCCGTTATAGTGACTTTACTAGGAGCGTATTTTGAGAAAGGATTGTAGGACAGGGAATAAAGAGAATCACATTTTGTTCATAATAGCTTTTGACTTGGGAATCCAGAAGAATCTTAGCAGCATATCCTAGTTAATTTACTTTGATATGTGAAGATTAACTCCAGGGAAATAAAAATAATACATTCAAGGATTCTTCCCACCATTCCTATAATTGTTTCTATTGTCACAGATTCATTAAACCCCTCTGGTAAACCTCTAAGTATTACAGGCTGCTCTACTCAAGATAATAAAGTAGCCCATGAAATAACTTTCCTCAGTAACAATCATTCATAATAGATGAATTACAAAAGGTCTAATATACACCATACAGTAACCAGAGCGCAACTGAAGTGCAACCAGCACTGACTAACATGAACAAAGGAAAAACTATCAGAGTGCCAAAGCAAGAATCCCAGCTTAAAAAGGATGCCTCACCCTTGAGTCACTTTGTTGTACCCTGCATACCAGTTTGTCTCGGCTGAAATTGTCTTTCCAATGAACAGGTGCATTTTTTGCACACAAGCTCAGCAAATGGTTTTTACTGGAACACTGCAACACACACCTGCCTGACAGAGCAAACCAAGCCCATTTTATATACAAACATGACTTGAATAATTACTGTGGTGCCCTGCCCAAATTGCTTTCCAAAAGAAACAAAGATACAAGGAGGGTTTTGATGTTGTTGCTGTGCCAAACACTTACACGATATCATTATTTTTTTCCCACAATCACTCTCTTCATCATTGAGTCTGTATGTTCTTCACTATAATTGGTGCTCAGGTACAGTTCAGAAAAGTAATGTGCTTTCTAAATCTTCCCATGAAGACTGAAGCACTGAAATTCAACGTTCCATATGTTTATTAAGTTTCTCAACACAAAGACTCCCTTGCTTTATTTCTAAGCTCATTTTCTACTAGAGCAACAAACCACTTAAAACACTTTGGTAGGATTGCACACTATTTGAATACAAATATTTGGATTGTGCATTCAGTATTAATTACTGTCTTTTGCTATTGCACAGAAAAACAGGCACCTCTTTTTAACACACCTTCTTAAACCGCAGGTACAAGAGAGATGCTGAATGGCAATAGAACACAGATTACTAATTTCCCATCTTCAGCTGAATATCTGCAACTTGGATCTTTCAGTTATTATACTATGACCAGCCAGCTCCATACATAGTTCACCAAGTTGGCACAGCTTCTCTTCTTCCAAGCACTTAGGTGCATTAGTTCAAAGCAAAACCAATTAATCTGCACCTTCGTGGCAGAAGGCTCTGTTTGAGCTTTCCCAATTCCCTTCTGACACTGCAGAACAAAAAGAAGTCTGATCTTTGCTTCTACTGATAGATGTGCTGAGTGTCAATGAAAACAGACTAACTGAAAAACCACAATACCTGTAATCTCTCCAGTCAAAAGCTGAGTTTAATAAAAGGTCCATACCTGCAACATGCTTCACTAAGGACTTCAGATAGGTAAATAATAAAAACAAAAAGAGAAGCAAATCTTCAGGTAGTGTAAATGGATACAGCATAAGGGCTTAAACAAATCAATTCTCATCAGGCAGGCGTCAGTCCAACACCCTGAATGAGTACTCCACCCTACACTTTCAAAAAACGTGATATAAAAATAACCCAGGGGGAGGGAGGAAGACCATTAAAAAATAAAACCCCAAACAACAAACAAACAAGAACTTCAGAAAACCATTCGGGGTTTTTTTCCTACAGATTTGCATGTTGTGGTTAGTTCATTTTAATGTCTAAGAAGCTCCCAGCAGCCAAGACACATACAAGACTCCTCTCCTAGGTTGACTCTGATACTGATCATAGAATGAGCTTGCCAGGCAGCCTTTTTCTCAGCCAGAGAATTTACATGGCTGTTTCTCCTCCAATTTCTCAAAATTTATTAAAACTTTAATTAAGTTCAAGACTCCATTCTTTTGTCAAATAAAGCAAGCAACAAAGTCAAAAATATCTGGTGCAGATTAACAGACAAATATACCACGACAGCAGAATTCCATAGGAAATCAGGATAAGCTGTTATCACCGTAATGTGCTTTCATTTACTGCCCAAGCAGCACAATTTACCAAAGTTTTGCAAGCTTAATTTTTTAACTTCCAGGACAAAAAAACAGTTTCAAGAGGTAGAGAGGAGAACCAACACAGACCTAGGCAAAGGTGCTAAAGGCACTGTTGTTCAAAAGCTACTGCGTTTTCTACCTACTCCATCCTTCTTTCACTCAGCCATCGGCAGCCACTGCTGCCTAACAAATATAAGGCCAAACAGGACCTACAAGCAATACCTGAGTTTGGATCCCCTGAAGAAAGAAGTGCTACAACAACTTGCTGAAGACCCAGACCTCATTTGAGAGCAGCTTTAAATTCTTTTGTAATTACTTTTAAAAAAATTCTATAGATTTCATATAATTTTTACTATCCAGATTAGAAATAAATAGTGGTTTTGAAAAACCTACTAACAAACTGGGAAACAAAAGGAGTTCTAACTTCAGTATTTACATTTTTTAAATTGAAGGGGGTGGGCATCTTCACTGTCCTTTCAAGCCTTCCTCAAGTCTTTCACTTGAAACAGTTGTTCAGTTCCTCACAGTTCCTCACCTACAGCTCTCATGCCTCTCTCAAGCTGTTCTGTGTCATGTCAAGTCTTGTTTGGTTTCAACTACACAAACTCTTTATGACAAGGACTTAGTCTATATTTAGAAAATGCTGCATAAACATATAGTGCCATATAAGTGTTTTACAGTTTCTCTGGTGTTCAACTTCAGCATTCTGCAAGTCAGATGAATTGTCCCGGGCAACTGCAAACTACAAGGAAAAAAAGAATCATTTATGTGAGTAGGGAATTGCTCCTTTTCATACATTCCTTTTTCCCCCTTAACTATTTTCAAAGCATACAGAATCACAATGAAATATTTACAATGCAGGATCTCACTCAAATTCAAAGGAAAGCATGAGAAAATAGATAAACTCTAAAATTCTCACACACTTTTCAATAGTAACTTCTTGCATACTTTCTTCAATGAACAGTACCATCCCAAGGCCTTCTTAAGTGAAGGCTGCCAATAATGTGCGTATTGCCATTACACAGCTTTCAGAAACATGTTGCCCACAACATATTAAACTCCTTAAAACCAAGATAACTAGTATTTTTTTCTTTTGCTATTTTCTTCCCACCCCCTACCTCCCAGTTATTGACTATTTAGAGATCTCAAAGTGGATTTTAAAAGCTATGCATTTATGTTTCAATTTTGCTGTTACTTAAGGAAGCAAATGAAACAAAGCCTTTCTTCCCTGAACCATTCACTATTCCTCATTTAGAAAAGAGTGCAGCTTTCAACTGCAAACACCACAGCTTAGCTTCTGACTTTCACAGGGAATGTTTCTATTTATAAACAAATTTATTTACTTATTTCAATTTATAGATATGTGTGTGCATGTATGCAGTATTTACCACAGAAAATTGATCCCCACAGTGTCTTGGGAATATTATTTGTCCCTGCAAGCAACGTGCAGGATGAATTACCTAAAAACTTCATTCAAGTCTTATTAACACCCTAGTCTTCTTCATCTTCGCTCTTAATTTGAAATTATTTTAGGTTAAAATTATATATGTGTCTTGACAAAGAGGATTCAGATGCATAATCAACTTATTAGACCTTCAGCTATGTCACATAAGGTGGCTATTTGCATGTCCTTAGTTCATGCTAAACAAAT
>JAWWEW010000131.1:19083172-19095424 GCA_035583185.1 Anabacerthia variegaticeps | reverse complement strand
AAACAAATTCAAACTAACTTTCCCATACATTAAAAATAGACCTAACTGTAGTGGAGCTGCAGATCTGACGGTCTAAAACAGCCTTGCAGCTTCTAGTTCTCATTTCTCCCTGGTAAAAGTTTAATCTGTAATAAAACCTATCATTAACAGACAATTGTAGATTACTCCCTTATTAAGGACCATGAGCAAGTACTAACCAGTGGTGTGAAATTTGCTGAGACCCTGCCACAGACAGACAGCTACCAAAAACATAATTGGCCAAGATCAGGATGTTAAAGTGAGGGCTTAGAGAGGACAGAGATTACTTTGCAGCTAATGTGACTAATCCCTAAATTTCTTCTAACAGCCTTTTTGTGGTAGAGTAGAACAAAGACATAGAGCTGGGAGAACAGAACAGCTGATTTTCCTTCATTACCCGCCACCTCGTCTCTGTGTCTTTTTCTTCTCCATCTCAGCAGATGCCCTAGAGTTTGTTAGCTGTATAATGAAGACTAGCAGACAAAATGAAGACATTTGTGGTGTCAGCCTTTATCAGGTGACAAACTAATTCCTATATATTTTTTTTACTTCTTCCTTATCTGCTCCATATGCATGTTTTCTGTAACTCTCTACTCGATTTTGTTTTTCCTTCTACTTTCCCCATCATTTATCAATTTCTGAAAATTTTAAATCCAGGCAATCATCTTAACAAGCCTGGTCTTTTGAACCTCTGAAATCAACACTGAAAAAGCTCTAAATGCCTTGTATTGCGCCCCTGCATAATCACTATCAGTATAGAATAGATGCCTATTGGTACAGAGCAGCTTATTTTCAGACATACTGAACTTAATCCCATCAACTGTATTTGCAGTGTCTTAACCATTCTAAAATTCCTACTTTTCTGAACTTACTTATTGTAAGAGATCTTTTTATAACCTAATTTTTAGAAGTATTAAGAATTCAATGATGTAACAAAAACCTATCAAAACAGTACAGGTTCAGTAATTTGAAAATAAGTCCTTAAAAAAAAAAAAGTTGTACAAAGCAAACTAACAGGGTGAAATTAAGGTCTCATGATAATCAGCACCTGTTTTGGCACAGGTTTATGGGTCCAGCATTTCTCACAGAGATCACAGCTGCTAAAATGAAAAAATGGGTTCAAAACCATTAAAAAATTAGGATTCTTGAGTCTCCTTCCCACGGTATAACCACCATACTAACTGTACCTACAAAACATTACAGAATTCACAAAAAGCAAAACCACTTTATTTTGCTACTCACAGTGAGGGCAGAGCCTGCTACCACCTTTGTACACCACAATCCTCATACCACATCTACTTTTACACTGGGAAACAGCAAAACCAGAAGAGAGTAGCAGATACCCATGTGGCTCTCTCAGCCCAGGATTCTCAGCAGCGCATTAACCTCTAACAGAAGAAATGCTGATGAATCAACTGCAATGCCTTCGTAGGATGCCTCTGGAAGACACAGAGGTGTGCCTGCCTTCACATGCTGGGTGGGAGGTTTTACACATAGCCAAGTAGTCATGCTACAAGGGAAGGACCTGGAACATAAATCCTGTGAGGAGAGGCTGAGGGTAGTAGGGCTGTTTAGACTGCAGAAAATGAAGCTCAGGGGAGACCCTATCACACCTGAAAGGAGGTTGTGGCAAGGTGAGGGGTCAGCCTCTTCTCTCAGGCAACTAGTGACAGGACAAGGGGAAATAGCCTTAAGTTGTGCCAAGGGAAGTTCAGATGGGATATTAGGAAAAATTTCTGCACTGAAAGAGTGGTTAAGCATTGGAACAGGCTGCCCAGGAAAGTGGTGGAGTCACCATGCCTGACAGTGTTAAAAAAATGAGTAGACATGGCACTTTGTGATATAGTTTAGTGGGTATGGTGATATTTGGTAGAAGGCTGGACATAATCTTGGAGGTCATTTTCAATCTCTATCATAGTGGTGGTATAATAGGATCATAGTAATTCTATGATTCTATTATACCACAACATTTGCACTTCTACATGCATATTGAACAAACATATGTTATATTATATCAATTTGCAAATGCCATTTCCTACAGATGCTGTGTGTTCCAACTCAAAACAGATTTAAGTATCAAGAAATATTAGAAGCTTAACATGTAATTTTAAGCACAATTGATACCTTACACTCAAGCTGAAGGCATGACCTACTCTCAAGGTATTTGAGAGGTCTATGAATCTGAAAGAATGTGCATCAACTTGGAGAATTACTTTACTTGAAACAGATATGGAGAAAGCTACATCATTTTTCCTGTTATTTTCTGCCAGTCACCTCCCTTCTGCAACATCAAGAGAAAAACACATGAATATATCATTCAAAGAAATTGTTTTCCAAGACAGTTTATTAATATTTCTGAATACAGCACATGAAGTTAGTTTGTCAGCATTTTCATCCTTCCTATATATAGATTACATTTTTACTTAAAGCTTCTGTGTTAATGACACAATAAATAGTCTTGCAGAGACTACAGTAATAAGCATGCTAACAACTAATAAAGCAAATTAAAGGTGATTTTATTTTTGGCAGAACTGTTATTCTATTTCTACTGCCTTTGTGCCACAAGGTGTTCAGTTGGTCATCAAGAATCCAGTCTGCATATTTTAAAGTCATAAAACCTGATAAAATAGTTACCAAGATTCCTATTCAAATCAGTAGCAGTTCTGCTGCTGGCCTAAACTTCCCCAAGAAGTGATAGCAAAACTTTGCACTTCTCCTATCTCCTCACTTTCATATAACAAAAAAATGAACACAAAACACTTGTGGGAATAAATGAGTCAGGATAGTTCAGAAGCATAACCCCACAAACTGGCACTGCCCTAAATACAGCTAGAAGACACTGTTTGGAATTATAACCTAGCACACAGAACAAAACACAAAGCACAAACTGCTGGTGTATTTTGTTACTGGCAGAGCAGGCAGGAGCCGTCACTACCACCTTAGCACAGCACACCCCTCTGACCACCTTCTGGTTGTACCACCAGACTTCCTCTTTCTCAAGGTCTGAGACTGCTGGCCTGGACGATGACAGCTTAACATGACCGGAAGGTGACATTTGCACAGATGTTACCACTTCAGAGACAAATGACAAAGTTTGGACTATGTCACAAGCAACATACAGATGAGAAACCTGTTGAATACTTCTGTACTCTCACCCAAAACTAAATCTCACTGCACTATACAAAATCAGTACATTACTTGAGAGCTGTTACTTTCATATTAAAACATTTGAAGAGATCACATCAAGACGAAACATCAAAGAAGGATCAGGAAAGAGGCTCAAAAACAAGAGTGTAAAAAGAAAACAACAACAAAAATGAGAAGAAAGCCAGAGCTGGAAATATACTAGAAATGAACAATACACTTTCAAAAGCAATGATTTACACTACCAAAATTTATAGAAGAGTGGTTTCAGAAGCTTCCTACCAGTCTGTCTCAACTGGTTCTTCCCACTGGAAAACAGCTGTGACCCTCAGAAGCATTACTGACTGAGCTGAATCTCAAATTCCTGATATGCTAGAGCATTATAAAAAATTAAGTGGTATTTCCTTAAATAATGTAAAAGCATCATTACATTCTACGAGTGCAGAACTGCTTTCTCTCAAACTTAAAAACGAAATGAAATCCAGGAAAAGCTTTTTTGCCTAGACTGAAAAAAATAATTCAATAGTAATTAGTCCTTGTGGAGAAAATGCTGCATAACTTTACACACAAATCCTGCAATTGAATCTGTACGAAGTTTCCACATCTATGCCAAATTATCAAACAAGCTATATAAACACAGTTAATTCATTAAGATAAGACTGCGGGACTTAGGATGCATATTCCAGTTCAACTGTCTATCACAAATCAACTGTGTGACTTGAACACAATCACTACTTCAATTTCCCATGTATGAGGAAAACAGCTATACATTCATACCTCAACACTCATGGGGGCTTTCACAGCAATAACCAGGGCAAAAAATAGTACCATCTTTAGGCCACCTAAAACATGTGGATACAAAACCATCATCACTCGAATCTTGTAATAGCCCTGAACAGTGTATGTTTTCCTTTTAGTTTTTAATTCTTGTAAGGAATTACAAAACACATGCAACAGACTACGGCTCACATTTAACAAAATCTTCCTTTTTCCACATTCAAGACATTACTGCTTTTACTTATTGCTTGCCTCTAGTTTCTCTTCCCTCCTGCTATCACATATTCTTATAAAACAACTACCCTCTATAGGACAGACATATTTCAGGTAAAGGCAGCAGACTTCATAGGAAGCATTATCACTTCACTGCCACACAACGGAGAAACAATACTACAGTCTTCAGTCATGGGGCGTGTGAGTCTCTATTATTTAAATCACATACTCCACCACATAGTGTGGTAGGAACAAGCCAAAAAGCAGTTAACCACACATTTAACTGGCAAACGGCTACAATCGTTGTTTGTATAATATATGGCTTTATCTTTCATACTTTCAAAGTTATAGGTCCTTGCTAAATACACAGAGAATAGGAATACACATGGAATTGTGTGCAAATGACTGTATGCATTTGAAGTACTTGCAAGTTCTGTATTTTCATGCCATCTCACATGGCCAGTACGTTCAACAGCTAAAGTCTAATACAAAACCATATTTACTTTATCAAGGTAAGCTAGTTTACTCTCGCTACAAAAAAAAACACCAAATAAATGTAATACTGAAAAAAAAATTATGAAAGTGCAGTTATTTCTCAGGAAACAAATGCAGCCCCTACTAGTCGTTATTTATGTATACACTTCCTTTTGTCCCCCCCTCCCGCCCTGTGATGAGCCCCTCCAATTGCAGTAAAACTATTCTCAAGGGGAAGACCTGAGGTACTGAATCTTATAACAGAGTAACTCTTGCAAGGTAGAAAATATAATTCAGTTCTTCTCCCTAACAAGCTGATAGTAATTCAAAAACTAAATTATGCACCACTTAATAATTTGACTGTGTTTATAAAGTTTCTTTTCCATTGATATGTTTGCTGAAACACGAATGCTATTTCATCTCATTCTTTAATTCTATCAACCTCAGAAAAAACACTGTGCAACATTCACTTCTTCCCTTGTCACAAAGGTCTGTAACACTTCATAAATACACAGCCTCCTCTTATTAGGATACCTCCAGAAGTACAGTGAAAACAATGCAGGAACTTAAACATACGGAAAATGTCATGTCCTCAGAATATGGCGATTTACATTTTTCAAAATCTATCATTAAGTTTGAAAAACACTTTTCTCTGTGACTTGTATCTCCCTAATTGCCAACAACACATAGAAACCATACAGTGGCCTATGCAACCTTGTCCTTTCAAATACTGCAAATGGGCTAATCCAACAAAGCCATGGTGTATCTTCCATGAGCCTTCATGGATAAATGAGAATTTCTACAGATGGCACAACACCTCTCTTTCAATTTATGAAACACTATTCAGAAGGAAAAAACCCCAAAACACGGAACGACTTAAATTCCACAATGTAAAGTTACTAACTTCAAAAGCTTATGCGAGACATTATGTTTGAATCAAGGAGAAATTCAACCACACACAGCTTATGCAGCCCAAGATCTCATACTCTCACACAACCATACGCACAGACCTGAAGATACAGGATGCTTTTTCAGCATCTTCTGTGACTAACAGAATTAAAAACTAAACACTACCTCTTGTAACCCAGACATGACATATAGTCCGTGCACTGTTCCAGGTCCTCCTTCTGGTACAGCTCCCCATGTATACTCAGGCCTGCACTAAGGTCTCCAGAAGGCAGGCCTCATTCAAGCCACCAGCTACTCCAGAAAGTCCTGCCAGGAACCAGAGCCAGGACTACAGGATTTCACGTTGCGGGCTGACAGACAACTTTCCCACTGAACTGAATTCCCTCATCAAACTATGGCAGAAAGCTGCTGCACTTAGGGATCCCTCCAACCCAGATGGGGAAGTTATTCAAACTACAGGGACCACTGCAATCCAAGAGGTACAGGAAGCCCAAAGGGCAGAAAATATCCCTTGTCTGTATGTCTCGCTTTCAGCAGATCCTGGACAGCTGTGTATTACCTTCTCCTGAGATGGTGCTGCCTATTTAGGGGATGATGCTCTCTGATTGGGATGCAAGAGGCACACTTCAGGGCAAAAACAGTCATCAGCTCTAAAAGCCATGTCTAAATAGTCATGTCTCTAAAAGGACTTTCTAAGACTAGTTGTTCCTCAGGGCTGTTCCAGGTCTGAGTCAGCCCTTCCCACTTACATTTCCAAGAAAACATTCTTGATATCTTTTTTTTTACTGTTTCTGTAGTAATTCTCTGTATTACAGCAGCCTCAAAAATCATGGCTGAAGCAAGCCACTGCAGAAATAATCACTAATGAAAAAAAAAAAAAGAGGTACTATTACTACTTCTGGTTAAAGACAAATATTGCTTTCTTTTATGCCAGCTGCATTTGTACTACAGGCACACATACAATAAAGATTTGTAAAGAAGACAAGAACCCTCCTGAATGATTAGCCACAATGTCTTTGCTATCTAAGCTTTTCCAGTTCATTAATATTTCACTTTTATATATTCCTCAGCTGCTTTTACAACATGTTCCTTTCTCTCCTTCTTAAGTATGAGCAAGGAGAACTGTTTGAAGTAACTAGTAGACCTTGCCTCACATCCCCACCTCCTTGCCCCCTGAGAGTTTAACACTTCAAGTGCAATATATACTGGATAGAAAAACACATCTGGTGCAGAGAGGGATAAGAGGATATTCTGAGTCTCCTTTCTAGTTCTATTCAACTATAAAGGCGTGCAGTGAGAAAACAGAGTGTACTGCAGTTTCAGTCTATGCCAAGGTACTTAACTGCTGTCAATCCCAAAGGCAAGGGAGACAGAAGGTTGGGGTTGGGGGGGAGAGGGTGTCCCCCGTTCGTGGAAAAGCAAAATAAGCTCGTTGCTTTGAAAGGCAACTCACAGCAATGTTCTTTTCCTAGCTGAAAGTGAAAGATAACCTCTTTAGTCAGAAGAAGCAACACAATAACTGCCTAGAGGAAATACAGGATTTTCATGAACCTTTTCCATACTAAGCACTACCATCACCATCTGCTCCACTTTTTAAGCATGCCATGCAATTTCGGAAAACACAGGCAGCATCCTCCAGCTCCTGCCTTAAAATCCACGGCAAATGTCACACATGACCGCCAGCGCCCTGGCCCTACCCATTCATGTTTCTGAAACCACTTCTCCCCATCTTCTCCATAGGTTAATTGCAGATGGCTTAATAAACACGGAGGGAGCAAAACCAAACAGAAAGCAGACACGCCAAAAACAGCCACCCAACCTAACAAAAACAGGGACCTGCTCCTGCCCGCCGTCACCTGCAGCAGCAGCAGCAGCGGGAGCGATGGCCACGGCGGTGCGGGCACCCTGCCCCGGCTCACACCTGCGGCCGCCCCGCCGCACACCCGGGCTGCCCCCGCCGCCCTCGCTAATCCCGCCCGGCACGGCAGCGCGGCTGCGGCCGGGGATCGGCGCGGGGCTGCGGCACCGCCACCCCGGCCCCCGATCCCCCGGCACCACCATCCCGACCTCCGACCCCCCGGCACCGCCACCCCGGCCCCCGACCCCCCGGCACCGCCGCCGGCAGAGCCGAGCCCCCGGCCGGGGGCCGCCCTCGCCCGTGGCGACACCCGCCGCATCCTGGGGGCACCTGCCGGCCGGGGCGGGGCGGGCTGAGGCGGCCCCGGGGCACCCTCACGGCGCGGCCTGGGCCGGCTCTGCGGGCGATGCGGCGCTGCCCCGCGTTACCTGGCCGGGCTCCTCCGGGGCCGGGCACGGTGCTGGCAGCGCAGCCCGCCCCGCTGCGTCCCCGGCTCGGCGCTGTGCTGTGCTGCGCCCGCCCGGCGCCGCGGCAATAATCCGTCCGGAGCGGCGGCGGCGCCCCAGCCCGCCCGTCAGTCCGCCCGTCCGCCCGTCATGTCGCGGCCGGTGTGCCTGTGTGTGTGTGTGTGTGTGCGGGTGTGCGTGTGCGTGAGGCGGGCGGGGCGGGCAGAGAGGCCGGCAGGGATGCGGGGGCGGTCCGGGGCGGCGCTTCCGCGCGTGTGCCGGTGCGGGGCGCGTGTGCCCGCGGCGCGGGGCGGGGCGGGCCCGGGGGGCGAGCGGGAGCGGCGGGGGGCGAGGAGCAGCGTGTCAGCATGCCGGTCTGTGTCTGTGTGCGTGTCTGTGTCCGTGTGGCTGTCTCTGTGTGTCTGTTTACGCGTGGCTTGGGGGTCGCTGCGCGTCCCTGTGCCCGTGTGTCCCCGTGTCCGTGTCCCCGGGCGGCGCAGCCTCCTCGGGCGAGCGGCGAGCAGGCGGAGACGGGGAAAGTCCGAGTCCCACCCCCCGGGAGGAATTCAGCTCCGCTCCGGTGTGTTTGCGCTCACCATCTGCTCAGGGATTTGTATGTGTTTTTTCCCTTTCCCGGAGGGCGGCGGAGCCCTCTGATTTCACTTCCCCGTCCTCTTTTTTCAGAGACGTGTTTTGTAATTATTTTCCAGTTGCTCCATCGCCATCCCGGCGCGTTGCCCGTCCTAGGGAGGGAACGAGGAAACGAGGTTTAAGAAGCAGCTCAACACCAAAGAGATCTTGGCTGCACGGCTGTAAGAGCAGAAGTGATTTCCCTGGAATATCTGGTGAGGGCAGAGGTCAATTACGTGGCGTTTAGGTGTAATGAATTAAGTTCCTTATTCAATTCAGAAGGAGAAAGTAAAACAGGAAGATCCACGCTCTCTATGGCTAATATTGCAGGACTGTGAGTTTTTATACCCTATTTTATCTTGACAGTGTATACACAAACCCTCCTGTATCACATAGCAAAACTACCTCCCCTGGTTTAGAACACTTAAGTAAAATGAGTGACAATTCAAAAGTGACAGGCTGCAGGTATGTGCCCTATCCCTTCAAATACCAAAACATAATATGCATAATTCATTACATTGAAGAAACACATCAACTTTGCAGACTTAGTCTCAACAGGAATACAGTGTATTCATTCTGTGACATTACTGCTCATCCTCAAACTGAAGAAGCCAAAGAAATTTCAACTATTAGGCTTATACACAGAAATGCAGATCAGAATGGAATCAATGAGAGTAAAACAGATTTCCACAAAATACAGCTACAACTTAAGAGCAACAATAAGGTTCTGCTGGAATTCTGAATAAGAATTGTGTGAGAGTGCAGAAGTCAGTGTCATACTTGGTATAAAAAATACCAAGAAACAATGCTTACAAATACATCTTTTCAAAAGCTAAACTTTCAAACAAGTGAGTTCACCGTACCTAATTAAATATAACTGTCAATCTGTTCAACGTGTTCAGGAGACTGTTCTGTGAAATACAACAACCAAACCTAAACATGTTTCTGTTTCTTCTTCAGCCATATAATAGATCTAAACCGGAGAAAATATTTCACAGTTACAGAGGAAAGTTTGGCATATGCAGCACACAGCCGTATTGCAAAAAAATGCTTCATGGAGAGAAACAGAATTTTGGTAACCTGTCATCCGCATTTAAAAGGCAAAAGATCTGATATGATACCGCCTCAAGAGTAGATATTCATTATGGAAAGTGCCTACCTTCACAATCTGGGAGTTTCAAATGACAGTATGCAGTAACCAGATCATTTTACTGAAAGCTAGTTCATAACCCTGCTAAGTATTTAAGCATTTACTCAACTCCACGGGCATGAGTCGTCTCAATGAAGATGAGCATATTTGCTATAAGTAAAATTATGGGCCTGCTTAGCCACTTCAGGCTGAGGAATCTGTGTTTTGCTGAATCAGGCATCTCCTAGAGTCTTGCATGATTTTTGAACTCTGTCTCCCACCCTCCTTCATCCTTGAATTCAGCAGAAGGTCCACAGAGCCTCCTAATGGTTAACTCTGGCTCTCCCGTTTCTGTAAGCTCTCCTGCATGCCTTTGCCTGGAAGGTGAGTTGCTGTGATTAAGCAGAACTTCGATACACACAAGTGATGCACCCAGTGAAGCTATCAAGGCTTTGATCAGCCCAGTGAGCACAGCCAGCCAAACAACAGAGCAAGCAACTAGAGCTTGTATGGAATAATGCCAACATTAAACTGCATTCTAGTGATTGGGGGGAAGCCCCAAACATTGTCATAAGTGTAAGCATCAAGCAGTACCTGTTTTTAATTGGTTTGCTAGCTGAGGACCCAACAGATAGATAGCTATGGGAGGTACTAGAAGAGAAATACTTGTGTTCACCACACTCTAGATCTGTCCAAGCACACGTAAGCTGATTTTCCACACACATCTCCACCCCAATCCACACTTTCCTACTGGTGTTGCTCTGGTGACTTCAGTAGAAAGCCTCTCTGTGGCAGGGTGTTTCACCAAAATCTTCATTAGGCTTTGCTAGCACAAGGCCTTACAAGGAAATACCAGATTCAGAAATGTGCAGATTCACCAGGAATAAAACTTTCTCACTAAGTGTCATGAAAATCGCTACAAGTAGCATGTCTGATTCTCTTGCATTGTCTGCTCCTTTCATTCTCTCTCAGTTTGCATTCATTCCTTGTTGCCTGACCAATGATTTCACATAATCCTCATGCTTGATGCTGCATTCTGCCAAAAAAATAAGAGGCATGCATGTTTCCACACGTTTATCCCTTGTTTTTTTGTTGGGATTTTCTTCCTCCCACATGTATGGATCCGTCCCAGGCAGGCAGAGGGGAAGCTGAGATATGCGACATCAAATCAGTTTCAATAGCTGTGTCCATCAGGGTTGAGCATGTATCCTTGGGTAACCTTCTTCAGAGCCTCAGCCCTTCACCAAACAGGCATCTTTGTATTCTTGAGACAAGAGAAGTGCTAGTCTGCCTTATTCATAGACTGTACACTGAGTGGTTGTCTGCATGAGTGGCCCTAACTGCATGGAGTTTGGGGCTGGCTAGAGCTGTAAACAGCCCTTTTGGGGTAAACCAGGTTAATCTCTGTTTTGTAGGAACATTTTACAAACCTTGAAGGAAGTAGTTCTAGAGAACAGGCTAAATATGGCAGGCAGTGAGTCATGACCACAGTTTGGGAGAACAGCCTAGCCTTGGCACTGGGGTACTCTCAAGCATCTTGGGAGGTCCAGAGAATGTATGGACTTCACTGAAGTTTTTCCTCCAACAATACCGTTTGAGCCACATTGACAATAGGGGTGTTTCTATACCATAGGAACTACAAAGCACTCTGGTCAGGTCCTGGTTTACCTTACCATCAGAGGAGAGTGCAAAGGAAGCCTCCTGTACCAAATTGCTTCCACTGTCCTTTCAACAGACATCTGTTCAGTGAAGCATTGTCACGCTAATCAATATGTATTGGTTTTGTATTGCATGCCATCATATCCACTTACACCTTTGGAGCAAGGATTAATCAAGTGACCTTTCACTTGCTGTAGAGTGCCATACATGTGCAATATACTGAATAAATACTGAAACTGGTCAGTTTGTTAAAAGCGATGGATTTTATCATGCTAACACTGAAATCTCAAAGGACATTGAAGCCCACTTTAGTTAATCATGAAAGAATAATGATCTGAAGCAGTTTTTAAATTAATGTTCATGCATTTTGTTCCATGCTTTTAAACAGGCTGTAAATTGATTTATACTCTGTCTCTTGGCTCCCTCAGCACCAATGACAAAAATGACACCACTTTTTAGGACTATAACCACCACTACTGAGGTCAGAAAGAACAATTACAACTATAAATACAGAATTTCTATTCATTCATAAAGATAAATGCTCCTTACACTTCAAAATTTAGTTTATTAAATTGAACAAAGAAAGGCTATTTGACTCTCCCGGTAGTGAGATAACTGACACAAATTCACCTTTGATGAAAAATCTCCAGTTTGGCATTAAAACTGCCTTTTCTCCTTGTTTAGTCTTTTAAAACACCTCAGTTCATCTATCTTGGCTTAGCTATTTCCTTTCAAATAGTTAATGCAGATATTGTCATCTTTCATTCCTGGAAATTGTGATGCCAATGACTGTATAACTACCACAGAAGGGCAGCAAAAAGATTTCTCCTTAAGAAACCTGCTTTGTGAATACATTCTAGTTAGCTGGATTTTAAACAGTGTCAATATACAAGGTTCTTGCTTTACTGTTATGTGCTAGTTTAAAAGCAAACTGGCAGGAGAAATGGACCTACCACGAGAGATATTGTAAGTCAGAATTACAGTTTAATGAAAGA
>JAWWEW010000131.1:19057182-19083072 GCA_035583185.1 Anabacerthia variegaticeps | reverse complement strand
TAGATGGGGGTAGAATACACAGCTTTAATCACTCCCACACAGTGATAACTGGTCCCACCTACTGAACTAGGACATGTTATCAGTACAATCAAAAGAGTAAAGTATCTCATCCTCTTTAATATTCATATAAATTATATTAGCAGTAAAATTTGTTGACATTTCCGTAGAGAAACATGCCATAACTGGAGAATGCGGTTTTGTAGGAGTGTAAATTTATTTATTTCAGTATTTCACTGAAACTGTCCTGGTGAACAAAATAACACTTCTAACATAGAGGGGTATTACCCCAGTAAAATCTGCACACTGACTGAGGGTCCAGTCCTATAGTAGGTGAGCAAACTCCTGGTTCTCCATTGTAGTCCCCAAAGCTCCACATGGATACATAAGCCTGAAGGACTCTGAAGGACTTGAGTATTGTATTTTCACAAACAGCATCTAATAAAAGCCTCCAATGGCTGCCTTGTCTGTTTGCATGCCTTTTTATTTGAACAACAGAAGTCTGCATGCATGTAGTTTTACTTTTCATTCTGAGTTCTTTCACTTGGAGGATCCCCCTGACAAAATATTTTGTTTCTCCAGGCTACAAGGGTTTATTTGTAAATTGTCTGTTCAGCTCTGTAATCTTACCTAAATTGTGGAAATATTTTGGTTTGTCTAGGAATATTTTTAAAGATTATTTTCATAACATTTATATGTTTGGCAAAATTGAAGTTGGCAAGTATTCTTTTCAGCCTTGCTATTTATCAATTGTATAAAATAGGAAAAGGGAGGAAGCTTGCTGAAAGGGAAAACTATTTCAATTTGAAACAGACTGAGTGCTAGCATCAAAAACGTAGTTTGAGGGTGGTATTTTGTACCAGAAAATAGAGGATTAAAAAAGATAAATGTGTGCTGCATTTTACAGTGTCTGTGACTCCAACGCATCATCACAGCAGGATCTTTCTTCAGTACCACTGAACCTGGGGGAGCTGAGCAAATTCTGCATTTAAGTCTCATTAATTTGGTTTGCCTTGGGCCTAAATCACACCTCAAGTAGCTCAGTTAGCATGGAATTATGAAAGTTTTCCTCATATGTTTAGTGAGCAGTAACTTCTCTGTTTGCAGACAAGAGCTCACAGATGAGACAAAAAAACAAGGTAGACATAATCTGAGATTAAGCAGAGAAATGTAGAACGTCCAGGTGGAAACATTAATACCCTGAAATGTATAAGGGGCACACATATTACACAGTATAACACCTAAAAGACCAGTTGCTAAAAAAGTTTCCAGCACACGTGGACTGCAGGGCCCTTAGTCTGTTGTTACAGATAGTCCGTACCACAGGTTTTGCTTGGTACTGTTCACCCAGGTGGAAAGCCAGCTTTCCAGTGCTGCTGTACTTCTCACTCCTGCCCTGAAATGCCCATATTCTTCATGTGCCTGTCAACCAATACTGACTTTACAGAAAAGAAAACATTTCTTTCTCCACTTATTTAGCTTGTTAAATTAAAAAAAAAGAAAAAACAACAACAACAAAAAACCACCCAAAACTGCTAGTAAGAACATCTAGATAAGCTTCAAATATTGGTCAAATAAGAACTAATATTAAAATCAGAAGACTACATAATGAATTTTATATTAATCCACTGACTTGTATGATCTATGACCAATATCTTGGCAACACCCAGAAATATGCATAAGCTTATTCAGTTACTGATGTTTTTACACGCAGCTCTTCAGTTTGATCTTCATGAGGAGGAATCTTCCTGGAAAAACATACTGGAAATGAACACACAATAACTTCTGAGTTCCCTCATCCCTTATCTCTTTATATCCACCATGCAGTGGTCACATTGGCAAGAATTTGGAAAGCTATATTTGGATGGTCACCAGTGCTTTTTCAAGAAGGCAAAGGATTTAGTCTTTGTATGAAACACCAGCTCCATGTTTGCCCAAGCATAGAAGAAAAACACGATTTTTTTCATCTTTAGTCACACAAACCAGCCTGTGACAGATCTCAAATACTCATACAACAGTAAAGACATATGCAAGTCAAAATTAAAGCATTTTAGACTTAATTAAACTTTCAATTTTTTAATCTAAGAGGCATATTGTTTAGGAGCTATTACAACATGGTGCGCCTGAATACTCACTGTGCATGTTCTTGTGCCCTGTCTGAGGCTGCAGAGGGAGAAGGGACATATGGAACTAAAAGAAACAAGAGTCTCACATTGACAGCCCCTTGCTGAGCTGGGGTTAGAAAAAAGCTCTCAGCCTGACCTCATTACCTTTTTCACAGCACCGCCCTTACTTGGTATTTGCAGCCACGTGCAATGCAGTCAATCACAGGCAGATCTGTGTAAATTTGAGGTAGCATTTCAGAGTAGCATTTGCATGGAAATTTCCAAATCGGCACTAAAGTCTGAAAGAGGTTGGTGCCTTGCATTTCACTTCAGGTTGCTATTGTGGCAGGGACAGCTTTGCTTCATCAGCCACTGCACTGGCTTGTGTGATCATGGAGCTCAGGGAGAGAAGGCATCGAGCCACCAGCTCTCACAATGTGCAATCAGTCTGAGACACAAAGATATGCTAAGATGCATCCATTTTCACATTTGTGTCTATTATGCCTAGCTTCATACTTAGTATTTATGGAAGCAAGGGCAATTTCTTTATTCAGACATCTCATTTTTAAAACGGTTTCCAAAAATACTGAAGTCTCTATTAAAGATGGACAAGTGCTGAAACCCATGTTGTGATTTTGATTTAAGTGCAAGATCTGCTGCTAGGACTGGAAATCCAGTCTACTTAATGGATTTATTGGGTTTTGTCTTACATCCTAAAGGATATTTCTTACTCCATTGCATAATCTGTTATGACACAGTATTATTGTTATGAACATCACAAACACCCATGATGTATAGCTCTACCATAGTCAGTATGAGAAAAAAATCAGCACACTTCCCCAAATATAGAAATGCTGAGTGTTGCCTCATGCACTGAATATTTGAACAGGCTCATATTTTGGCTCAGGTCCCTAAAGCACATATCCCTTCCTAGGGAACATGCATCTGGAAAAGATGATCTGTAGTAACAGGGCAAGTCTGCTGTTCAGCCAAAGTGCACTTCTCTTGTGGAAGTTTCTATTCCAGCTGGTTTAAATTCCCTGAAGGACGATGCCAGAAAGGTCTATTAATTTATGCTATTTATAGTCACACAAACGTGATAACTGGCATTAAACTGCCAAATTTTCAGTAGCATGGATTCAAAAGCATTAAAAAATGCAGAAGCATAGAGGATGGAGAAATTCGTGGAGTTCATTAGTGCCGAGACATTGCCAAACACATGCACTTCACAAGTAAATCAGTAAGACAAACTGTTCAAAGCACAAAACTTACTTCACTAATAAATAGTAATAATAATTCACATCACAACATTTTCTGACTTTTTTATCTCTATTTACTCTTTCTCTGAGGATACTTTTATATTTATCATGGCAATCTTTGAATCATATACAGATAATAAATAGGATCCTTCTGAGATCCATGTAGAGTAGTTATGAAATAAACACAGATATTTCTTACTAGCTGTGTTATGTGTTCAGTTTTCCAGATTACTTTGACTCGTCTGTGCCTAGACCATAGACATCTTTAGTGCCATTGGAGTTGATTTTAAATAAAAATTGAAAATGAAAACCTGAGTGTTGTAGCAAGTAAAACGAGCCAGTATATAAAATATGGGTTCATTACCACACACACACAGAAGTGCAGTGTGTCTTTGCCTCCCAAGGGCAGCAGTAAGTTATGCCTCAACAAACAGCATGGATTAATGTCCCTAAATGCTTCTCTCTTCAATAAACATTTGTGTACCTGCCATGAAACCTGAGGAATCATGTGCCCTTCGATTAATTCCAAGATACTGAATTCATCTTCGTGAAAAACAATGTATTAGATAATTCTATTCATGACATGATGATTTAAAAAAAATAAACCAAACCCAAACAATAAGCAACACTACGACATAACAAAATATTTTGTTACCTACATTTTATGTATAAGACATTTTTACACAAGCCTGTGGTTTTTGGTCTTTGACCAGATCACATGTATGAAGTCATACGTATAGGATTCTTTCAGGCAGAAATTTACACATAGTCTGTGGCTTAGCCCAGAAGGATTCTGGTCTTCCTTGAAAATCTTGGAGAGTAAATAAGTCTGAGAGATTCTGAAAATCATATAGTAGCTAGGGATCTAAATCCTATTAAAATAACAGAAATTGGATACTGACTCCCACAAACTTCCTCAAAAATTCCATCTGAAATGGATGCACTTTTCAAGACCACACTTTCAAGTCTATATTTCTTTTTACAACAGTAGGACCTCTGAAAATATGAAATGATGTTCCAATTTCATTTAGAAATAATGAGTAACACCTGCATTATATAAGACTACAAAATTTGACCCCTTATACTGACCCAGTAAAGAGAAAGCTTGCTATGCAAACTCATGAGCAAACATACACGTATTTTGCTAATACTTAAGTGAAGAACACAAACTTGTATATACTGAACTTGATGGCAAAGGTCCCAGTAATTTTAATGGGAGCAGCCCTGGTGTCATATCAGTAGACAAATTATCTATAACCACAGTACTAAACACATCCCCTATTGTGATGATAGTACTTAGATTTCAAGTCCCAAGAATTTCACACTGCCATTGGAAAAAAAAAAGAATTTTAGAGCTTAGCTAATAAGAACAGAGGTATATATTTTAAAGCTTGGAGCATTATATATGTGCTTGGAGCTATATATTTTATAGCATCTGTAGCATTAATAGCCAGAACATAAAATCCAGATGGCAGGACGATTACACTCTTAATAGCTTTTGGAAAGAGTTAATTACACATATTTGGAGCCTGATCCAAATACTATTTAAAATATGTCAAGAAAAGAAAAAGAAGCTGTCTGCAGAAAGCACCTAGGGTTACTGAACGGCCATTCCTTACAAATTGCGCTCCCACAGTAGTAGAGGTAACGGGCCAATGATATTTCTATATTGCCTATTGCCATTAATATGTTTGAAAAAACTCTTTTTATTGCCCCCCACGTTTCAGGCCAGTTTCAGCCTGGAGAACAGACTGAGGGGAGACCTCATTGCAGTCTACAACTTCCTTGTGAGGCAAAGAGGTCTCTGTGGTGACCAGTGACAAAACCCAAGGAAATGGCGTGAAATTGTGTCAGGGGAGGTTTAGGCTGGATATTAGAAAGAGGTTCTTCACTCAGAGGGTGGTTGACCTGCCCAGGGAAGTTCTCACAGCACCAAGCCTGTCAGAGAAAAAGCATTTGGATGATACTCTCAGGCAAATGTTGTGACTCTTGGGGATGGTCCTGTGCAGGGCTAAGGATTGGACTCGATCCTTGTGAGTACCTTCCAACTCAGCATATTCTGTGATTCTGTGAGGTGGTAATAAAGATGAAATATTAAAATTTGTTCTATAAATGGTTTTTGGAAATCTACATATTGTAAATCAGCAAATATATAAAGCACAGCCCCACGAGCAGAAGGAGAATTTTATCCTGTTGCAACTTTCTGCGCCAAGCTTTTCACAAAGACGTGCTCTCAGGAACACTAAACAGAAAAAATTATTTATTGTTTGCAAATGAAGGAATGTGTCTTTAAAAATTATTTAAACTTGCCTTCAAAATGCATGCAAAAATTTCTGAATTATCATTGATAGTGTAAGCTGTGTTCAAACAAAACTCAGTGTCAGGCTCAACTATCAACACCACTCTGCTTTAAGTTTTAAATAGTGTGAAAAAAAGAGGGTGGGAGAAGAAAGGCAGCAGAAGCGCTAATGCAATTGTTTGATGTATGTGAGAGGCAGCGAGGAGGAGGCAGGCATTCTGCTACGCAGGCTGCTGGCAATGGCAATCGTGGGGCTTTGTACTTATTCCACGCTCTCTTTAGTGGAAAATAATTACAGCTGCACATAAAAATCACACTGGTGATTTTTATTGGTCTAATGTTGCTACTACTTACATCTCCACAGAACAGTCCATTTTTCATGGATTTTTTCCCCTACCCATCGCTGTGCACTGTAGCCAGTGAAGAGAGCTGTGTGTCTGCCCCTGCACCATTCCATATGGCAGTCTGCCAGCAGAGAATGACTGACTTCACTTCAAAACGTCTTCTGTTTAATTAGTGTGAAAAAAAACCAGCAACCCAATTATCTAAAAGA
Organism: Anabacerthia variegaticeps; assembly: GCA_035583185.1. Classification (NCBI taxonomy): domain Eukaryota; kingdom Metazoa; phylum Chordata; class Aves; order Passeriformes; family Furnariidae; genus Anabacerthia; species Anabacerthia variegaticeps. The sequence continues at coordinate 19,076,859 of JAWWEW010000131.1, read as the reverse complement.
ACCATGCAGGTTCTCTTCAGGGTGAGGAAAATAACATCCTCGATGTGCTCTAGTACAGAAATATCTACGTTGTTTCATCTGAAGAGTGATCAGATATTTACCAGTGTATTCTTAGAATAACCAGTTTGCCTCTAGAGCCTTGAATTTCCTAACTAGCCTACTAAGTGGATGCTGCATTAGAGTTTCAACCCTTAAAGCCTGGGTTCAATTATTTCCTCCCAGCCCACTGCCTGCACATTCCCTATGCCCTGCACAGCTTCAATAGCCCTCAGTGAGACATTGGATAAAATGCTTTGAAGGAATCAGGACTTGAGGACTACCAAATAAGTGGTGAAATCTGAAGCAAGTATATCCTTAGCACAGTGCTAATACCAGAAATCATGTCAGGTTTTTTGGCATCCTTCTTGGCTCCAACACCCTGTATCTACCAAAATCAATTGGAAAATTACCTTTGACTTCAAATGTTGGGTCTACTGCAGTCTAATTTTTCCTTGGACTTGATCCAGACTCACTTACTTCAATTCCACATATATTAATCTAGCTAAGCATGTAAGTTGGGTTGAGGGCTGAAGCTGTTCTTGCAAAACAGGGGTTTTTTTAATTCTAATAAACTGCCTAAAAGTATCAGTTTTACATTTTGTATAAACTAGTCCATTGATTTATGATTAAAGTGCATAATTTTTAATGCATACTGAAATCTTTTACTTTACAAGCCAGAGGGGAACCAAAAATTCTCCTTTGCAACAGAAATTCCCTTACATCAATAGAGTATTATGTGTGTGCATATAGAAGTTCAGAGTTTTACATTAAAATATCTGGATCTTACTTATCATATTGTGGGAATATGCTGTGACCTACTACAGCATAAATTTCTAGAAACTCCTATTCTAGTATTTACCCAGCACTTGAAAGAAAGATGATGTTCAACACTGCTTGTAAAACACATTTGTGCCCATTATTGCAGTATCTATAGAAGGAAGCCTCCTGACACCACAGAGTACAATTTCTTGAAGAGAAAATAAAACAGGCAGAAGGGCTCCAGGGCCTCACGGTGTTAATGACAAGGGCCAGATTTACTGGGGAAAAAAGAGGGCACTTTTCAACTTTATTCAGGGACTGCTGCTGTCCCTCAGTACTGGGCTGGCTGCTGTTGTGGTCTGCTTGTAAATATGGTTTTAACATCAGTATCTGGCTAACTGCATATGTAAGGATGCTAGAAAGCTGTTTGAAGGCATGGCAGATATCAAAACATCTACTAGTGCTATGGAGTCTAAAAGCTACATTCAGATCCCCCTCTCAACCCAGCTGTCTGACTTTCAGGTAAGCACAGTAACCTGAAAGCTATTTTCTATTCTTCCTTGTGTACACTTCATAAATAACTCCACATTTATTAGCCCGTTTTTTTACATCTGCAGGCAATTGCAGTAACCTATGGAGCCAGCATCCAAATGATTCTTTCTCAAGGTGCATTCAGATAAACACTTTTAGACATAAATAAAAAAATAAAGGAGACCTCAATCCTCCAGAGTATCTATTAACCTGTTTGTCAAGGTAGCCCCTTAAGGAGTAGATCACAGGGATTCATGTTTGTGTGAAACAGACAGGACAGGAACATGAACTTGGGCCTCTCACATGCCACTGCTTTAATCACAAGTCATTGAAATCAGACAGTGTTGTGCTGTGTCCATCCACCCAATCTAGGCAGGACTCATTTAGGTCAGGAAGGATCTCAAAGTCACCTGGTACAAACCCTGCTCAATGCCACATTTTGGAATAAACTCCCTGAAAAGGGTCATACTTTGGATTCCAAAGGGAGAGATGGGTGGCACATACATAAACTGCAGCTCTTCCTTTTAATGTTCACTTCCTAGCTGTTACAAGCAATATGGGCTTTTCTGGTTTCAGAGGATCCCTTCCTCTGACTTTTTTAACCTTTTTTCAACAGAGCCTGGATGTCCAGTCAAAGCCTAAATGCTAAATACACAGTGAGTGTTGAGACACATGGGGAAACCCTAGGAAGGTGACCATAACCTGCTGGGCATCCTGGCTCCTCTGCAAGCCCTGCAGCACTCAGGAGCACCTCTACCACGACAGGGATTTGTCTGCAGTCCCTCTAAGGTGTCAAATCAGCTCCGGTCGAAGGAGGATTGCCAGATAAAATCACAAGGCAAAGGAGAACCAGTGGCTCTAGTATCAGAGCTCAAACATTGCTTTTATCTCCAGTAAACTACTGCAAATAGTACAGACATCCTACTCAGTTTTTCACAAGGGATTTTATGAAGCACACTGCTTCCTGATTATCCATGTCAGCTATTAAAAATAAAAATCTCACAGATTTAAATACATCTTTACAATAGAAATTACAGACATAAAATTCTTCTGGAAACAGGCTCACACAAAATCCCATTAGTATATGAATTACTACTTAAATAAAGAAAACGCAGGAAAGAATATCAGTAAAGTTGATTATGGCAGAAAAAATACAGGTAGAGTAGACGAAAGTATGACTCAGTGCCAGTCACCCTAACACATGACAGAGCTTGTGAAGTCGTAGAAAACTCTGGGGGATAGGCTGTGAACTAACCAGCCTCTTCACAAGCTGGCAAAGATTCCGACGAAAGTAAGAAAAAATGAACAAATAAGATTATTTGAACATTAGAACAATAGGTACACAATTAATTACAGTGGGTTAGGACCAAGGGATAGGCAGTGTCTAACTTTCATGTAAACTTTTTTTTTCTCAGTCACAGAACCTGAGCAACACCAAAATGCTCAGTGACCAAGGGGTAGTGATTCACCACTTGGTTATAACTAGACATGGCTGAAACTATAAGCTGAATCAAACCGTGTTTTATGGTGTAACATTAGATGAGTCAGTTGATCATCTTGTTTCACAACTATCTCACATGGATGCCTGAAAATCTGAGATTACTTAATGCATAAAACATCTGAAATAACAAATATTCAAGAGAATTTAATGTGTTTGATCATTACAAACTAATTGATAGGGAAAGCTAGTCTGGTGGCTAAGAGACTGCTTTCGCAAAAGGGATGATGAGGGGTGTTGACATCTTGGTGAAGCTAAGGTGAATGTGATGGTCAGAGCGTCCAGTCCATCCATGCTCTGCTGACATACAGCCACAGGAATCCGTATCAAGTCCTGTGCCAGAAATAAATGTGCTTTGATGTCTTTAGCAAACAAACCATGTGAACCAAGGCTGAACCAGATATTCAAGTTCCTCCACTTCCTGGGAAACTGAACATCATCTCTTTAACTGGAGTGCCTCCCATCCCCGCAGCAGAGACCAGGCTGAGAGCACAGCCAGGTGCTTGGGTGGAGAGGAGAGAAGAGCCCTGGTCAGCCCATGGTGCTGGAAGGCTGCTTTGCCCTGAGGTGCTCTCAGTGCATTCTACCTCCTCCAAGCACCCACCTGATTCAGAGTGTCTGAGCACAGTTTCTCACTGTCCTGCTTCTCCCTTCATCCTGAGGTGCAGGTTGCAGCCAGCATGTGGGGCAAACCCCCAAAACAAGATGTTATGGTGGGCCTTCACAGTATTTCCAGTGTATTTGTACCTGAACAAAAGGCAGAAATCCTGCATCTGTGGGTAAGAGCTGTTAAGGAAGGCTCTCAAACTAGTCAGCCAGCAAGTTACTAGCACCCAAATAATTTTTTTGTCAGCAGGGAGAAGAGGTGCATGCGCAACACAAAGCTCAGCTTTTCTATTCACTTGATGACAGCGGTGTGTTGGCGAACATTTTACAGCATTTTTCAGTTGTTCCCTGGCCCCTCTGCTGCTGAGGGATAAAGGCAACGAGAAGCCTCTGTGTACTGGAGCTAGATGGCTGAGGAACCCCTCTGCCCCATGCAGCAGGCTACCCCATGATCAGAAAATTGAGAAGCAGGACAAGGAGGACTTTCAGAAAAGCTTGGGAATGGGCCGTAGCAGGAGCTCTCACTCTGGTAGGTTTTTTTGTTACCAAACCTTAAGGAGAGGGCTTTAAGAAAGAGTTCAAGCTTATCTTTCAAATGAGGTAAAACTTAGATGACCTTTCCATATCCTCTCCTCATTTCTTCTTAAATGATAGATGACATGCACTCAAATCCAATTTATGAAAAAAAGTCCTTTCAGAACATGTCTTTTTTTAGGAGACAGAAAAAATTCTAGAAAATACTATGTCAGCATATTGAAGTAATGCAAACCCAGGTTTATAAGTAACAGCTCGTAATAGCATTGCAGATATGAGATATTTCCTTATTTCTGCTAACCACAATACAGAGAAAAGTGAAACTATGTCCTATGATACAAACCAAAAACATCCTAGGAAAAGAAAGCATACATTTGCACCCTCCTGTTGTTTTGTCACAAAAAATCAGTATGTCATTCCACTGGGAAAAGTTATTCTTAACAATAAAGAGGTGGTTTGACATTTGCTAAGATATTCCTGAAAAATATCTTTAGCATGGATCACTTCACCTCACCGAGCAGGATAACTGACTGGAAGCTAAGCTCTAAAACATGATGTGTTCCATTGTGCCTAATATGAAAATGCAATATCTACAGTCCCCATAGCTTAAAGGAAGACGTACCCTCTGCCAGGCAATATAAATAAGCAGGCGCTCTGCTCTCTGCCTCAAGTTCACACTGCAACATAACAAATGGCTGTCCACAGATACTGACATTTTATTCAGGGTGAAAGAAAAAAAAAAAGACAGTGCTAAGATCAAGACTGACATGCCTGCAACATCAGCATAATTTTTAGACTGGTTCAGAAAAATAATCTTGAAAGTCCAGTTATAGTGAAAGCCCAGTGGTAGTTCCATATCCATAAAGATATGGAGCACAAGTGGTTAAAATAATCTTTGGCATGTGGTAAATGTCTCAAGGCTAAATAGGCCTTAGAGGCAGAAAGAGAAGGAAGTTCAGTCAGATTCCCTGACCTGACTTTCATTTTCCACCATTGCTCATAATGCATTCCCAAACTAAAGACACAGTGTTATAGTGATCTTGAATTTTCTTAATTTCAGGAGAAAAATCATTACACATTAGACTATGAAGCACATGGTTTGATAGTTTGTCAACACTTATCTGATAACATATGACAATCCACAGTGATTGTCTACTGAGCTAAACACTTGCCATGTCATCAAAATTAGTCGAGAGGTTTTATTCGATATGCAAATTAAGAAGCATGAGGAAATAAAGAAGAAAGATACAGAAAAAAATATTTTTGAAGAATACTCTGGCAGATGCAAGAACAGTCTCAGAACAGTTTTTCATCTTTTCCTTTTTTAAAATCAACAGCATGATTACATTATACATGGGCTTCCTCAGTCTACACGAGAATAACTTAAATAACAGATTATTCTTGGTGCCTGCAATACTGTACTAGTTGGGCTGAGTCAGCTAGTGCTTAGAAGGAGCAAGAGATGACATGCCCTTCCTTCAGTTTTCCTGACATTTTCGGTTCTCAGAGCCAAGCCTGCCTTTGACTTCTGCTGCAGGTCACAGGAGGTGAGGATGGCTTCAGAGTCTGCAGAATTTCTACCTATAAAACAACTCCCCTTCAGCCCAGCCTACTGAAGCATCCTTTGTGCCTGCCTGGAAGAAGCAGGAGTAACTACAGAAAAGATAGAGTCCTGGTATCCCTTCCCACTCCTAGTCAAAGGAGGAGCTGCTTTGTATTCTGACTTGAAAATGCAGAAGTTGCACTAAATAGCTTGCCTTTTGTTTCCATCTTCTCTTTCAATTTGCTGCTGCTTTAGTGTTGACCCCCAAACTTTCAACAATTACCTCATTAACAAAGTCCAAGCAACAGCCGTATTTCCTTTAGCACTTAAAGTCACTCCTATCTCTGTGAACTTTATTGCTCAGCTAACCTTAAATAATTTAAAGTAGCTGCTGTTTTTATCTGCTGCTTTGTCTGCACATTTTAAAAAACCCAAAATCTTGCAGATACCAGCTTGTGATGAGCAGAGTCAGACCATGTGCCTCAATTATTTGCATTTTAATCTTCATATTTGGTAACAGTCAAGTGTGCTTATGTGTTGTACATTAGTTTAAAAAAAATAATAAAAATGGGTTTCCATAATTCCTTTCTAGTCAGTCACTTTGCTGAAAGCTCACGTTGTTTTTGGTTTTTTTTTTTCCAGAGAGCTATCCATCTATATTTATTTATTGTGAATATCTGTGGTACGCAGAAAGCTAATGCAAAGGGAGTGATAATTAAAATTAATTGTAGAACTTAATTACAGTGGAATAGAATAAACATCAGTGGTAATATGTGCATTAAAATACACTGTCAATAGCTGTGTGCACTTAGCACTCATAAACAGTGCCAAGTATTTCTTGTAGCTCATATGGGCTTCCCACCTAAGCAAATCACAGCATGCGTGAATACATGGTAAACTATTTTAAGAGTGCAGCGATTAATGCCACTAGATAATTGCCCAGCACAAAAGGCTATACAGTCAGGGTTCACTGGGGGAGGGGGAAATGGTCATAACAATCAGTAGTGTTTCAGAGCCATATCAGATTAATTCAGAAGGGAGACTTAAATTGTTATGCCTTATTTATGATTTAGATATAACATTCACAAAACAAATGACTGCTTATCCTTGGGGTTCATTCTACTCAATACTCTGCTTTTCATAAAGTCCACAGCTTGTCTTTTCATTCATGAACTATCCATTGTAAATCAGATGACACTTGACAGGGTATTTTTGTATTTCATCTTTTTAGTAAAGCAAAGCATCAATTGCCAAAGATCACCAAGTCAATATGAGAACATAAATAAATGATAGCAAGTGTATCCACAGAAGATGCAGTCAACCATTTCTATTGTTATTTCAAGCACGTGAGGAGACAGACCTGTATTTCACTTAACCCATTTACACTCCACGTCATGTTTTCAAAACCAAGCTCATGGGTACAGAAGACTGCAGGGCAATTTGGGGTTACAAGCATGAGCAAGGGTCTGCATGTGGATCTTGCACCACTCTGTTTAAAGGTTGGCAAAGATACTGCTTCATCTTGGCAAAGGGTTTTTGTATTTCATAAAACAAGAAATATATGTTTAAAAATAGTACTGTGACAGGCAATTTTGCATCGATTGGATTAAAGTAGCAGTAAAAAGTAAAATTCATGTGGTTTTACTCTTCTTGATCTGCTACTTGGGTAGGAAACAAGATGAAAGAAAAGTCAGACAAGGAGGATCAAATCATTCTGTTACTAACTTAGGTAGTCTTACATGCTAATGGGTTGGAAATATCCCACCATACACACTGAACAAATGGAAGTAATGGTATAAAAGGCTTTGAAAGTGTTACCAGAAGTTGGAAAATAAGAAATTGAGTCTAACTTATTTTTTCATCCAGTACATTTTTTTCTATTGTCAACTACTGAGCCATTTCATTTGTATCTATCAAAAGAAGCCATCAGGACACACAGGAGGTCTTAAAGTCCCTGTGCCCATTAACAAGCCCATAAATAGATAAATATGTATATGCCCACTCCACCTCTGCTATGAGACTGCAAGACAGTTCAGCAGTCTGAACAACCGTAGCATCAGATGCATAGCCCTGGATAAAGGACTGATTAGGGTAAGCCATCCTGAGCTGCCTGACTCTGAACTTCACCAAGAGCAGCCTGGGAGCATCACGCTGAGCCTAGAAGCCATCACATTTTGAATAGAATTGTCTTCCTCAGCAATGCCAGCCATTCCTGGACTCCCCAGAGCAAGGTGGCTCCCAGCACTCTCCAAGGAGGTTGAAAAAAAAAATATTTTAACTTACATCTTTATCATATCAGACTTCCCCAGGGCTCTCCCAGAGACCAAACTTGGAGACTGTACAACAGCACTGCCTCAAGCATGACCCCTGGCATAGCCAGGGGCCATCCGTCAGATCTCCAGAAACACAGGGCTGCTTAAAACAGATGCAGACAGACACTGGCAGACAGACTGTCAGCATCAGGGTGCTGGGAGGCTGCAAGGGAGCCCTGCGTATGGGCGGAGGTTAGACACGGAAGATGGAAGTCTACAGCATTTCTCGCTTCTTCCTGTAGTCACTGTACCCGTACATTGCTCATGTGTGTTGTCAGAATTACACATGCTTGCAGATGCATTAGCAATAATAGCCCCCTCAGTATCAGCAATCCAAAGATGGTTATGAGAAAAGGAGAAGGGTCTGTTACCAGCTTTGTCATCTTTCTGCTGAGCTCTACTCTCATTTCCATGAGCAGCACAGGTTGTAACTACAGTCCATGTCAGGAGGAGTTTCTGTACACTAACATATCACAGCAGAACACAAGCCCTCCCAAACAGAGTTCTGGTTTATCATCTTCTGTCATGAAACAGATTTTGTGTAGCCTACATTCTAAAACTAATATTTAAGATACTTATTATCATACTTTCTTTTTAGGGCCTTGGAAATCTTCTGCAGTGAATAATTAGTAACAGCAAAGCACATAAGTTTTTATTTGCTTTATAGAAATTGCATTTGTGTTATAGACTAGAGCATGGGGGATTGTTTCTGGGAGGTGCTTTATGTCTACAACCAAGATACATGGGGCAGGGAAGAATGAGGTTCATAGTAAATGCCTGGGTCCAGTGGCAAGCTGCTTCATCAATGGGAACCTACATTACACTTGAGATAATTCTCTGCTGCAGGGAATGGTATCAAAAAAGGAACGTGGCTCTAGGCAGAGCTTGCTACGTCCCTTCTACCAAAGTACACTCAGCTTCTTCCTGAGGCTGCTCCAGGTTATCATATGGGAGTTGGAATATTTGTACAGCTCTCACTGAATATATATTATATAGCTTGGATTTATTTCACCCTTACTTGATACACTCAGAAATTAGTCTACTAGTTGATAGAGCACCACATCAGCCCTAACCATAGATGCTATCAGCTCACCATGTGAGAAACAAAAATTTCCTTAACATAGTTCTTGCAGTAGCAGACAGTATTGAAAAGAAGCACAAAAATAATCACCCTGAACTGGACTGCGTTGCTGGATAGAAATGCGCAGGGCAACACTTTGTCTACACAAAGAAAGCTCTAAATCATTTTCACATCCTGTAGCTCAAGATCTACTCCCCAAGTCCTCGCTCTCCACAAAGCTGTCACAGCACTGATGCAGAGTGAAGGACATGGGGAATTTCAACACTGAATCTCCTCTGCCTGCTCTCAGAGAAGTCAATGGCACATGAAATAGTGTAGTGACAATGTGATGTATGGCAGTGTGGACATGACACAAAAGAGTTTTTGCATCATGTTCCACTGGACAAACACCAAATATCTTTTAAATGCTCATTATCCCATCTTAGCTGTCAGATACTTACTGATGAACAGGATTGCATAGCAATAAGAAAAATGTATTTGCCAGATAAAAGCCAGAGATAGTAGACTACTTCAACTAGGCAACATATTTAAATCATCCTTTCTGAACTGCAAAACATAATTCAGAGTTTGTTATAATGCCTCTAGTTCCCAAGCCCAAGAAAAGGTCCTGTATTAGCCAACATCATCTCACATGGCACTTTTTCTTAAGTATCATTGAATCTTGAGTTCAGATAATATGTTCTTACAAGTTTTTATTGACTACAGTAGACAACATCACATTTTTGACAAGTATTTTCACTAGAACAGGAAACAGCATTTAATTCTGCTCCAAGAGTGCAATCTGGTGGTTCCCTTCACATCTCCAAGAACAAAATGTTATCACTGCTATTTCTAAGTCGACTACCTAGGACGTGTTACTATAAATGTCTCCTCTAGATTAGATTTTAACACATAATCTAGTAATGTCTACATCAAAATTAGGTTTTACTTGAGCAGTAAAACACATAACCAGATCTAAGGATGTTAAATGAAGAAAAATCCTTTTCTTTCCTCCAGACCTTTTTATTCCAATGGCTAATTGCTCTTAAAAGTAAATATAAACATTCTTAACTAGCTTTCTTGACTACTCAGAATTACCTGATCCTTATGCTAGTCACTGTTCATGTTGCTATTAAACAATAGGCAGGAGGTTGGGGAGGTGAAGCAGTCTGTTTTCTGCAGAAGAGAGATGAACATGAGAAAACCCCAGGAAAACACAGATCCGCCACCAAATGGCAAAATCTCCACAATGTGGAAAGCTAGAGAGCTCCAGTGAGCTCACCAACTGTACCAATTAAGTCTAGTTGATAAGATTTTATTTTTAATGCTTAAATCTTTCTAAATCCTACTGAGTGTCTGCAATTGCCTATCAACAGACTAAACATGTGAGCAGAGTCTAAAGAAAGTCTTGCAGCTATTCCCTCAGTAGTTTTGTAGCTTGCACAGAGATTGTCCCAAGAATCACTTGCATTTGCTCCAGGTCAAAGTTTTACATTTAGATTGGGGAGAGACTCTTGTTCTAACACATAGAATATAGATGCTCACACAAGATAAATTCATAGCCATAAGTCAAGTCAGTTTAGAGAGCTCTGAAAATGCAAATTAAATCTTGAGAGATGCGATTTCACAAGTTTGAAATCTTGTACTATTGAACAGTAATTCACTTGCTCCAACACTGCTATATAATTAAGCCATACACCACTGTAGAACCTGAAGGCTGCAGAGCAGTCCAAACCAACATTTACCTCCCTACAGCAAGAAGCTGGTGGAGGAGTGGGGAAGGGACCAGCAGCTCTGGCACTCACTGAAATGGAGGTATCTATGATAATTAATGGTTGGGTATTCTCCAGCTTAAGCAGTCTTTCACAGGCCAGTGATTTAAAAAAAAAAACAACCAAACAAAAAATAACAAAAAAACAACTGCCAAAAAACCCACCATGGTTTATTTCACAGGTTCCTATCTGCATGCACACTGACCACCAGAGACATGTTTTAGAATGTGTTTGCTGGAATATAGACAAAAGCACCACATTTGGAAAATGGGGGCAGTATTTTAGCAGGAGCATCAGCAGTAGAAGCAAAGCTATCTATTGTTCTTGATGTGCTCTGCCTTTTCAGAGTGACCAGAAAAAGATATATCCATTTTTGGCATCTCAGAGTGACATGACATAGCAGAAGAATTAAGGGGATTCTGTACCATTGATAGATGGGTTCAGATTTAAATGCACATTGGTAAAAGCTTTCTAGCACTTTATTTCTCCTCCCCCCCTCCCCTTTTTTTTTTCCATTTAACTTCAGAAAAGAACATATTCCCCCATATTAACACAACAGATCACTATCACAGGCAGATATTTGATATGCAGTTTTATGAAGTATTCACCTGAAACAAGGAGTTTGATTTTTAGAGCCAGCATCTTCAAAATTCCCAGCCACATGGTAGGAAAACCTCAAATTGGCTGCTTAGCACCTACTTAAACTCCCTCCCAGCCTCCAGAAGGGCAACCTTGCAGCAGTGGCAACAAGCGTCCCCAACTTCTATTCCCTGTGCTCTCTGAGGGGACTGAGAGGCAAGTTTGCTGACATCAGTAACCCTTTGGACTTGTGTGGCAGGCTCTCAATTTTCAGAAACGTAGAAGTAATCATTCCCTGACAACATCTCTCAAGATATATTAGTTTATTTTTTCTGTTTCTAGCTGTGGATCCACAAGCTTCAAATGAAGACAATAAAACAACTGGTCCTTTTATTTTAACTCTATCTTTTCTTTCCAAAGAGGTTGTTATTTCATGAAAGTCACCTTAAAACAGTGGGACCAAATAACTATACCAAACTGTGTATATTTAATAATGTCAGTCATCAGTCTGTTAGGCTTCTGTGGAAAGCAGACTCTAACACAAGTGGGTGACATCACATACAGTATGTTGCCCAGAACTTACAGATGAGTTATTATTTTCTTAAGGAGCTCAGAAGCTAACATGGAAATCACTAGAAAAAAAAAAAAATTCCAGCTTGCCTGCCTAGTAGGGTCTCATGCAACCCTACCTTTGGGCAAAAATGATAAGGGGGCTGATGCAACACAACAATTCTGAGATATCCTTCACAGAATATCGGAAAGACATGCACTGTGACACTTCATTTGCTGACTTCTTGGACCTCACATATCCTTGGAAAGAAAAAAGGTCACACCTTCCTATAAACCATTACACAGAGGATCTGTTTTCATGTGTTCTGTATGTTCTATTTTTACCTTGGCAGTAAGTTTATATTTCACAATATCTCCACAGAAATATTCTTGGAAGAGAGCCATAACATCCTAAAAACATACTAATGGCTCCTTTGTTACTAGAAAAGGAATCTACTAAATAAGAATTTCCATCACTATCATACAATCCATATATCTCGGCAGAAAACACCCCTTTTGACCCTAGGTGTAAAATAAATATAAATATATATGTATGTATATATGTTTTTCATTCTCTTAATTTCTAGGAATATGAAGTTTCATTACCCAAAACAATCCATCTTCACAACAAATTTTAATCAGTGGTAGTATTGCACATTCAAAATAAAGAACAGTAAGGAGAAAGTTTTAGACAGAGCTAGCAAGCATCCTCTTTCTGTCATTTTTCTGCAAAAGTGCATTCAGAGGGCAATGCACATCTTTCATTTTAGACTTCATCACCTACTCCATACACTCTGGGGAAGGAGGACAAACCAAGCATAGAAGGGAAAAGAAAACCACCAAAACCCTGAATGCTGGGAGAGCTCTTCTGAAGGAAGGAGTCATGAGTTAGGTTAGGAGACCCTGGAGCAAAGACCCCTTCTTGAATATTGCGTATATTGATACATATAAATAAATATGAGAATCCATATGTATATACATTCTACATAGTAAAAATATTTTGTATAGGAACACAAATGATTCAAAGAATAGCCATCTTAACATTCCTGTGTGTTACAGGGAATGAGGACAGTTAAAATCCCTATGATCCATAATACGTGAATTCCCAACTACTTTGCCTTGTGAACACTTGTTTGATCAATAAGTGCTTCAAGTAAGATGGCTGCATAGACACAAAGCACTTCTTTTTCTAGATCTAGCCTTTCAAATCTACTATATCTATATTAATAGTATTAACTTCACAGGAAAGACTTCTAATTGCTTCTGCAGAGAAAGGAGCTTAGACATCTCTTAATGCACAGCTGTTCTCTAAGCTGACTTCCCAATACCTAGACTCATCTCATGTATTTCAAAAGCAGTTTACAGAGAGAGGATGCTACGGGGTAACATTTTTCACTTTATCTTTTTTTATGTCTTTGCTTCTGTATTCTTGTTTTGGTCCTCCCAAATATGAACACATTTTAATTCCAAATTTTCATAATTAGATATTATCATAATTGCAACATTACAGATCAAGTTGAGAATATAGAGTGAAATTTCACATCTTCCCAGCATACCAATTTAACAATTAGTCAGAATACAAGCACAAGCCTACATGGCAACTGTGCAAACACTCCAAACCAAAACCAGTTTTATACAGATAAACAAATGAATGCAAAAAGTGTCCTTAAAAAAGAATGACCGTTTGCTGTAGTCATTTTGCTACAGTTACAAGCCAGTCCAGACAAATTCACCATGTCCTCTTTTCTCCCTTTCTGCTCAACTAAAGAAGCTGTTTTCTGTTCATTGCTCTTTAGACTTACCTCTGCACTGCTGCTTTAGCCTTTGAAAGAGTATCAGAAACCTTATGAAAGCAGTGAGGAAAAGCACATGACTGCTTGTAATTGTCCTTTCTGGATACTAGGAGAAGTCATAGGAAGCCTCTTCCCAAGTCTCTCCCATCTTCTCCTTGGGCCTCATTTGCAGACAACACAAGTATGTGTGGACAGAAACACAGTGTGCTCTGACTACCCATCACGGAGCAGATACCTCTCCTGCATAGGGGTTAAGAAGCAATGAAGGAAAGGAAGATCTCTTTCAGCTGGCATACATTGTTAATTAAACACTCGTGATGTCCCATGTGTTGCTGGTAAAGATGGCAATCAGAAGTTTAGAGCCCTTTGAAGAAATAATATTAAAAGTCTATTTCCATTAAAAACAATACAAACAAACAAAAATCTATTTATATGTTGGAATTATTCTCCTGAGTTTTTCCAGGCATCACTGGCTGAGAAAAGGTGACATATTTCTTCCAAGACTTTTCTGTTTCATTTCACCTGAGATTTGTTACAGCACTTAACAAGCACAGGACAATAAATGCCAGAGCCAGTCCAGTTAGCCAGACTTTTCCTCCACAGAATAAATGGGAAAAACTAGTACAGCTACATCTGCAGAAAAAGACAGAAGGGGGAAGAAGAAAATAACAAGCTTTTTCTTGTCCTTCTTTGGGCAGACAACAGTAACTGTCAAGTGATAAAATAGAAAGTCTCCTGTGAGTTAACCCAAAAGCAAACCCCAAAGGCTTCTTCTCACCTAAGTAGGAGTCTGTTTAAATCTCTGGCTGAACTGATTCACAAAGGCTTTTTTTTAATTACCAAGCGGGGCTAGCTACTCAGTTGTGGCCATTTTCAGCATATTTTGGGGTGGGGGGGCAGGGTTGCCCTCAAGTTTCATTTAACAATTACATTCGTTGTAAAATAGAAGATTTTTTAGAAAACTCTAGGAAGTTTTCAGACCATTTAAAATGGCTATAACGTGTTCATTTCGTTCACAAAGATAACTAAATAAGCTGAAATTGGAACACTTTATTCTACATAAAAGAATTGTTTCTTATTGGGTGATACTTTGATTCTTAATTTTTGTGAGGACTTTTTAACAAGAGCCTTTTTTAACTGAGTGAATTCTAAAATCAAAATCAGAATAAGTAAAAGGGAAAGAAATCAGGTATTACAGCAAGTTGAGGGGGTGAGAACTGGAATCTTATTACACTAATACCTAGGTGTATTGCAAAAATTAATTAATTTTCATTGAGCTCTTTGTGAGTTGAGAGGATGATAGCATCTCTGTTATACAGAAAGGAACTGAAACACAGACACCTTCATCGTGGGGCTCTCATTTTATCAACATAGTACATGATGTTTCAGAGCACACCGCTTTATGTAGCACTTAGTATGGTTAAAGCCCAGCCTTTACACATCAGTTTCTCTAAAGATGAATAAATATAACATGATCAATCATCTCTTAAAAGCAGTATGTTCTTAGCATTCTCATTCTAGATTATTAACAGTTAATAGCAGAGAGTTTGCCTCATTCTTAAAAAAAAAAAAAATGTTTTACAAATCCCCCCATAGTTTCTATAACACCTGAGATTATTAGCATTTTTTAAGACAAATCATTATAAGGACTGAAACTTTTGCAGGTAGCATAGTCTGTACGTGAATGAGTGGTCTGGTTTTGGTATCTGATGTTAATGATACAACAGGAGCTAATTAGCAAATAGTCAAGTGTGTGCTAGAGAAATCCTACCTTTTTTCCCTACTTCTCAACTTAAAACTCATGGCTATTCCCTGCTAATTGTATTGTGTGGATTACTTAAGTACCAATGTAAGCTTAATGAAAAAGGTAATAGTAAATTGGGAGATGAGTGGAAAGGGTCTGACCTTCTTAGTCAAGGTCATTGATAGTGTAATTATCCTGATAAGCTAGGCGTAATAATCTCATGTACTATCAAGACACCCAGGCTATTCAGTTTAGTAAAAACATTGCATTTTCCATTATACAGTCCATGCTTATGCTTTTTAAACATGTATCATAGGTTAAAGCTCCCCATGCTAAACTGCCTGACCACAGGCCTGTGTGCCAGGATAATAGTGCCAATGGAAAAGAGAAAGGTGTTGGAAAGGGTTGTTGCACGCAAGACTGCCCTAGGTAACCCTCACACTAGACAGAAAAAAGCAGGAGGGTCTAGGTTTCTTGGCTCTAGACAGGAACTTTTCTCCTCTCTCCCTCTCACAGAGCTCTGGGTGATGGGGGTTGTGAGCAGTAAAGCAGAGCAGCCTCAGCCTCTGCTACAAAAAAGCTCAGTGTTATAGGATATAAGGTCTGGGAAACACCATCAAACTCCTCAGAGTTTGGTGCATCCCAGAGGATGCACCAGAAGCAGAACCAAGTTTCAGATGTATTTCTTGAGAGAGGGCTGGAGCTGAGAGAGAGAAATCTCACAGACCCTACCAGAAATTCTGGATAAATCTACCCCTTGTCTTCCACAGATTTTCACTTTACTGTCCCACCAGCTCTAGCGCAAACTTTAGCTAAAATAAAATCAATTTTTAAAAAAAAAAGCAAACAGAAATCATCTACTCACTGCAACTGGCCTATATTTGCAGAATCAGATGAAATAAGCCCATGTGGGTTTACTGTGGGGTGCAAAGTTCAGAGGGAATTGCTCTCACTTTCCCAACAAACAGTGTGTTGAAAGAAAGCTCAGCCCTCATAATAATCCCTGAATTTAAAAAAGCCTTAATCTTTATTCACAAGGAAATCACTTATGCATGTGCAGTTGACAGGAAAAAAATGCAAAGTTTCATTGAACTTCAGTCTGGCTGCACTTATTTCTTTTGCATTCCTTAGGCTCTACAAATAAACTTCAACATATCCAGGAAAAATAGTGTTATATCATGCAGGTTTCTATAAAATGAAGGTAAGGATTTTCAGCATGTAGAAAACACACCTAGTGATTGAGACACTTGAGCAATATAACACAAAATAGCTCAGTGTTTGCTTGTATTTAACACATGACCAACAACCATGGACTGTTCTGTGTGACTGGCAGGAACTTCTGTCACCACCACCTTGGGGTGGCTGTCCCCACTGATCAAAAGCAGCTGGGAAAAGGGCTGGGCAGCAGGTTGTGGGAAGGCATCCAGGCAGCACACGAAAGGCTTTGGAAAGAATCAGCCCTCCAAGAGTGTGCAGAGCCTCCCACCAGAGCTGGTAGCAAACCTGTGCCTGGATGGAGAAACAAGGCTGTGAAGAAATAATCCTTTAGTAATGAGACTAAATGAAAAGAAGTTGATTCTAGTGAACTACATCAGCAATTCAAGTTCCTGAAGTTCTGCCACAGCTCAATTGTCTTTTGGGCTCCTTTTTTTATGCTGCAGCAGGGGCAGAATATGCCTTTATTTAATAGGAACAATGTCTTTCTAGCCTCAGAGGAAAGTACAGTGTTCCCTGTTGCAGATATCAAAATCTTATGCTGGTCTATACCTTGTTCTCTTCTTGTACTTGCTGCTTACTAGCTTTTGGGCTGAGCTGAATGTTTGTACTACCACACTTAACCCAATCAGCACACCTTCCCCACCTTTGTTTCTTTGTTCGTTCACAGGTCCAACATATCTCTAAGTAAAGCAACAGAGATTTAAATAATTAATCATTAAAATAATTAAAATCATCACACTGTAATGGTGTGATTTTCCCCTCTGTGCCTTAGCAGTTATTCACAATCTTACCAGCAAAGTCTATAGCTGCTCGTGGTGCTTCCACACAATCACAGAAGTTCAAAAGATATAAAAAATATGCAAATTGATGGGCAGACGTATTCAATGGAGGATGACAGGGAACATACCTTCCTATCCCAGCATAGCTCCTAAACAATATTTTTCTTCTGTTACAGATGTTTACACAGAATCACACTGTGTTTTTGCTCTTTGTGCAACCACCTGAGTCTGGTTTAAGGGTTGAGACTGCACAGCTCGTAGATTACACTGGCGTGGCATTTCTATCTTATTCCCAGATCTGGTTCATCATGAGTCCAAGGCAAGAAAACTCCAACAAGCACTGCAAAACAATGAGATTTGGGAAAATAATCTCATTGACCATTTAATTGTAACTTAACTACAGTCCCAAAAGACAAGCTGGAACATGTGTTTTTTCCGTGGTGACTTAGCCACTTTAATCCTTGGCTACAGTCTATCAGCTTTTATTTTCAAGCTTAGGATATTTGTTATTTGACTCTGAAATAACATATTCTCTAATGTGATTCCACACAGGTACACTCTTTCTTCTTGATTTCAGGTCAAGGAAGGCGCTAACACAATAAAAGTCACTGAATTGCTATGTAAGCTGTTAGGAAAATTAATGTATTCAAGGCTCTGCAAAACCTCCTTCTTCCTTAATCCTCATTTCAGGGTTGGCAAATCTTCTTTTCCTTGGTGACTCTACCTCTTCCATGCAATATGTATCTTTAATTACATTTTGCAATACATAATCCAAGCAATCCAATGTCATATATGTGACTACAAAGAAAATGGCTTCGAAGCTAGGATGGCAGTGAGGCTGAAGGAAGGGTGTCAAGAATACAAAGAAATACTCTGTGTTGTTTCCTGCATTTTGAAAGATTCAAGGATCATAGTTAGAACAAAATAAAAAAACTCAAATATTTCAGGTTTCACTAGCTTCACATAGTTACATTAATTTGATAATATTAATAATAAAAAAAAAACAACAAAACAGCAAAAAGCCCTTCAAATTTACTGTGAAACCTTCCTTAAAATTATATGCATTTTCTCTCTGGATTTGTACGAATCACTTTTCTCCTGCTTTGATTCTCAGACAGAAAGTTTTCCCTAAAATAGAAGTGCCCTTTGCTGTGTGTTTGTACAGCACACTTCACAAGGTGCACAGCAGCTGTGGAAAAAGAATCAGTTAAAAACTATTGCTTTAACAGGATAAACACACTCCATAGGCTTTCATGCAGCAGTCATGCATCAGAACTAATTTGAATATATGAGAAAACAAAAGACTTCTGAGGGCTGCAGTAGTAATCAAAGGAATTGCCTTGGTTGGGTAGGGAATCAAAAGCGAGGATGTACACTACGATATCCATGATGATGAACCATCACCCACACAGGCCAAAGATGATATTTGAAAGTTGCTTTCACAGCTGCTAAGATGATGAAAGGCTGCTGTCCCAGGTGAGATAATGTTTCTGGAGTATCACTGGGGTACAACCAGCAACTGGCTTTGCCTTGTCCTTTGGCTCATGCTACATCCTCCTCCAATCAAGTCCAGGGTGCCTTGATTTTTTGAGACTGTACCTTGCTCTGCCTTGCCACAATTACGTAATTACTGTACCAAGTCATCTAAACATCATCCCCTTTGTAGGTTTTGCAAGCTGGACAGACAGAAAAATCGAGACCTTCCTAATAACTAATAATTCTTTTAAAAAATGCTTTTAAAAGCAAAACCATGTTACAAGTATGTTAGCAGTGCCAGGCATTCTCAGAGCTGCCTTGGGCCCTATGCACCATTAAAACATTTGATGGGAGGTGCCTTAAATATGGTCCTCCTGTTATACTGTCTGTTGCTGTATTTCTGCCCTTGTTAATTAGGCAAGAAATTTCCTTTTTATTCCCTTGTCTTTGCCAAATTAGACTCTGCTTGCATTAGTCTGCTCCATATGGTCATTAGCTGAGTTACATTTCATATGCAGGATAATAAGATGGGATTTATTGTAGACATTTCACATTTCCAGATGTGGTTTCATGGTCAGGGGTTGAAAAAATCAATTCTCCACTCTGCCCTCACTTCATCCCTGTGTCAGATATCACTTCTGAGTAGCCAAGTAGTATGCCATTGCCATCTGAGAGGGGGAACAGAAGAATACACTCTATAAATGGGGAATTAATAAAACTGCTAGTTTTCTCTGATGAAAAAAACCTGCAAGCTTATTCTCAGCTACAGGGAAGCACATATAGTGCAAGTGAACAATAGGCATGTGTGTTAGTTTGAAGGGAAACTAAGATATTTTATTGGCTAAGAAATAAAATAATCGCTCTTCTTAAATTTAGAAACAAACT
>JAWWEW010000131.1:18985194-19049456 GCA_035583185.1 Anabacerthia variegaticeps | reverse complement strand
GAGCAGTTTCTCTTTGTGTCAGGATATTTATTGTAACATCTTTCATTAAACTGTAATTCTGACTTACAATATCTCTCATGGTAGGTCCATTTCTCCTGCCAGTTTGCTTTTAAACCAGCACAGTAGCATAAATATATAAATTAAGAGGTCTGGACATTTTGCATTAGTATGATAGTAATTGCAGAGCAGTGGCACCAAGTATTTCCAAAAGCACCTACCATAAGAGCTCTAGTACTATAATATTGTGCTGCTGCAGTGTGGTTTCTGTGCCTGTAGGGAAAGAGAAAAAGCAGGGCTGGGATAATAATGCAACAAAAATAAACCAAATCATCAGGGAAATGAAGATACAGGCCAAGATGAGGACACACACTCTTGTTTACTAGTCTTACATAAGAGTGGAAAGGATGAATGTGTAACATAAGATCTGTTGTGCTGCTGTCTCACTACAAGTCTGAACTAGACCTGGCAAAAAGATGAAAATATTATTAGGCAAAGGCTTAAAATATTTCAAAATCTGGTTTGCTGTCAAGATGAATTACAATGAAACATGGTGATTTTGAAATCCCCAGGAAAGAAATATTCTAGGAAGACAATTGTTTTACTTGGAACTCTTTGTTTTGAAAACTGAAGACATTTCCTTCTGAAAATACTATACAATAATAAAGAATTGAAAACTGAAAGAAGTCATTAAAGCTGTAAGCATTTCATTTCACAATGTCAAAATGGCACCAAGCTTTGATCTTTTTAGCATTAGGATTGGAGAACAGGAGGGTTGCAGAGGTTTAAGAAAGGGAGAGAGAACCTCTGCTCTAGATGGGGAACATATCAAGAGGAATAAGAGGATTAGAGGGCTTCTGACCATGCCAGCTCAAGTGGGTGCTGCTTGCTTGGAAGGGCAGGGTTGCAGTATCAGAAATATTGGCAGACAAGCTCTATTTATTTCACTCTCTCCCCACAGTGTCTCTCCCCATCCCCTCCCCCAGCCACAGGTTTAGAATGCACGGTGGGCTGCTTTCCCTCACATGCCCTCATTAACCAGCTCTTCAGTTCATGCTTCCATCTCTCACTTAGTGTAGCTGCTGTCACCAATAATATATTCCCTTTGATTCCCTCCCTCACTTTCTTCCCTCCGTAGCCCTCCAGAAGACATCAGGAAATTTGCATTTCTATCTTAATAGTGCATGACTTGGGAACAGTGAAGATAACTCATGACACACGCAACTGGGAATGGCATCACAGACAAGTGTTATTTGACATATATGCAGGCATGCCCTACATAGCTCCTTTGGCAAAGCTCTGCTCCCCAGTCAGCCAGATTCCTCTTGTGATAATAGCCATTCAGTTTGGATTTTCAAAGCAATCTCTGCACATCTCTATTGAAATGGGAGAAATCAGTCCTCCTTCAACCCACCCTTCTCCCATCCCCCAGTAGAGAGATTTACAAAGAAGTGGATTTTTTTCAAAATAAACATTCAAACAGACAAAAAGTGCTGGAAATGGTAACATATCTGTATCACACATGTTATTGTACACTTTACGTCAAAAGTGGTTTTAGGCACACCTCTATTATTCCACACCAGATATTTGTTACATGAAAAGCTAGTCCTTGATTTCTTTTGTATCCCTTGTTTTTTCAAGGGAGAACAGGAGGGTTTGTTTCAACATTTAGTTTTAAAATGCTGCATGACTGAGTGTTTTATCTTGATACATGATTTGCTTTGGAAGATTTTCTAGACTTTGCTGGTTGCATCCAAAGGTCTCCTCAGTCTGCCAACATAAAACTAAAGCAAGAAAAGCATTTAGTCACTCCTGAAGAATTGCAGGTGTTCCTAAAATTAGGCTTGTGCTTCAGACTTTTTGTGGCTAAGCTGGTGACAGGGCACAGAGCACCTCTAAAGATTAAAGCCACAGAGTCAGTGTTCAGTCTCTAACAGATGTTTCTTCTTGGATTGTTCAGTAAAATAACAGAGTTAGCTACTCTGTTTCTGTGCTGTTTGATGATGAATTCTTAAGAGAGATTACTGGAATGACTTCATTGTACTTCTCAAACTCACATTAATATAATAGATTTCTTGTTAGCATAAAGGAGCAGTGAGTCACAACCAGTGTGACAATGGGGAAAACAAATCATCTTTATAATGAGGGGATTAAATCTGAGGTGTGATTATCTTGGCCATTCAGAAGGATTTTATAGCATGTGCCACTCAGATTAAAAACACAACCTTATAAGGAAGCTAAAGCAGAAATTTGGTTAGTATAGCCTAGAGTTAAATGCAGCTATCTATTGTTCTAAAGGTAAAAATCTAGCTCAAACACTGGAGATAAATGCACTTGAGTTCAGTGCAAGTGTAAAATGTAATTATATCAACACACATAGATCCCTAAAGAACGTCAAGATGAGAACTTCTTTCTGATCACAAACAATTAGCAGCTGGCTGACATCCCACAGCAGGAAGACCGACATCCTTTTATACATTTTATTCTAATGAGTGCAACTGTGGAAATAGCATTATTATTTATGTGGGCCCCAATCCAAGACAGCACTTAATCTTATCAGCAGGAATTTTAACCCCAACATACGGCCGAGCCAAAGAGGTTAGTAAGATTAAGGAGTGATTAGTTGTTCACAGCCGAGGTTTGAAAGTGTTTGTGTGTGCAAAGAGCACTTCACCATGCAAGTCCTGGAGACAACCAACCTAAGCCTTAAAGCTGGCTTCTCCCTGGGAAGGGTGAAGGAGTAGGGACAGCACCTGATGAAGGGGGCAGCTTCCCCAGGATACTACAGGCTCTTGGGAGCACCTCGAGTAGAAGGCTAAAATAATACTGCCCAAAGCAGCAATACGCAGGAACTATTACAACAATGGCATGATAACTGCTTTCTTTTCCAATCCCTTTGCCCTGCCAAGTCCAGCTTGGTCATACTGACAGCTGTTTCAATACCTAAAGAAGTTGTAGTTCAGGCTACAGAGATTTTATGTCTTTCTCTGACTCATGGTTTGGAAGCCTTGCAGCAACACAAAGAAATCACTAAGAAAATAAAATTGGGTGTTTACACTTCGGATATGTAGAGTGTGTACTGATATAAAATGGAAACCTGATGGGAAACAAATCAGAAATGCAAGTGAAGCCACTTACTATGTAAACCCTCAATTGGTTGGTTTTGGGGTTTCTGCCCTCCCTTTTTTTAATTAAAAAAAATAAAAAATAAAAAGGCTTAGTTTTCCCTTCTGTGTGTCACTATCTCCTGGAGCAAAGCATCTTCTGTAGCTTTAGAAATTATCTCTGCTTTAATAGCTGTGGCTTCCAAGCTGTACTACAGGTTTCTTCTTTTCTTTCTTGAAATCATAGTCTCGCATAGTCACTGTTTTGTTTTTTTTTTAATTTGCTGCATGGCTACCTTTGTCCGACCATTGGGTCTAGCTCAAATAACACTAACAACGCTGTATTATTAACTCCTTATATTTTCTTTTAAAATTTTTGTCCTTATATCCTCTGCTTCTACTTTTATTTTGTAACAGTAATATATTTTTGCAAGGCTTTTAAAGCCCTTAACTTTGACCTTGGAAAATTCTTGGTCTTTTAAGGTTTTATTTCAAGGTATTGTTTCATTTTCTGTGCAAAGAAAGAAAAAAATAATGCCAATAGAGAGTGTCTTGTTACTTTAGTCTTCTGATACAGCTCTGCTGTACCACTTGAAATCTTTCATCTGCTTTATGAACAGTCATGATTATTTTAGAACAATACTTCATTGCAATATCCTAGGTAAGCAGCTTTTCTAAGCTGTGTAAAGGCTTTGAGGCCACTTAGAAAAGTTAACCAGGTTGTTCTGAAATGCCTGTAGTGGTGATTTGACTTAATTTGTCCCAAATCTTGAAACAGGCTAAGTTCCCCACGTTCATCAGGACTTACTGCCTCTGGGAAGGCTGGTGACACAGAGTGGTAGAATAAACTTCAGTTTAGCTACACCATTGCAGAAAGACAAGTTAAATTACCTTCATGAAACCATCAATATTCCCATTTTACTGATCCACTCTGAAATGAATTTCTACTGCCATCTTTGTTCCCTTTGTCATCAGAGACTCTCTATTCTGTATGTTGTCAGATATATGTTTGGCATACAGTATTTGAAAATTTTCACTGGGTTTTATTTATCTCAAGGAAAAGAACAATAGTAAATAACCTGTACGGTTATGCCTAGGTCAAAGCCATCTCTCGAAATGTAATTACAAGCCCATAAAAGCCCGAGGCACATATGCAGGTCCATAATGCAGCATCCATCACTACAATAACTAATTTAGAGCTTCCTGTTGATTCCTTTTTTCCCCATTAAAATGCATAGAAACATCTGGCTTTTTGCTTTCCCTGTTAGACACCTAAGCATTCCATAGGCCTGCTCTGGGCTGGTGCCTTCCACATTACTGGGACACAAGCGGGTCATTACGTTTGGGATTCTAAGTACTCTGTGTGCATTACTTATGGCTGATGTGACCTTAAGGCAAACCAGATTTTGAAATACACATACTGAAATATTACTTCTTCCAGACCCAATAGTATATCAGGCAGGTTAAATCTCATTGATAAGAAAAATCAAATCAGCCAAGTTTGGTAGATGAAGTGTTGTGACACTTGCTCACCCTTCCCCCTACTCCCTGCCCAGCAATTCAATTCATAATCCTCAACTCTAAAATACAGTATGTTATCTTATCTCTTTGCTCAAGACTTGAATGGCATTTGCTGTTCTGTACTCTGCAAAGACTAAATTGCCATTTTTAAGTTGTTACCTTGAGAACAGCTGAAGGTGCACAGAAGCCTTGGCACACCTTCTCATATCCATGCAGCATTTAACAAATGTTCTTGACACAGAAAGAGATGAAATCACGTGTTATAATGGCTTAAAAGATATAACAAGGTATGCCAATGATTTGGCTTTTCTCAGAACAACCCAGACCCACACGAAGGTATTATTTATTGCTTTCACACACTATAATTGCAGAGAGGTTACAATTGCTTAAAAAAAAGACCTTGTGCAAAGCTCCTGCAGAGGCAAATTTAACTCATGGAAAAATCTGATTCCATCCTCTAAAAGCAGAATTTGGCCTGGAATCGAAAACACAGCATCACAAACTTGCACCTACCCATTTCACTGACCAAGAGATGCTTTACCTGCTGTTTGCACTACAGACCACTATCACCTGCACTTTTCGTGCCAACAACATTATCAACCCAGCTTTGATACTTATTACTGGTTATGTAAAAAGTATGAACACCCCAAAGCATTTTTTCTGTCTCAAAGTCAATTTGCAGCACAGGCTGCAAAGCTGCCAAAAAAACCCACCTTTTCTTCACTACGGCAAATTGAGCTCCCACTGGATTTCTGACATTGTTTTCCCTCTGCTCCAGGGAAGATTTGGGGTATAGCTCCCCCAGAGATTATTTTTGTGAAGGTTCTCATCTCCATCAGAGCCCCTTCACTTGGTTAAAGTCTCCTTGAGCCCTAGTGGGGGGTCTCTGAAGGAAACCCTGTTCCAAGCTGAATTATCTTCCTGATAGGATCTTCAAAAGGACAGAGGAAAGGAATCCCTCTAAGAGCCTATATTTGAAAATTCCTATCACTCTCCCAAGTGATTACACTTGATGATTTTAAAAGACAAGGGTTATGCTGAAGAGGTAACAGAGCCTTGTGAAGAGACATGTCTGTGGTCACCATTCGTGGCCATTGTGGTCCACAGCACAAGAAATTAATCCAAACTACAAATATGAGTTACTGCAGGCTGAGCTGAAGTGCCCATGGTGATTTTGTAAGTTTCTTCTGTCCCTTAATTATCAGTCAGCAAAATCAGCAAAATATAAACATCATAAGACTAAGTATTTTTTGCCTTAGTCTGAAAGTTACTGAGTGAAACATATGCAGTACTACTGCTCTCGTTTTTTTAAGCTCTTTCAGATGGGTTTTCTTGCTGTGGACATGTTTTACTGCTAATACACATATTGTTGATGCTATTAAAAAAATCTCAGTTCTCAGATTTCTACAAAAAATTATATTGATCAAAGTGTGGCAAATATTTTAAGAAGGATTCATTTTAAATTATACAGCACATAATCAACTTCAAAATTTCAAAGTGCATCATGAGATGCTTTGAAAATGGTTTCAATCAAACTTCACATGGCTCAAAAATCCCTCTGTTCTGATTTTGCATAAACAAGTTTGCCCTGTCCTTACTGATGCTGCAAGGACTACCAACAAGGTGCTAATGAGGATTTTTTTGTGTGTGTGAGTAGGGACATATCTCTTAACAAAGAATTTGACTAATCTGACAAGGTCACTTCTATATAAGCAGCCAAACATCTGTCAGGCTGTAATGACTTCTTCTGATCAATAGTGACATGGCCAGATTTGAAACTGGCAACCTGGAGGCAAAAAGCTTTGTACCCTGTTACTTATCTCCCGAGCTCTCCAGTCCCCTCTGAGGTGCTGCTTTCTAATGAATACATTCTACGTTCAAGATGACAAATGGCTTCAATTAAAGAGAGATCTCTGGGAAAACATTCCTGTTGTTGAATGGGAGACCCCATAGTATTACTCATTTATTCTTTTAGGTCACTAAAGTTAATATGTCAATTCTATAAATTAAAAGTTTCTGGGTGAATCATGAAGAAAGATGTTTGTGAGCTGCATCACTTTGAGACACAAGCCATTTCTCCCTCGCTTGTGAGGAGATGAGAAGCATGGGCTGGTGAGGGCCAGGATCAAGAGAGATGTGCCCCCCAGAATGTCATTGGTGTCTATAGAGTTGAAGCCCTGCATTTCTTAAGACTGTGTAAGTGTTACAGGTGCTGCTTTTAAAATACAGCAAGGATTGCAGACACTGCAACAGGGAGGGAACCAGATGAGGTCAGTTATCACAAGAGAGAGAACTCACTGATTCTCTCGTTACTGTGAAGCTTTAGGAATGAGGTAGAAAGTCCAACTTCTGCAAAACTGAACTTTAACAAGCAGTTTTGCTATTTTACTCCTCATTCCAGATTATTTTTCATGCCATTACCTGCAACACAAGCACTTTCGTTCAGCCTTGGTTCCAGGCAATAGATGGAAGGCTAACACAGGAGTCTAAGTGCACAATCACCTGCTTTGTGCACCCCACAAACCTTCTGACCACTTTGACAGTGCACTTTTCAAAGTTAAGCCTTTAATTCAGATATTCAGAGTCTGATCTTGATGTTCTTCTGAAGCCTGAGGTCAAGTGAAAGCTGTGCAGTTCATAAAGTTCCTCACAGACATACACACCAAGCAGCCCTGAGTCCACCTGAGTTGCAGAGCAGTGAGTTCAGTAGGTGGAGAGGAGAGACTGTGCTAGAAGAAATACATAAAAATCCTTGCCTTGATTTTGCGCAAAGTATTTTAGAACCCTATCACTGTGGTAGGCCAACAAGAAATGGAGTGAAGTTTACTGATTCACATAACTTGATTAAGCTTAAGCTTTGCTGCTTAAGCATTCCTGTGGGAGCTGAACAAGGACAGAGGCAGAGACTCTACTGCAGCACTGAAGCTTTTTGGTCTGAGCTCTTCACTGCTGAGGCTTACAGAGGATTTGCATGCACCCTGCAGCCCCCAAATCCCCTGAGCTAGTCAGTCTGTGATCAGCTATCTCAGCAGGACTTGGAGAAGCTCCACCAATTTACATCCCACTCTTGTCTCACAGCTGGATGCCTCAGGAGTGGCTTCACTTGGCCTGTGCTGCCCTGAGCTCCGTTGTGCAAAGAGGCCCTCATCTTGTTCTCTGTTGCAGCTGCCCCTCCAGGATCCCTCTGTCAGGTCACTGTTTGAATCTCTGATTGTTTTTATCCTATTGCCTCTACATTAAATTCCATCTGTGTATTAAACTTAGTCACTAGAGGCAAACTGGGCAGGAAGCATGACCATCTGAGCTCTCCTAAAATGCCTCGCAACTACTTCTACTGACATAAAAGGAACAATGCAGGAGCCAGTGGAAAATTAGACCAGGAGTTTTAAGGCGGCTAGAAACTGATCCACAGGATTATATTGTCTGTAAAAAAATGGACTCAGAGGCAGGAAATCACAGTACTCCTTTGGAACCTCTTCTATTCATGATAGTGCTGTGAAATATGAACTTTCCCTTCCTCTCTCCAAGCTGTTTGAAGACTTTTCTCTGACCTGTCTGAAAGGTTATCTAGAAGGTTGGGTGCAGCTATTCCCATCTGTCTCTCTTTTTTCAAGTTCAGCAGTTACCAACTCTATACTTGTCTCAGCAATTCTAAAAGCCTTCAGATACTATTATCTTCTATTCTGACCAGTGAGTTTTTAGTTAATGATCTCCAGTAGGAAAAAAATTGATTGTTCCATAAGGAAATACTAAAATGACAAAGGTGATTCTTCTTCAGCTGAACTGCTGCAGTTCTGGATCCTAACTATGCTCATTTCTGTAGGACCCCAGAGTATAAAACTTCATGGCAGTTCAAATGAGATCCTGATCAATTAAAATCCTCTAGACCTGATTACATTCAAGGTCCAGGAAAATTAACATCTACAGACCTCGTTTCATAGCAGTGATACCACTGTCAACGACAGTGTAGAAGGGGCAGCACATATACCAGCTGAATGCCCATGATGACACAAAATTAGGTGTTACCACAACATATCCTAAATGCTTAACAGTACTATACAGTTTTCACAAATATCAAATTACCTACCTCAACTTTCAAATTGAAAGCCATTGCTGTCATATCATCAAATTTCAGAAGTGGCTAGTACAACAAAGTAGTGAAATAATAGTAAAGACCACACACAGTAGCCCTACCTTAGGTGTCTCTTGTTCTGTGGCTTGAAGCTGTAATAAAGTCAAATCCACAATCAAGTTTTCCATAATGATAAGATGCAACATGGCTGGGGAATAGCTGTTTTAGCTTTTGGCTAAATTCTTAACAAACTTTTGGGCAGACCATTGTTCTGATGAATCTTGTACATGAACAAAAGTTCTGTTTGTACACATGTGATGGTTTTAGCCCCCACCATTACCTGAATCCAGGATGCACAAACAACTAAACATCACTCTGCATTTATAGAGATTCAGTTAAATGAGAATTTTAGAGGTCCATTCAGCCATCCAGTCTATCACTCCATTTAAAATCTACTATACAAAGCATAGGAACAGGCAGATATAAAACTTGGCCAGAGGAGTTTCTTGGCTCTGGTATTGAAGTTTTGGAACATGAAATCCTTCTTAGCAAGATACTTGTCTATAATTTATTTAAGCTTCGTAACAAATTTGAATTCTCTGGTGCTTCTCTTCTACCGT
The DNA here is from genome assembly GCA_035583185.1 of Anabacerthia variegaticeps. Classification (NCBI taxonomy): domain Eukaryota; kingdom Metazoa; phylum Chordata; class Aves; order Passeriformes; family Furnariidae; genus Anabacerthia; species Anabacerthia variegaticeps. The sequence goes on along the minus strand of JAWWEW010000131.1, from coordinate 19,040,142 downwards.
ATGAATTGCTGAGGAGTCTGTTCAGATTTACAGTTCACTGATCTGTGCTGAAAGTATCTATTACAATAAGCAGAGGAATGAATGGAAGGGAAAATTGTCTATCAGCACTCTCAGAGAGGTGAAGTTTCCAAGAATAGCAATCACGAAAGTTATAAAACAGCTCCATTTTGCAAGTGTAGCTCTGAGAACATTTCCCCATCAGCTCTAGTAAATTGCAACATGGCTAGATGTATGTGCCAGTGTATTAATGCCACTATTAAACACCTGATAGAAACTGCATCTGCAGAATCTGAGAGTGAAATAAATGAACAGAAGCAGTCAAAAAGCAATTCAGTGGTAAATGCATGCGTTTTCACCTGGAAGCATCTACACAGAGCAATCTGAACAGCAATTCAGAGCTGTTGGGAGCATTCAGAGGGCTTTAACCTGAAGAAGCACCTAATGTCACTACGGTTACTTACGTAACAGTCCAAACTGCTTTGTAACAAGTCATTTAAAGGCTTAAGGTAGTTCAAGGATTTTGTTTACAGCTAGACCGATGTTGCCATGGCACTTGCTTTACAGTTCACTAATATTTTTGATATAATTTTTATAAAGAGGCTTTAAAATTCAAAACAATAACCTAAATGTAAGAAAAACAGAAAAGCCCTCATAAAACAAAACCGACCAACCAAACAACACCCCTTCCCCCACTATTTATCTTCAAAAAACAAAGACAAACTTCTGCATCAACTTCAGTTCTGTCGCTTTCTAGTGCATATAACTGGTATGATCTAAGTACTAAGAGGAAAAACTCACCTTGGTAGCTAGCTTGCCTATCTTCCTGAATATATTTTAGTCAGGATGCAGAGGGCTAACACTTTCAAATTGCATTTCATTTGGTAAGTGTAATAGACGCTAGAGCTAGGAGTAACTTCAGGTTAAATGCATTTATTGATATAAAAATTTATTAGTGCAATTTTATTATGGAAAATAAAAAGGAATAAAATTTATTAGGAAAAAAAACCAGTGATTTTCAGCTTCAGTGATTTTAGCGTCAGGTGTGGCTCTAACGAGCCTGGCTCGTTCTCCGGCAAGGAAGGTGGCAGTTGTGTGCCTGCAGATTGGCAGAGCACTGAACAACCCCATTAAAAGCCCGCTTACTAAGGGATGCTACCTGGCTCTGTTCCAGGTTCGATTTTATACTGTTTTTGGCCGTCCAAGCCACGCCTCTTCTGAGCATGCACAGTACCGGTCTCCGCCCCTTCGGTGCATGCGCAAATCAGTTGTGGCTCGGACCTCGAGGGGTATGGATCAAAAGTTCGTTCCTCGCTAAGTGAAACTGTCTTTGGCTGAGAAAGTGTACTGCACCAGTTCCTTGCTTTAGCAGAGGTAATTAAAGTTCAGAAGCTGAGACTGAGGTAGTTCCTGCTTAATTTTGGGCTGTCTGCACTTATTATAGGTATAGGGGAAACAGTTCGGGACAAGGTTTATTATTTTCGGGGTTTTCTGTACGATATGGATGGGTCTGGGCAGTGTTTTAGTCCTCGGGAAAATTTGGGTGCCTTTTGCAGAGACAAGCCGCGGCGGCGGTGCTTGAAACTTAGCGTGCTTTCCCAGAGGTGGCAGCGACCAGGGTCGGGACGGGCTGTTCCCGGAACCCATGCGGCGAGGGGGGCTGCTTTCGGAGCAGCGCAGGGATCGGGGCGGCTTTCGGTGTCAGCGCGGGGGGGGTGCGGGGCGGTCTGCAGTACGGCGGTGGTAGCTGCGTTGCCGGTGGAGCGTTGGCGCTCCGTGCCAGGACGGAGCGGCGGCTGCTGATTCCCTGCCGGAGCGGAGCGGCAGCGGTGTTCCGTGCCGGGCTCCATGGGACGGCGGGGGGGTGGCGGCTTTCTGTGCCCGCGCTGCGGAGGTGCCGGGGCGATCTATGTTTCCCCCGGCTCGGCGGAGCCGGGACCGTTTGCGTTCCCTCCCGGGCGGCGGGGCTGCTACTCGCGGTTTGTGTCTGCCGAGCAGCGAGCGATTCTCGGGCTGGCTCCGGGCTCTCGCAGCAGCGAACGCACTATATTTCCTCAGACGGTATAACAAAGTGTTTTGTGTTGCTATTTTTCAAACTATGTTTTTGGACTGGTAAAACCCCACATACAGAGAAGGGAATACTAAAAGCTTTTCAATCCCCATAGGAATTTGGCTATCCCCTTCCCGGGACATTCCCTGAGAACTTAGAAATCCCCGATTATAAAAACCAAATAAAGAAAAAAAATATAAATTGTACAGGAAAAAGGGATATACAGTTAGTTAAACAAAAGTTAAACACTACAGAGAAGAATATACTGAACATTCAAATAAAAACTGTTACAGACACTTAAAATTTCAAAAGTATAAAAAAACTCTTTCTGTCTTTTCCCCAGAGATTTTAGGTACACAAAAGGCTCTTACATGGCTATCTTTAGAACTATTTGATTTGTCTCTTTTCTTTCTTTTGCTAACGAAGGTGAGATAGCTGTGTCTCCGGCTCTTGATTAAATCTTGGCCTGTCCTACCCCACCCTGATATAATCACAGTACCTTTAGAATGGATTGCATTTCAATGACATTCCTTTGGCTCACAGGAAAAAAAAGGAAAAAAAACCCTTCTTACATTTAAAGAATAAACCATCTTTACAGTTTTAATATTTTGGACAAATTAAACTCACTTATCACAGTAAGCGTTGCAGAATTATCTTCGTAAAAGAAATACGGGGTACTCTCCTGACTCCCACAATATATCCATACTAACCAAGAATTATCTTCAGGATCTTCATCAAGCCCAAGTCTGTACCTCAGCTGCACCTTGGCACCTGAGGATCAGGATTATTGGTAACAGCTGCTGGTTTATTTGATCGTTGTCATGCTCGGGGATGGCACTGCCTCCTTCCATGTCTCTCAGCACCTAACAGACAATAACAGTTAATTGTAATTAGTAACTATCACTAAACCTGTGCCAAAACTCATTTTGACTTCAGATTCCTGGCTGAAATACTAGCAGCATGTATAAACTGCACGTTTCTCTGCTCCTTACTCCCCAAAGCAGGGAGGCTTTCTGCTCTTCTGTGCAGGATCATTTGGAGGATTCTTAGTGCTTGTGAGATGTAAGTACCTAGATCTTCTCCACCCTTTCCCTTTTTCTTTGTGTGCTATGCAATTGCACCTCAGCACCTCCTCAGTCGTGGTGGCACCTTTGGAAGGGCTCTCTTTTATCACTGGCTCAGGCTTTCTTGTCTCCTTCAAGCTACAGCTGTAAGGAAGAAGAAGCTTCAACCCAGTTTCAAAAGGAGAAATGTCATTGTCATGAGTTATCACAACTAGCACCACATATTTTCAACACCCTACAAAACTAAAATCGGCTCAGGTGATCTGCAGTGCAGGATTTAAAGTGCATCTGCCCCATGCAACAGCTTAGGTGTCGAAATGTCTCAGGACGTTAGCTCAGACAGCCAACACAGTGTCATCACCCTGCTGAAAGGCAGGACTAGTCACCACTGGAAGAACAGGGAAATACTCCGACTCCAATCCGTCTTCTACTTAATGGCACGCAGCCTGTAGGCAGCACAGACAGCACTTATTGTCACTAGCCTATGCTTGAAACACCCTGGCATTAGAGGAGTACCTGCCATTCCGTAATTAATGCTTCTCTTCTCTCTTCTGTTTGCTTACAAAATATCTTGGGAAAGACAAAGTGATGCAACTGGAGTGGGAAATACAGCTGCTGAGGTAAGCAGGGACATCAGCTCTTTCAAACAAAGAAGTGGAACAAAATGAAATCAAAGGTAACAAGCAAAAATTTTGCAAACCATTTGGACTTGAAAGTGCACAACAAACTAGTGCAGGGGAATCAGGAAACACTGCCTATCCAAATCTGCATTGCAACTCAAGCATCAGTACCTCCACAGATTCACAGCTCGTTCACAGGTGACTGGTTTTACTCAGCATTTCAAAATCTCAGTGGGAAAGCTGGTGGTTGTGAGTGGATTACTGTCCAAAATAACAACAAGGAAACAATTAAACTCAATGTCCACACGAGTGGAAGCTGGATCACGGGAGATACCTTTGAATGGCATTACAGCTGCCTGGGCAAGGAGTGCTGCAGTCAACCTATGCTGCCAAATGACTCGTTTTTCTAAAAACCAGAGGTACAAAACCTACAACAAGCAGGGAATCTGGAGATGCCCCTTGTTTTATTTTATCACAGTGGTGAAGTGCAGTCTCTCATTTCTGCTGCTGCTCCTGGCCAGACATGTGTAACACTTCTTTACTTGGAGTACTGGTAGCTCCTGGAGGAATTTCCCACTTCCAGTGCCAAGCACTTTGTGACCATTGCTGAATAACTGGTCAAACATCTAGTGCTGATTGTCCAGTGTCAAGCCACTCCCTCTCTCTTTAGCCTTATTGAGAGTGTAAAAGAGAGAATTCCCACCACAGCCTCCTCATTACAACCCACAGTGTGGTGCCCGTAAATAACACCTTTTTTTGTGTAGGTCTAATTGGCCAATATATAGTAGCTGCTATTGGCTCCTTTGAGTGCTTGCACAGTGCACTGGGCGTGCATGCATGCAATTTATCATGTCAAACTCATTTTCTTTTACATGGCATTGTTCCTGCCTTTCTTCTTCCACAGAGTTATTATTCTGCATGAATTTTCTTTGTAATTAAGTGGCTTGGTTGCCATTCCCAGCTCTGGAAAAATGACAAAGGGAAAACATGAAGAGCTGCAGCCTCAAATTGGTTTGCATTCAGCAGGGTTGCCTGCCATTTGTGGAGACCAGCAGATGTCAGCCTAAATTGAAAAATGGAAAAGAAATACTGTATCATAATGTTAGCATCTCCCATGCCAGATGGGAGCCTTACAGAACATGGCAGGAGCAGTTAGCCGGCAGTGGTTAAAATTCAGCGTTGGAACAAGTATGGTTACGCTGCATGCACCAATAGTGTATTTTGATTATAGAACTTAATTGTATCATAGATCAATGATAGTTTAATTTATGAGGATTGATTTTGTTAATTCAAGCAGTTCAAAAGGCACTGTTAAAGCTTCAGTTCATTTAACTGTATCTGACTTTAGCTTTGCTGGTGCTATCAGAAGATAAATGACTGTATATAAACTAATACCTTCACATCCCTATTTGTATATTTATTTCAGCATCTGTCACTAACTGTGAGTTACATTTAAATGCAAAGTGTTAGCTGGGCAGGATACAGCACTGAGCTTTGCATACTTAAGATCTGGTAACAAAAGCATCATATGATCATTTACACATGGACACTTTCTGATTCTTATGACAGTTTCTTCTTGCAGTGTCCCTGAATTTCATAATAGATAATTGTTGCACTCATATTAAACAGCAACAGGATAGTCATAAACGCTGTGTCAGAAGGAAAAAAGGATGGGCAAGCCTATTCAAGACATGGTTTATGTAGACCAGAATTTACCAGCTGTGGTAGAGAAACCTGACATCCAGTGAAAGTAAACACACTGTTAAGCTTCCAAGAGTCTCACAGGACTCTTTCTTGAAGGTCTAGATCATAAAGCCAGGGTTTACATGGAAACCTTAACATTTACTCAAAACTTATATTTCCAACCAATCCACTCCACACATATTTCTACCCCTAATTTTTCAGGCAAAAGATCTGAGAGTTAGAAAATCAGACAAATAAAATCAGAACCAAAAAACTCCAAGTTAATGATTATATGCAAGCACAATGCATTTTTTGAGCCCTGAGAATTCTCACTCTGAATGTGAAAGCAATTTCCTGAAACAAGTCAAATCACAGGGACGGACTGGTTTGTCAGCTTTAAACTGTCTGTTTACAAGGAAAAGCATTCATACACTCTCCTTAATTTCATGCTGACTTTTGCATCTTCCTCTGTCTCTTGCTTAATCTGATAAAATCAGTCAATACTTGCTCAGCTCTCGTGCTGCCTGTGACAAGCCAGATCCACACACGATGCACTTTGCTGCAACCTCTGCACTTTCCAGTGAGTACGAGTAGACTTTTTTCACCACAACCAGGCAACCAGGCAATCAATAAACATGGGGTTTCACTTGTTTGTTTAATCTGTAATCCCATGCTTATCCTGTATCACTTGCAATGGATTGGGGGGAAGGAATTGAATCATAGAACCATAGAATACCTTGAGTTACAAGGGACCCATTTATGGGTCTTATGAAAAACGAAGAAAAGGAGATGCATTTTTCTGCTGAGACCGAATGAATCAGAAAAGCTTGTCACAATATGACAAGCATGAGCTGTGCTGAGATACCGGAAAAGCAAATAAATTATCTTTCTGTCAGCAAAGGTGTCATATCACAGGAGACTGCAAAATGGAAAGCTTTTCTAATATCTATTTTGATTCAACAGCATTGGTAAAAAAAATAAGAGAATCATATCTATCACTATTAATTTTGTGTTGTAATGTTGCAGGAAAGTTCCTCTTCCCTTCACTGCCCAGTCATACCAGCCCCTCAAACCAGATTTGCTTCACCTGTTTAGAAATCAGTGGAACAGTGCCGACTCAGACCATCTGATGCTTTCTCCAGCTTTTGGAAAGAGCAGCTGAAAAAGATTCATTATGTAGTTGACAATCGTAGCATTGTCAAGAACACTAGTTACAAAATTAAATCAGAGCACAAAGAGACAATGGCACAAAGGGAAAGATTGGGCCACAAATTGCAACAACAGTTATAACCAATAAAAAGGCTAAAAACCAAAATGAAATAAATGGTCCAAAACACAGTTTGTGTTCATCTCTGTGCCCTGTCTATTCCTTCCATATCTTTAACAATTAAAGTCAACACACCCATAGCCCAGTAATTTCAGCTCTATAGGAAGATCATCTTTTTCCACTCTGCCTCCCCCAAGACTTACTTTGTCTGTCCCACTCCTGTTTCACCTAACACAAGCTATAGTAGCATATATTGGTGAGAAAGAAACCAAGCAGCAGCAATTTGTAATAGATTCGTACAGAATAGCACAAAGACAAATTGATACAACTTAAAAGAACCAGCAGCGTATGAAAACTTGCTCTGCTCATCATAAAAATCTTTCTGTTCTTCCTCATATAGCATTAAACCATCAAACCTGATACAAATGATAAATTTTAGTCAAGGGGGTGTACTGACGGGGTACAATGATGCAGTCTAGCTAAAATGCAGCTTGAGTCACACAGAAAGAAAATTAGTGGTAGGACAAAAATACTTTCTCAGTGTCTCTCCTGCTTTTTGTTTTATCTTGCTCACCAGATGGACTCATTCCTCCTTTCTTGAGAAGACCTGAATCTGTTTTGAAGCAAAGCTTGGGCCAATCTTTAACCCTCTGGAAATCACAGAGGTCCCATGAATGCTAACTAATGAATCACTGCCCACAATAATTTTATCCTTGTATTTTCTTTGGTTCTTAATCCTACTTTTTCTCTGTATGTTTCTCCTCTGCTTCAGTATCTCTTGTTGCTTTTCCTTTGTTGCATCCTGCTTTCCAGTTTTGGATGCTCTCCAGAAGCAGCCTTCAGCTCACGGTACATGTCCCCTTCCCTGTGAGGCACTTCCCTTAATGCTGACTTCTCTCACTTCAGTAACGTACTTCCTTTCATCTTTACCGGAATGCATCTCACATCTAGGCTTTTAAGGGTTTTTTTTGTTGTTGCACATTCTCAACATAGTTTGTCCTTTTCTCACACTCCCACTTTCATTTTCTGGTGACATTCCCAGGATTGGATCCTGTCGTGCAGCCACCTGTTAGGAAGCAGAGAGCAGGAGCCCCTGGGGACCAGACTGTCATATTTATCTGCTCAGCACTACGTTATGGTTGTGGGCAGGTGGCATGTGGCTCATCACGGCACGAGCACAAATGTATTAGACTAGTAGCAACATTAAAACCATTTAAAGGGCATAGATCCTGTAGGAGAGAAAAACTGGAAATCTGAAACAGAGCCACGTGGCTACCAGTGGAACACAAGTGAACTCTTGACAGCATAATTATATTTGCCAAAGCACTCAAAAATAATTGTTATCCTTAAGAATCAAGCTGCCTAGTTTTGATCTTAGTAGGAAAAACTGTTTTAGATAGTATTGGCACACAGGAAGGCGGAGCCAGACAAAGCAAGATGCTTTCCTTTTGTTTTCATTGGGTTTGTCTTTTAGACTTGAATTGTTACCCTTCTGTACATCTGCACAATACAATAATTATCAAATTAGTTGCTGAAAATCCTGAGTTCATTCCATATGGTCAGATAAAAGGATCGTGAGTATACATGCACAATAAAGACATTTAATTTGGAGAATTTTAGATCTGGAGAAATGTCTGGTAATTCATGTAATACTGGCAACATATAAGTAAATCAAAGCAAGTTTCCAAAGCAAAGTATCACTATTTTCTGAAAGGTTATAGCAGTTCAACAATCTGGAGAGTTCTGCGGAGAAATTTGGTTCTCAGCTCCTAGGAGAATAAAGAGAAGTTTTGTGACGTCAAAATGTGCAATTTCAATCTGCTAGCTGAAAGGAGAATTACTCTTGTAATGCAACAGGGTGTGAAACTGAGGGGATTTTTAAAAGGAGTTGCAACTCTTTCTGTGAAAGCGTTTTGTATCTATGTACTTGAGTGAAGTCTCTTTGAATTTTAAAGTGTTTAGCTTCAAGTGTTTTGGGGGCTCCAGAGGAACACATAGTTTCAAGCTAACTGTTTGAAATGCTATGCCAAATAATCTCTCTCCAACAAGAAAGTATTGGACATCAAAGTGATCCCAGGAGGAGGGAAAAACAGAATCATTCAATATATTTTACATTACTCTTCACAATCAAAATATATGAAGTAAAGTGTGATGCCAAATTAGGAGCGAGGATCTCTGCAGTTACCAGAAATTGTAGTTTTACTGAAGTTAGTTTTTATGCTAAGAGACACAGAGTCTCTCATGTATTCTTGGCACTGAGTGTTTGTGGCACTTTTTAGCTCCATGTGAAACCCAGCATCTAAAAATTGTTCCTATTCACAAGCCACGTGTCCCCAGGCCAGGGAGGAAAGCCTGTAATTTTCAATTGCAAACCCTGTGACCCAGAAAGAGGCACTACTGACTGAGAAATGGGAAAGGGAAAACTATTCAGGTACAGCCTTGAAGGGAAGCTATCCCAAAAGGAGAGTTTAATTTTTTTAAGGCCTATGTGAATGAGCTTTCTGGGATTAACTGAAGTAGTTTGTTCACATATCAAACCCTAAAGAGGTGCATGGGAATATTTATAAAGTTCATAAGACAAAGCAAATCAGAGATAACACAGCAGACCTTCTTAAAAACAAAATCAATGGTGTACTGAGGTGGTAGAGAAATGTGCTGTTCCCAAGGCAATTCCTTTTACACTCCTGGATTATGAAAGGAATAGGATTTGAAAGCAAATTCCAAAAAAAAGTATTTGATAAATAAAACAGTGAATCATCAGCATAACAATGATGGTGGGAATTACACTGCATTTTGCCTGTGCCAAAGAAATGTAGAAGCTCAGAGCAGCATATATGTGAAAATTGAGCCATAGTGAGATTTCACAGTGTGTTTGGAGTGAACTGAGAGGAAATAAAAGCAAGTTAAAAGCATGAAACTCTATGGGATTCACTACAAAAAGGTTGAAATACTGCAGAAGGATTGACCACTTGAGAGGTGAACTGCTATGATATCCTGTCAGGTTTGAGAGAGGGGTCCAACAACATTGGCACTTGCAGCATGCTGTTCTCAGCACACATGAGCACATGACTGCTGCTCTAACTCTGTAGAGGACATCTATCATGCTGGGGAAAGATCAAAAGTCAAACAAAAATTGTCCATTAAAGATGTTAGCTGAAAAGGGGTTGTTGTTGCCAGCACTTTTGGAAATAATTGTGGAAAGAAAAGTAGTAAACTGAACGGTGATAAAAGACTACTCCAAGACAGTCCTTTTCTCACCAGACATCATTATGAGGACTAAAGTCAGCAGTTAAGAAGGAAGATCTACCCAGTTTACAAAGACCCCATCATAACTGGTTTTAGGCTTCAATTAATCCTGAGATTGCAACCCACCCTAACGCTCACAGTGGTTTTGATAAAGTACCAGCATTCACTATTTTGGTGACATTCTCCGTAGACAGCAAACACACATTGCTGCTCTTAATAGTTGCACTGGTTGCAGGCTGTGAGGGTCACAAGCACACTTCAGAGTGGCCTGAAGGTCAAAAGTACAGGCACAACAGGAGATTGGCAAGAAAACTTGACTTAAGCAGGAACCTGGCTCTTAACCTGTCAGTGCTGTCAGGCACTTCTACTTCTCCATTACTTCAGCTTTTCATATGCCTGTTGTAAATGTTAATTTATTTCTGTCAAATATATTTCTCTTTTCAACATTATTGCACTACCTGCTATGCACGTTTCTCCATGTAGCTCTATTCCATCACACAGGAGGAGTGACATGCATACAGTTTGGTATTTATTCTTTGCTGTAACCACTTAACCCTGAGATTCAAAAAAACTTTGCCACATTAATACAGTCACTAGCACTGCTCTCTGGAATTGCCTTCCTCCCTTCTGTATGTTCGATACAGTTAGCAGAACTAAAGGGCTACAAAACCAGCTCCACATTTTTATTTTACCTCAATTTATATTGAAAAACTATTGGACATCTTTTGCAACTGTATTTAAATTTACCTGGGGACTTTTAAATGCAAAAATGTGATCTCAAATACTTTGTAATTACGTGGCTTAAATTTGACTGAGTGGTTCTAATTTAGATAAGGATTCAAATTTTTTCCACAGTAAGTTATTGCAAAATAGTATTCACAATTGCAGGCAGTTGACATCAGGTAATTTGACGTGAGATAGACATCATTCAATGAGTTTATTTTTATCAGTGCTCACAAGCCAAGGGAAGCTCTGTACATATACATCAATGCACAAGCTGGAGTAAGGCCTGTTGCATACCCCTATCTAACTGATACCCAGTTTTGATCTAACACTTGGAGATGACACAATAAGACCTAAGACTGCTCAAGGTGCCTCAAGTGCCCCCAGCTTCATCATATTCTTCCCAGTAACAAACCAAGCATGCTATTCAGACCCACTCAGATCCAGTTTTGCTGCTCCTGTTGATAGCTTTCCTGGCAAGTTTCAGAAGTCAAGTGATTCTTTGTTCTGTATCTTCATTCTGCTTTCAGATGGACATCAAGATTTTACTTGTTTTTAAATGCTTTAATGAAATCTCATTTTGCAGGTCTATATGTCTGGCCATTTATTCTCTGTCTCCAGTAAACAGGAAGTTTTTCTGATCAGCACAGAAGATTCATCAGTCTCTCACCAGTGTTAAAAAATCCTACAAGTCTATCTTGTACACGAAGCAACAAATTCACTTATCAGCTCTTGATTATCATTTTCTGCAATGTTTGAAACTATTCTCTGGTTTAGAACTGTTGTCTTCTACCTTTGTATTTTTGAACCTGCTTCTAATCCTGTTACAAAAAATAGATCATGGTGTACCTACTGGCTACAATCTTCTGCTGAGCAGCATTACTGGGTGACCAACATTATATCTTAATCTGAGAGGATCTTCAAGTGTTTTTATAACAGATGGATTGTTTTTCACTGCTGGTACAGAGCCTTTGATGTATACACATTTTCACAATAACCAGAAAAATTACTTGAGAGAGTAGAACCTGCAGACAGAGGTATGAAACAAGATACCAAATGAGTGGAGAGATTGTATATCAGGGGACAATAAACAGCTTACCACCCATGTGCACTTTCTCCTCTCCCAAAGTCTATTCCACATGGTTGAAAAGCAATTTCTCCCCACCAGCTTTTCCTGTTATTGCCTGGAAAAAAAAAAAAAAAGGATACACACACAAACAGCAATGATGAAATAAAGAAATACTGTGTTTGTGTAGAAATAGATTGAAAGAATATCCCTTCTTCCATAAAAGCTTTCTGGAGTTTTGTGCTGTATTATAACAAAACTAAAATGGCAGTAATTAGAGGGCCCATAGGACTTACAAACTGAAAGTAATAGAGGGAAAAAAAGAAAATCTGTGTTTATTTTATGGCTCAGAAAAAGTGTGGTGCACGGATATTGCATCATGAAAAATTTCCAAAGTCACTGCAGTCTGGTCATTCTCAAAACCAGCAGGGAAGTAGAAAGAAATGCAGGGTAGGAAACAGGAAAGCCTGAGAAAAGGCAGAGCTGTGGTTTAAGCTCAGAGTCACAGTGAATGCATATGGGCACTGTGAGGGCCAGGAGAACATATACAGAACACACCTGGTGCAATGCTTTCCAGGAGCAGTGGTTCGAGCTCTCAGTGTCCACTGAAACTTACAGGGAGGCTTTGTACTTGTGTGGTAACTTCACACCCCCACTAAATAAGCTTCATATCACACCACAGAGGTGAAGTCCCACAAGAAAATCTACCTCATACAGTGAAACCTGGAAACTTGTTTCCTAGACAACAAGTCCACAAGGAACATTAGTATCTAGTCTGAAATAATTCAAAATTAAGCTTTTCTACATTGTAGAAAAAAATCACTATAAAGCTCACATTTCGTACAGCTGAGCATCCTAACTGTTGAACACTCTCTCATATCTTGGTTCTAATTTCCTTTTCTCTTAATCCTTATTTAAAAAAGCAACTCTATTGTTATTTATGCATCTTCTTTAAAGCTTACAAACACAACTTGCATTATTTTCTTGACTTGTGCCTTTCCTCCACGATTATTTAAACATCTGACCTTTCTTTGGGGAAAATAGCCAAATATACTAGTTAAGTCAAAGTCCACACCTATCCTATAAAAACAGGAAAAGCCCACAGACAAATCGAAGGGTGGACCTAGATCTGCATCTACTGCTCTGGAAGCTAGGACTTCCTCATAGTTCTCATCATATTTCTGTTTAGCTCACATAAATAATTCCACATGCTAAGGAATGACCTGTAGCACTTTTTGGCCAAGATAGGCTGTATTTAATACATATTTGGACTCCTCTTCCAGGCAACAGGATGAGAGGATGTAGCCTCAAGCTGTGCAAGGGGAGGTTCAGATTGGACATCAGGAGGAATTTCTTCATGGAAAGGGTTGTTAAGAATAGGAATGGACTGTACAGGTAGGTGTTGGAGTCACCATCCCTTGTAGGTGTTCAAGCAATGACTGGACATGGCAGTCAGTGCTATGGTTTAGTTGACAAGGTGGTGATCAGTCAAAGCTTGGATGCAATAATCTCATAGGTCTTTTCCAACCTAAGTGATTCTGTAATTCATTGCTGGTGGCTTTCCAGTTTCCTTTGCTGCCTTTTAACTTTTTGTGAGATCTCTCTCCTTTTCCTGAAAGAACAGTTCCTCTTTTTCCAGGATTAAATGTATTATGATAATGTGCATATATTAACAAGCTGTAACAATGCCCAGGTGTTGGGGTCAAGGTAATAGAGCGATCAACGTAGACCCTAGAAATTATTGATGAAAACCATACTAGAGGTTTACTATGCTCCTCTAGAATTTGTCTAAACATTGAGCCTGAAAATTGTCTCGTGCTTGTATAAGCTGGTAATGGCCCTTTCTTTGACAGTAAATAATAGTAAACAATTTTCTCACGTGTATGTTTTCACTTCAGTAAGTATCAATAAGTAGCCTAGCAATGGATGACTGAACCTTTTTTTCCCCTTCCAAGGCAATTTGCAGAGGAGGCAGAGCCATCAGATAGACCTGAGGATAATTCTTTGTCTAAACATGTCTATAATTTTAGGATTTTAATAGCCACCTTTCTTGACATTGCCATTCATCCTGCTAAATCTGCTTGGATAGGAGGTATACTGGTTTCCAATAGTGGGTTCAAAGACGATTCAAAAAGCTTTTGGTATTTACAAACAACTTCCAGGCACTTCAGATCATTTGTATGGTATCTCCCAACTCCGGCAAATCCAAATAGTAAGCTTTCTGGTAGTACTTGTACTCTGTTTATAAACAGCCATGGTCTGTTTTGTTTGCAACTCACTTTTCCTAAGATGAGAATCTTGAACAGCAACCACCACAATAAATATTTTCAGAAACACTTTGGTTTGTTTACATGTAACATGTGAATGCAGAAGACTGTTTTCAGCTAGCAGCCACCACAGATTTCTGAGGGTGGGGAAGCAGGGCAAAGAAGTTCATTACAAGCCAGTGTGTTGGTTGTAACATATCTATAGCAACTTCAGCTGGGAAGCAGCTTGCTGATAAAGCTTTCCTACCAAGCACTCTTGACTGGAGTCCCATCTGAAGACAGTGTTTTATTATATCTCACTCTTGAGAACTCTCCTGTCATCACTGCTATTATACAAAAAGGGAGAGTAGCAGCTTTGCAAAGAGAAAACTACTACAATGGAACTTCTGCTATATATTTTAAACACAAAGTGGCAATAAGGATATGTACTTCTTATAAGACTGCTGAAACTGTGATTATACCGGGAAGATTTAGAAAGTACAAAACATCCTTCCACAATAACTAAAGAAGGTTTCCATATTCTGTTGTTGATAACACTCTAGCTTGGGAACAAGAATATTGAGATCAGGCTTTCTAGCAGTCAGCCAGCCACACATAGAAAGGAGTATAGATTCATCAAATTAAAACTGAATAAAAAAATATAGACCTTGCTAACTCTGTGATACAACTGGTGGCCTGAAGGGGTTAATGGAGTCAATGCATCTGCTAGACTATAATTTCTGTACCCAAGTAGCAGCCACCAGTGACAGATGTGCAAAGCAACTTCTGTTCTTTGGAGATGTCCAATTTTTTTGTGTGTTGTCTCATTTACTTTTGCATTGTTTAGCACTCCCCTGCTCACCTGCCTGAGTTATGGGAGATTCAGTTTTGCAACTGCCTCAATGCACTTATTATCTCACTATCGAAGGTACTTAATCATCAGATACCCACTGATTTTGGTGGGGTTTAGCTGCAGTGTTGCTCCTAACAGATGCATTCAGTCACTGCCTGAATTCAGAAATAATGGCTTTCTTTCTGCTTGCTGCCAATGTAGATGTTATTATCACAGAGAAAAAAATAGTTGAACAAAAATATCCCAGATGTAGAGGCAGACGGCAACACCCACGAGTCAGCATCAGGCAGGCCTGTGCTAGCAGGGAAGCTTGGCACGAGCTGCAGCGAGGCAGGGTTGTGCTGGCTATTCAGCTAGAAATGGTATGTGAGGAAAACAAAGCGCTGTTCTCAGGGCGAATGCTGAGGGAATGAGGGCCTGGGGAATGCGTACAGCGATGTCTTGGTTGGTGTAGGGAAGAAAATGATAATGCAAACTCCAAAGTAAATTGGATGGGCTTGTCAGAGCCACACCAGACAAAATGTTGCCATGGTTATCGAGTCACCCAAATAAAGAGAACACTGCTCACTCTGAAGTACAAAGGCTCAGGATGGCTTTGTGGTCCCTCACAAGGGCTGTGGGCAGAGATGAGCATTCAGATTTGCTGCCTACTGTCATTAGAGAATGCAAATCAGAGCATGAAAATGGAAGCAGAGGGGTGACAAAGTGCCTCAGGAGCTACCTTTCCTGGTTAATGCCTAAAAAGTTCTCCTGAGAGTTCAGACTGATTGCTGTCTATTCCGCATAATGGGTAGGCTGACTGATTTTATTGATCCTCAGTTATTTTTCAATATTGTGTGCTTCATTATTCCAGGCAGCTCAGGTACATAGTTGCAGGCCCATAAATAAGCTTCAGTGGCTGATGCAAACCTATCTTTACAGTGAAGAACTTGTATTTTAGGTTTTAACAATAGACAAAGACAACTACACTTAGTTTTAATACATCTGAGAAAATATTTGAATGGATGGAAGGGGAGTGTACATTTATTATTATATTTTTAAAATATTATTTTTTTTCATATATTAAATAGTAGAATGAGAATTAGCTTCAGTACTATTTCTATTAAGGAAATAAATTTTCTAAGTACTATTCCTGCAAATGTGGTGTTAATTGGAATTCTTACTTTACCCAAATGAATGTTTAGTTTTGTGAGGAAGAAAAAAAGAGAGAAAATAAGAAAGAAAACCATTTCAGTGGCATAGAAATTATCTGTTTGCTGGGAGAAAACAGCACCTGTGAAGATGCGGACCCAGCTTGAAGAATTTAGAGGGAAGGGCAGCAAGGGCAAAGAAAGTCACATTAAAACAGAGATGCAGTCTCTGGTGGGTCATTTGAATTTCATCTGCAGAGTAATTTTCATGCCATTTAGCCATAACCACAGCAGGAATGAAGAGGACTAAACACATTAAAATGACAAAGTCATACAAGGAGGGATTTGGGCTTGTGGTCATTATATTTGATAAAATTCAATGATACAGTAGGCTGAGCTAGTGCTGTATCAAAGATTTTGACTGTTTACAGAAAAATATCATATGCAACAGGAGAAAGGTCTGTAGCACATTCATTGAGGGTTCATGGTACATTAAGAATCCATCAATTACAGACAAGAAAGGATTTCTGGCCTCAAAAAAACCCAAAGCAAAAATACAAACAACAGCAAAACATCCCAACCTGTTAACAAGATTTGCACTGGACCCTTATACTAAAGACTCTGTTTTGATTTTTTTTCAGATCCTTCAAGAAAACACAGGATATTTAAATAACTATTTTTGTGCTGCAAGATCTCTTAACACTTAATTAGTGGATTTAGGGCCTCAGAAAATGGGCTTGTATTGAAAGATTTCCTCAGTTCTCAGCTGCTGTCCTTAACCACAAGCCACAGTAAGATACTCCCCCGCAGATTGGAGGATGCTATTCAGTGCTGCACACTTCTGTAGTTCAGGTAGCCAAAACCCACAGGCACATGCCCATGGACACAATTCAGGACCAGTGCTTCTGGTGGAGAACGTGCATTTCAGTTTGGAACAATCAAATGTAGATTGATACACCTGAGGAAAGAGATTCTCTTATCCACATATAGTATGGGAAGAATTCAGTCATTTCATGGACATCCACATTAAGATCTGGTAAGGTACATTAAGTAATACTAAGAAGAATGCTGAAGATTCTCATGTGTTTTCAAGAAAAGTTCCTGATACTGGGGAACAAAATCATTCAGGGAGCTTCAAAACATTCTGGGCTTCAATAAATTGGCAAGGATCATAGTTTCTTCAGCTTTTAAGAATAGGGGGGAGACAAACAGACATATAAAACCTGATCAATTAGCGTTAGAAAGGTAATAACCAGAAAGAAACCTGGCAGTCACACCAGATGATAGGCTATCAAAAAACTGCAGCAACATGGTTCTTTGCAAAGGATAAGGTTGCAAATGCGAGAATTTATTTTTTCAGGCAGTCAAAGCATGAACTAAAAATAATTTTTTATTGGATTGGTGCTTGAAGAATCACATGCACACTGAAGTTCATTTCATCTTGCCTCAGTAGTTAGTGAATATAATGCAGAAACAAACAAAATCATAGGTTTATAGAGCTCAAACTTAAAAACCACCTTGGTTATATTATTTAACTTTGTGTACTTTATAGATCAAATGCTAAAATGTGTGTGAAGCGAATATACCTATGTTTGCACTAAAACTTACCACCTAAGGAAAACCCAGCTGCGGGTTAAATATTTCAAGCAACAGAGAGAATCCACCAAATCCATTATGGTGTTTTTCTTACAACTACTTATACTCACTGCTAAAAATGAGTACCTTATTTCTAATCTTAATGTATCCCTCTTAGGTTTTTTTGCTGCCAGAAAAAAACAACCCAGTTTGTTATCCTTCTGGTTACATAAAAAATCATTAAAAGCTGCCATATGAAAGTATGTGGTGAATAATGTTAGGCAAAATGAAAAAGAAATATTTTTTTTTTTCCAAACAGAATATATACACATGATTATCAATTGATACAATGAGCTATGTAGTAACCCAGCATCTAAGTCATCAAAAGTGTAAAGGAATAATCAAAATCAGCTTTGTCTTGAGAACTGATTCTCAGCAACCTTAAGTAAGCATGTCTATACAACATAACTGTAGAACATCACTAGATTTATACTTCCCAGTCACATTTACAGAAGAAAGATGATTATTTTCCCTGCATCTCCAACCTGTGGACTCTCGGTGGTTGTACACACAGCTATAACCAAACAACTTCTTGCAGAATCAGCACTACAAACACCATTACATTGATTACTTTCAGAAACTTACTGCTGTTAAAGAAACAAAGTATTTAAAGGCAAAGCTAAATTCCCATGCAGGTCGCTTCATTTGACTAACTACTTACATTTATGACTGACTTAGGTACGATACAACAAGTAACCACTAAATGTAGTTACTGGTGGATACTTGGCTGGTATAGAGCCAGTTCCCAATCTGAGCCAGACTTCTTGACCATAATTTAACTCTAATAAAGCATTTCCAGTAATTACTCTGTCAGTATACTTGTCATTATTAATATTTTCAGCCTGAAAAGTGAGTTTGTCTATTCCATCAATGACCAGATAGCCAGAGGCACGTGGACTAAATGATTCAATGGTATATTCAAAAACATAGACTCCCAGGTATGGAACATGGAACTTCCCGGTTGCTGGGGCAAACGAAGCCCCGTAGTTGACATCCAGATTGTTAAACCTGATGGGTCCCGGAGTTGTCATTCCATATGTATGAGAGGCAAAAAATGCCACCATAGGTGCATATCTGTATGATCCTTTTGAAAAATCTGGAAAGGAATAAAGAACAATTTCAAGTGGTGTTACATTGTAGAAAAGCAATTTGGACCAGCCAGAAGGTCAAAAACAGCTTGGGTGAAATCACATCATCCTGTAGCTTGAGCAACTGTAACAGGATTTCTGCAAAAACACATTTTTCTGTATTGTATAAAAGTAATTTTCTTCACAATTAGTGCTAGGCATATCCACCAAAGAAGAATTTTAGAAATAGCAAGGGAATTTTATATTTGCTTATACTAAACTATCATTAAGGGAGCTTTCTTTTCACTCCACACCCCCCTTCTAGTATTTCACACCCCAGTATCTTTCTCACTGTTCATGTGAATGAGATAAAACCGAGAATTTCTCCATAAATCATAGACAAACACTGAAGAGGTTTAGCACCCCTGATGTTAAATGAACAAATAAAAGTATATGTGTTTCTCTTCAAGCTGAGCCTGCACATGATCATCCCCTGCTTTTGTACAAATGACTTCATTCACGATTCATATGCTGTCATGAGTGAAAATCAGCCAAATGACTGCTGAAAGATGCATATAATTCACATTCCATGTGGCCTGGATGTAAATTATTTATTTGGTTTTTGGACTGAATAAGCAGAGTTTCCTTTTTTTTTTTTTTTTTTTTTGATTGAAATGTCTTTCAAGGGCTGCATCCTTTGTTGATGAAAGTCAGAGACATACCTTGAGGCCACAGTCCCACATATCTTGGTAACTACTGGTGTTTATAGAGCATTTATGGCCCTGTTAAAGCTAGTATTCCCCAGTGATGTGACTTTACCTCCCCCTTCAAACTCCATGACGTCCTGTTTAAACACATCTATTGCACACCCTCAACTCTGCACAGTTCAGCAGGGACCTTCAGAGCTATTATGGCAGGTCCCAAACCAATTTAATCCCATCATCTGGTCATATTAAAGGAAGAGATTATGAGTCACCCACTGGGATTGATATCTTCAGCACCAAAACACAGGACAACTAGAGTTGGCACTCATTAAAGTGAAATGTGAGACCTCTGACCAGCAAACGCTCCCTAATTAGGCCCTGGGGCAGAGGCCGGTACTGCCAGCATATTGCACTACTAAATTCTGTACTTGCCGACACTCAGGGAATTGTCGTTCACCAGCTTCATGCTGCAGCTGACTCCTCCGAAGGGGTGGCGACAAGCACAAACAAAACTCTGCCTGTCATTGATACAGGTTCCTCCATTCTGGCACGGGGAGCTCACACAGGCTGAATACTGCCCTGTGAAAGAGAGGAAGGAAAACCAACAACCTCAGTCACAATGTCATTAGAGTGACACTTCCCAAGTTTACAGTATTTTGGAAAGGCTCTTTGTCAATTCATAATTTCTGCTGAAGTCCTTTGTGAAGGCCAACTTCTCATTCTGCTGGTCCAGTCCCTCTTCACCTGACCTCAGCATGCCCTCAGCTAGCCTCCAAGATATTCAAAATTCCCTGTAAATGCCAAGTTCTGCTCATCTCAGAGGGCCAAGGACATGCCAATAAGATAAAAGACGCTCCAAAGAAGTTAGATCAGGCTGCTCTTTCTGGACAGAGTCAGCTTATCCTTGGGTATTCTAAAACACAGATTTTGTACTGCTGGTGCACAGGTTGGACTGTCTTGTCTATGACATTACCCACCCAAAGGTGTAATGACCATTTGCAGAGTCTGGCTCCAGGTGATGAAAGATCTTAAATGCTATCCAAACCATTTTCAGTGATTGTCCACGAATAACTCAGTCCAGGATATCTACCAAGACTCTTGTAGAAGTTTTGTATTGCAAGCAATGGAAGTCATACCAAACAGGTGGCTTTCCAGAGCACACTCACTGAGGATGTCCTTGCCTCTGTTCCTGACTCTGTACCAGGTGGCCAAATCGCACCCAGCTGATACAGAGATAGTGTCAGGCCAGTGCTGCTGAGCTCTGAGACAGTAACTACCAAGGGTAATTGTATAATGTGTTGTCATAACAGTTTAGGGGGAAGAAAATTTAGGTCACATTAAAAATTAAATATTGCTATGAAAAATTCTCAATACAAGGCATTCCCAAACCACACAGTTTTTCTTTCTCTTGCTTTGGTTAAGTAAAAGTCAGATGTTTTAGCAAATGAACCTTTTCTTTGTCAGGAAATGACAGCAGACCTCTGGAAAGAGAACTCCATACAGTCCTGTGATGGTAAATCTAGATTGGTAGATCAGAACTGGAAAAGTCTTGCATAAAAGGATTTACTTATTGCCAGAGAAATGTTGACCTGGAGCTTCACGTAGATATTTCAGTAATGCTCAAATTATCTTCAGATTCCCAACCAGTCATTTAACAGACTGCTGCATTAAGGCAAACTGTTTCTATGTGATATTTTAGTTCAGTGAGCAGAATGCCAAAGCACATGCTACAGTGACACATGAATTTACTCTGTTATAGCATATGATTTAAAAACACAACAGTAATTCCTTCCACAGAAAATAATATCCATCCCTTAATGCCTGAAATAAAGCAATTTAGGACTGTCATGACTGGGGTCACAGCACAGGCTACTGGACATGGGGAAATAATGGTTTTCTTCTCAGATAATAGTTTTGCTGCACACTTAATTGAAGTTATTTTTCACTTACATTTACCAAGCATCCACAACATTTCACTCATATTTACCAAGCATCCACATATTTACCAAGTGTGAAAGGAAAGCAGAAAAGGAAGGAAAACAGCTGATTGTGCTGACTGTACCCTATTCCCGAAATACAAAGGCTTTGTGTAAGAACACAACAGTCTCTGCTAATTGGCTTCTGCTTATCACAAACAAGAAGTAAATCCAAGAAACAGGAAAACGATCACAAAAAGGAAATGACAATGAGATTGAGACTAGTCTTTTAAAAGTCAGCTGTGGGGTGATTTTGCCTGAACTTAACCTTGGAGTTAATTCAAATTCAAGCATAGCTTTATCTACATTATATTAACCCTCCAGGTGCAGCATTGCTTAATGGCAGCTGGGAAACTCTCCATTTGCTAGAAATAGGAGAAGCTGTGAAAGGAGGTGGGTCAATTTAGAGTTTTCAGAGTAAGAGGCAAATGCCATAGATTTTCACTGTGCACATAACTATGCTACAATAGCATGTTTCTCCTGTCATTTCTGGCTGAGGCTGGTTTCTGCCCAGTATTTTCTTTTTTTCTTACTGAAGGGTGTCCTGAGACACTATGTCCATATTCTCTCCTTGGGGTAAGGATGCCAAGAGGTTCAGACTAGGAAAGGATTTCCAACTAGACTACATATTTTATTGTTAATTAATCTTTCACAGCTTAATAGTGTAGATGAGTAAAAGACAGACTGTAAATTAAAGGCTTAAATTGTAGCTGTTAATAACAGAGAATAAACTGAATGCAGTTGCTAATTACACTTGGTATGCTAGGAGTGAGGATAGAGAGTTAATGTTCAGTTTTGCTACTCTTTGGGAGGACAAACATCCAGAAGCTCTTTTGGGAAATTGACTGCCAGTGCTGGGCAAACAAATCTTCAAACAAATAATGAAGCTCTGCCATTACCTACTGGAGTGTTGTTTAAAAGCAAATCAAATATTAACAATTTAACGATCTCCTTATGGAAGGAAGTGATTCCAGGGGTTCAATTTGGAGCCTCTTCTGAACAGGAAATATCTGATCAGCATTTTCTTAAGGTTTAGTTATCAGTCACTGTTTCTCAGGAAGTCCTAGGAGATTGGAAGAGCCTGGGAATCTACCAAACCACCTTGCTCGCACAGGGTGAAAACTGGTTGTCAGCCCACAGTTATTAATCACCCCTGGACTAGCGCTCTGAGTCTGACAGTGATGAAAGTTATGGCCATCCCCAGGAACCTAGATGTAAGGAGTTTCAGGGAACAGGAGAAAGACAACTTCACCTGGGACAGTGCCCAGGAACTGGGGGTGACAGCAGGACTGGTGCCTCACTTGGACAGGTGACAAGCAGAGCATAACAGGTTCATCATGGTAACCAGGATTAGTCACAGTCTAGCACAGCTGAGAAGGTCTTGGATTTTGGCTTGAGCTCAAAGAGGGATCCCAGACCCATGGACAGGTGTGCAGTCTGGGAAGTATGTCAGGATGCCGTGGGAATTCAGGTATAAATTCTGCGTAGGGTGTTTGTGCTGCAGAGAAGCACAAAGGTTCACCCACAGAGCTCTTGGGCAAAAAGCAAGGAGGAGAGGAGCCTCACTGTGCCCTTGGGTGAAATCCTGAACACATTAAAGCCAATGAAAAGCCCAGCCTGTTAGAGTAGGATCAAATATTGAATATATTGGAATCAATGAGAATTGTCATGCACCTCTAACTTTTCTTTTTTAAATTGAAAAAGACAATCTAAGATTAAATACTTCTTATAATTAGCCAATTATGCCTTGGCATTTCTTCTACAAATTTTAGTAGAGATGGCAAAAATCTCTGGGTGGAACTTTAGACAAAAAGCTTTACCACAGAAGTAAAATCTACCCAGGCAGAAGATAGATACTTGTTAATTAGGATAATGGTCTTACTTCTTTAACTTACAGAAATATAATTTATGACTTTGCTAGGCATGCAATAGTATTGAGTACAAAATTCATTAGAGATGGAAAAATCTGAAAAAACATTGCTATGTAGAACCCTTGGGTAAAAATAAGACTTCTCAACATTTGCAGAGATCTGCACTTTTTATAAGAGTGAGCATACATCCAATATTATGAAGCAAGTTATTTGTTAAAATTCAGTATGAAATAAATAATAAATAGGAAAGACATTGATTCATTAATGTGGAGTGAAAAACAGGGCACCTTCCTATGCCCCAGGTAGGTAGCACTAGTGATATTTTCCAACAAAGTAGATGTAGGAAGGATCAGACATCATATCTTATTTTCTCTTAATTTTAAAGGTTTTGACTTTCCATCCTATGCAGTGGCAGGAATAGACATAACACAGAAATTACTGGGGAAGAATTGCCATTTTTAACAGCAGAATATTTAAATTAATTTATAGTAAGAATGTGGCAAACTTGATGCATTTTAAAGCGTGACTGCCTGCTGGAATAGCTGTGTCCCCTCTCTCACTGAAAAGGTAACCAAGGACTGAAATCCTTCACTGGGGATTGCTTTCAGGAGAAGCCAAGCTACTCATGGGACTGAGGCTTTAAAAATGATCCTTTCCATTGATTATTGAGAAGTGCTGTACCTAGGGGACAGGAGGAGATGAAGGAGCAAGGTGGGGAAAGGAAGGGAGAGGGAGGAAAAAGATTGCCCATGGCCTTAGCACATGAACAAGAATAATAGCTCTTACTATCCCTACATCTGCATACCATATGGATCAAGTGTTGTTTTAGAAATATTCGTAAGTTTAAGAGTGCTTTACAAAAACGATTTAGGTCTGAATCTTCAAAACTATCTGGACATGTCTCTGTTATTAAGTAATCTGTATCTTCTTAACGTGAATTAGAATCATCTCAGGATTTCTAGTCACTTAACCATTCTTCATTTTCTGTATTGTGCCATAAAATATATTTCCATAAAACATTATCTTGGGCTATTGATTTTCACTCAAGTATGATTGCAAAAGTAATAACTCAGAGTTTGTACTTCTGTGAATTCATTCATATGAATTCATTTCACATGATGACATTTAAGTTCAAGAGCAAATCACACTTGAAATTTTTTTTTTAAGAACCGAAGCTCCTACTCAACTGAGCTGTTCTCCAGGTGGATCCAAGCCAAACCTACTTTATTGGCTGCACTCCTGCTTTTGCAAGAACACAGTGTTGTAACTGTATGCTCAATGAAGTACTGCAGGAGCCAGCAAAAGCCTCATTACAATCATTTGGTGTATTCACTTGCTTCAGATTTTTGATACTTTTCACCGCTGCTGACATTGCAAAGGACTGATGCACCTCCATATTTCTCTCCCAGCTTGCGTATACTTTTTTTACTGGAATTACTAATTATGATGCAGGCACAAAATTCTTGTTCTTTAGATCTTGTCTAAACTGTCAGTTACATTTCAAAGATCGGGTTCTCAGCTGAGGGTGTGTGCACACACACATATCTTAAAATGATAAGACGTGAATTAAAGGAAAATTAAATGGCGCTTCTAGATGCCTTAGTGCAGTCTCCTCATAAGAAAAACAAATTCTCTCGTAAGCAAGAGATTAGAGTAATCTCAAGTTCCTCTGAAGGACTTTAGACTTTTTGTTTCCCTTTAGTCAAGCTCTGTCACTCGGTTCATCACAATGGTTACATAAGCCTTTATTGAAAATACCCTGATTTTTAGTAGAGCGAAATGCATTACCTGGATCTATAATATTGTCGGCATTTCTCTGACTTCGGCTTGCCAGGCTCATGCTGATGTTTGCTGCTACTTTTTTTGCCAGGGCTGGTTTCTTTATAGCTGGTTTCATCTGCTTCTGAAGTTTGGTGATATTGTTCACTGCATTTACCACGGATAGGTCAACATGCTGGGTTAAATTTGTCAAAATAGTTCCTGCTTTTACTTCAAGTACAGATTCAATGAGCTCCTTGAGGCCTCTCTGCAGCAGGGGTATATCTGGCTGAGCGGATTTAATCAGCACGGGTATACTCGCGTTCACTTTTTGGATGCTGTTGTTGGTGTTCTGACACAGCCGCCAGGCCTCATGAGCTGTCTTGTTCACAAGTGGAATGATGTTTGAGAAACGGATCGACTTGGCTTCCAGGGCCTTGATCCTGGAACTCAGTGTCTGGAGCTGAAGTGAGACCACCTGTTCTTTCTCTGTTGAGGCAGCATTGATTCTTTTCAGTGAGGCACAGTTGTTTGCCAAAAACTTGGAAATCTTTGACTCTACATTCAGAAGGCGAACCTCATGGTCCTTTGATTCCTCCACAGAGTCAAGTAGTTTTTCCTCCAGGCGGCTGATATCTTGTTGTTGATTTTCCAGTTTTGATGATGTATAATTTAAAATGTAGAAAACTCTACTGAAATTGTGGAGGATACTTTTGTCAGACTCCTTGTGTGGAAGATCAGAAAGAGATGGTGCTACTTGTGAAGTGAATTCATACTTCTTGTTATTGAGCAGTGTCTGGAGGGATTCATTCAACTTCTGGAACTGGGGAATGAAAGCCAGGAGGCTGTCCAGCTTCTCAGCTCTGCCACAGCAGACTTCAGTCTCATTTCTGAGACCATGTAGCATATCTTTCAGCACATAGTTATCTTGAATAGAATCAATAGCACTGTTTATTACTATCATAGTCTTGTTTAATCCATCTTCCATTTCCATGGAGCATTCATTAACACGACTCTCAAACAGTTCCTGATAAGCCTGAGATTCATTTTTAAGTTCTTCCTGAGTTTCAGAAAGTTCCTTCATTGCAGAACTCATTCTGTTAATGACAGCAGTAAGGTTTTCAAGCTTCCCATTGAATTCTTTAACCTGAACTTCTTTTTCATATTCTGAAGTCAGACTAAAAGGTACTCCTTGTTCAATCAACGGTTGCAGGATCTCCATATCATAGCACAAATCATTAATTTGCTCATTCATTTTGTCCATCTTATTCTCCAGTGGAAGGAACAAATGAGAGAGACTCTTGTTTAAAACAAGCATGTTCTCTTGGGTTGCTGCCAGCTGTGCCTGGAAATTTGTTCTGCTCTCTGACAACATGTCATCACAGACCCCCAGAACAGAGTCTCTCTGAATTTCCAGTGCAACACTGAGATTGCTGATCTTGCCATCTTGGACTCTTAAATCATCATAGATCTCCAGCACCATCATGCCTTGTTTCTGTATTTTCTCATGCAGTGTGAACATGTACTCTGTAAGATTGTACTCCATGACCTTATCTGCTGAAGGGATGCTTTGTCTTGAAGACTGTTCAGCTGATAACAGTTGTTCATGAGCATCTCTCATTTCAGTAAGAGTCCTATTTAAAGATTCATAATAAATGGCACTTCTTGACTTTTGGTGCTCCAAGTTAACTTCCAATGACTTCTGCTTGTCTTGTAAAGCTTTCAGAGGCTTGTCACAAGTGAGGGTCATTTCCTCCTTCATCTGCACCACATGACTCTTTAGCTCCAAAATGTCAAGTTTTATTGGTCCATTGTCTTTCTCCTGAGCAAATTTTTGTTGGGTTTCATTCAGGTGCTTGACTAATTCTTTTGTATTTTCAAGATCACCTGACAAACTAGATACAGTCTTGAAAATTTGAGCCATGCTCTCTTGCATTTCACCTTGAAATACTTTAAAATGTTCTCTGACTATGTCTTTGACTAATTCATTAATACTTCTGGATTTGAGACCTTTGGGGGAAAGCAGAAATATGGAAATAATCAGACCAATCGTCTTAGAAACATCTAAGTTTTTCACACCATGTAAGCAATCACACTGCTGTACAGAATTGAAACACACAGATCTCTGCCCGAATTTGCCCACCCACAGAGCAAAATTTAAAGCTGAGAAATGCAGAGGATGGCTAAGAATGTTTGAGGATTCATCCCTGTTTCTACTGAAATCAACAAAAGTTTTACTGCTATTTTGAAAAGGCAAATTCAGACTCTGCATGTGATATCAACTTTGATCTCCTAGTTAAGCAGTTTCTGAGCACTGAAAGAAGGAGATCCGTGTGCTTTTGTGGCTTGCTTATAAAATTATGTGTCTTTTCTTCACTAGAAAAGTAAAGGAAAAAACAACAGCTTTTTAATCATTATGATCAAGAAGTGAAAGCAGAGATTATTACCTTTCTATTGTATGTGCTAAGTAATCATACAACACACTATAGTGAGAAAGAAGCAAAGCACAAAAAAAAGCCTTATTGAATAGCTTAATATAGTGAACATGATAACTGCTACAAAAAGCAAACATTTTAAAGGTAGATACTTTTAGTCTTGCAGACTATAACTCCTTAAATAGCTCGTAAGAATACTGATTTTGAAAAGCATGAGGTAGAAGTAAATGTGTGCAATTTCTGCACCTGTGAATAACATTAAAATATGTTTCCTATATAGCCTTAGAAGGGTCGAGATCTTAATAAAAGAGTGGTGCATAACACATTTGAATTAATTAGAGCAGTAGTTCTGCTCTGGTGTGAGATTAGGAGGATTTTTATTAATTTTTTTCTCCAAAGGAAAACATCGAGGCATTCTTTGTACATTTTTCCTAAACCAAATGAACACTTGCAGCCAGCTTGTGATATAATGGTTAAACCCTTCAACATCTACAATGCCTCAATGACCGTAGCTTCTCTGATTAAAACTGTACTGATAAAAGCAGAAATTCTCTGTTGCCTTCCTCTATTTTCCTCTCAATTAGTTCTAAAGTCTGGATTTTATTGATTCATCTGTAAAACACCAAGGCATGTTCTGAAAACTTATTTGAAGGTACATTCTCAGCAAGGGCAGTAAAACATCAGGAAATCAGACCCATGAAACGCAATGCAACTACAGGCTCCAAGGGTGCAAAAGGATTTCAAATAAAAATGGTTTTGTTCAACAAGCTAGAGAGAAGCACAGTACTTTTTCACTTGTTCAGATGGTGGGGTTTTTCCAGGCAGGATATAGTATGCAGGTGCACTAAGTTGGCTAGCCTAGGAAAGAGCCACTTCAGAAATACCGCATGAAGTTTCCTAAGCAATAAACCCAGTTACTGTCAACTGAGGTTCCAGTATCACAGCAATTTCACACAAAGTATAATAAACAGTGATAATACTGAGATTACCCTTACTACTTGAAGAGCAAGTAAATGTCTAAAGAGATGTATGTACATGAATATGCACATGTATGTGCACACTTGCACAGGTATCTGAGAATAAAGATGCCCCAGCAGCTGAGAGGAAGAACCAAGATATTAATGCAGAGTTAAATAACTGACATGCAGTGAAACCATTCTAAGCAATGATTTAATCAGGTTACTTTATGATGCTGAAAAATGTTCTGTGCTCTAAGAGACACAATGGGCTGTGAAAAAAGTTTAATAGCTGTGGAAAGAATCAAGATCAGACTAAACCTTCTGTGAGGAATCAATTAAATTCCTTCATCTCAGCAACAAATCTTGACAACAGACCATTCTGCTGAGAGAGGAGTTCCACAGGATCTACACCTTTTCTTTCTGTGATAGCCAAGTAGGAGTGCCAGCCACATTCTCTACTACTCTATGTAGTTGGATTGCAAGTGCAATATGGAGCTCAGCTCTGGTTTTCAGGTGTTTCCATTACCGGGGGGGTGTGGAGCCTGATACAACAGACAGCTTTGGGTTTCTCTCTCCCCTACTTGCTGGCTAGGACAACTAGGTAGCTGGTAAGCAAGTGCTACTCCAAATTCCACCAGCAGTTGTGGGAGCACACTTCACAGAAAGACCTGACCCAAGCTTGAGCTGAAAATACATGTGTGCACTCAGAGATGTAACTCAATTTCTCTGTTGCTCATTTTAAAATAGAAAGGTCCAAACTACCTGTGAACATTAAAGATCTTTTGCACTTTTTATGAGATTATGAATTTTAACTTCCTGGCTGAAATCCAAAGGGTGTAATTACTTTGTGTCAACATAGACTTCCTTTGCAGTTTCAATTATTTGAAGCATAATGTGCAAAATAAGTGTATGTACACAGGAGACTGAATTAAGGTTATATATGCAGCTGTAAATGACATTTCTGACTTGGAAGTCATTAACACTCCATTGTTGAGTTCATTTTTAAAGAAGTGTATATTTTAATAATGAAGAGGAAAGTGTCTATAAACTATGGAGTGGAAGGAGGAAGAAAGAAATAACAGGAAGTAAGCAGTATTTCTTAAATTAAAGGGAGAACACCAAATTATTTTCCCTAAGTAAAAAGTGCAAATGGCCTCCTGAGTACTGAAAGCAATTTTTAAAATGCACAACAGGTTTCACAAATCAAATCAGAGGAGTTTATTGGTTACTCCAGTGAGTGTTGCCCCCTATTAACAGATGGCAGGTTTGTGCCACCAAAGTCTCTCCACAGATGAAACCAAGAATTAAAGCATTTTTAAACAGTATTGAATTGTTCTTTCACTGAACCGGACCTCACTTCTCACAAACCCTGATACAAAACTTGGCAGACATTAGAATTTCTGTGATAAGAAAAAAGGTGATGTAAGGATTGCGAGCAAAGGACCTGGGCATCATTGGAAGAAGATGGAAAAGCAGATGAAGAAGGAAAGTCTGAATAGCATGAAGCAACTGCAGACTTAACTGTGCTTTGAAAGTACCTCACTTCAGCATGGCAGTGTAGGGGGGAAGTTGGAGTATGCTTCAGTTGAGCTTCTAAGTGTAATTTTTAGCAAGTCCAATGTGCCTATACTGCACCTCTGTACCAAGTTAGAGGACAGCGTGGAAACTTCTTCCATGTCCTGCTACTTTGGGATGCTCTTTACACATTTGGAATATGACTGACTGACATTTCCTGTCCAGAAACTGCAGTTGCCCTTTGTCACTACATATAAAAGCCAACAGAAACATTAACCTTATTCTTTCTCACCTCCTTGCCTCATTCCTGCTGTTTACCTATGTGCAAGCCAAGTATTCTACAACCTGTAGTGGAATGCCCATAATTAGAGTCAGGCAGTGTAGTTGATAGCATCATTTTCATTAGAGCTATTTGATTAGGAAAGAGATGGAGAAGATAAGTCAAAAAAGGGCCATCACCTGGAGATTTTGTCTAGGCAGGTGTAATATAAAGCACTGCAGATAAAAACAATCAAGGTTTGAAACACATTTGCAGAGAAATGTGAAATAATGGGCTTTGTTTGAACAGCATGTTTTACTTAAGACTTAGATCCCAAAATGGAGAAGCAGGAACACAGGATGCAGCAAAACACCTCTTAGACTAGCATGAAAATGACAGATGGAATGAGTGGAATATAAAAAAGAATGAGGAGAAAGCAGAAGGGAAATAGAAAATATTCAAAGACACATTAAATGTGTACCCAAAGGTCAAGAATGCCATCTAGCAATATGTGGAGAGGTGAAAGCAGGTCACTGATCAAAAGATGGAATAAACTTGCATACAAGAGAGCCATCTAGCATGTGGCAGGAGCAACTCAGGAGACAGAGGACTGAAAATACAAGAAATGGGATCCAAGTAGGTAAATCTGAGCAACATACAAAGGCACTAATGGTTTCATTCAGTTTTATCCCAGTGTAAGTGGTTTCAGACCCTTTATTCTACTTTTTAAACAGTAGCAAGGTCCTCTCAATTCTGAAGTGTAAAATACAGTTTGGGGAAATTTCCTGAAAAATATTGCACATCACGGAAATGAAAGATTCAGTCCGAATGTGCTTGTTAAGCACCATCTGTAGTTGGGTAACAGGCCTTGCTGCAGGATTCACAAAAAAAGGGATGCATAACTCTGCTGGCAAGGATCTGCCCAAGCTCCTGATCTCCAGCCATGTCTTTCTCATATACTGAACACGAGTACAGACATTTATCAAAGATAGCTAAATATGATCAGCAAATTATTCAGAATTATGTTTGCCATGTTATAAATACAACCACCATAGAATACCTTATACATTTCCCCTGCATATGTGAATTATGTATTAAGGAATACTAGTTAGACTTGGTAGGAAAGCAAATACTACACCCTTTAGCTGCTGTCAGATAAACAAAAACAGAGACAAGAATATTTGCAGAAGCTCTAAGTAAATGAAAATGCCTTGATAATGGCTTGTTACCATACAGATGATGTAGTACCCAGGAATATAATTTTTTTGTCACTATGAAAGACCCCATAACAAATGTTGAAGTAAACAAATCCCTCTGTTATGAAATTAAATAAAAATTATTTCTCTATATAAATGTTGAGCAATAGGACAGCCTATGAAGGTTTTTAGCTTTTTTTTTTTTTTTGGACCTAACAGGGTAAGTGATTACATTAATTTATTTTTCTTACCTTTTAGAAAAGACTGGAAGTCTCTGCCCTTATCTTCATTGATTTTGCCTTCCAGAGAAGAAAGCAACTTGCTCACATCAGTCATTGCAGCTGCAATGCTGTGAACCTTCTTCTGTAGAAAAGTCAGTTTCATCTCCTGAGTGCTAATCTTCTCGTTCATTTTTTGTGCGAGTGCTTGGTCAGAGAACAAAATGAGAAGAAAAAAAGTAGTCTTAAAACACTGTGGGGTGAAAAAAAAATGTAGCTGACTTGGGAGACATTAGCTGAAAGTGGGGTGAAAAGTTTCTGATTTTTTTGTCTTGAGTGAATCACCTTGATTATTACCATATATTAGTGAAATTCAGTAGCACAGCAGTAACTAGTTACTGAAGCATCTGTATCCACTATGAAGTATTATAATTCTACAGGAGTATTTTGAATGGTTAGCATATTTCAATCAACATAATTCCATTCTTTCTCCACCTAGCACCCTATGGGGTATTCAGTTAACCCTCATTTAGTCTATCTCCTTTAACACAATCACAAAAGCTCTCATTGTTACCTACCATTTATAACATAACTTCATGAATTTGTGTCTGAAGATATATATCATCTTTTCATTGTTCAGGTCAAATTAAGACTTGTTCAACTCAGTAGTAAGGCAGACAAACAGCTAATAGACAAATAACTTTGGAATAATCACTGGTCTGTCATTAAGAATAGATGCTCAACCTATGAAGACAAGTTTATTTTAAAACCTGTACAAATTGTTCCTGACACTTATAGCCTTTTCATGAATAAAAAGGTCTAAATGGATGCTTTAAAGTTAGGTAATGGTGAAGAAGGCCTTGATCTTGAAAATTAAGACTCCATATGACTTCAGCTAGCCATCAGTTTCACAGCTGACAGGGATGAAACTTAGTCTGGGATTTTCAGAAGATGCTGATAAAATTAGATGCTAAAATTCCTGTAAGCAAAGCTAGAAAAATCTCTTCAGTTCCTTCAACAATTCAGCCTAAATGGCCTGTGTTAGGCACATGGTGATTCAGGCCATACTATGACTTATAAACTGCTATGCAAGAGATTCGTTAGACATACATACAAATATTTATTAGTGTAAATTTACAGTTTTGCTATTGATCCTTTGTCACTTTTCATTATGGCCTCAGTGTCTATTCTCATGACAGTAAACAGTTATAATCAGGAATCATATTTAGGCACAAGGTCTAAAGGCTCCAAAAAAACCAAGCAAATCATATGTAAAAAGCATATTCTTCTGACGATTTTTATTCTTCCAAATGCTAGTATTTTAAAAATAAATGACTTATCTTACTTGCTAGCATTTGAGAAAATCCAGATAATCCACTAAATGTACCCAGTTAGCACAGATGAAGTACACCAACATGCTCTCCTGCAGAGGTATACTGGTAGCAAAAGTTATAATTGCTAGAGCCTGGTGAATGAGGCTGGCTCTTTTAGGTTAGGATGTTACATCTCTACCCTAAGTGTCTACTTACACAGATACTAAAGTGAATTTTTAACTCACACACCCAGTTTAGACTCTGGCAATTCCTCCCAGTGGCCCTGCGGAGACAGGCCATTTATACATCTTTGTCTGAATATTCATGATCGTCATCATACTGCTTTGTGACAGGTGAACAGAAGTGGATACTTGTGCTCCTCGTTGAATTGTTACTATGAGAAAGGGATTTGAATTCATTACTGGCTCACGCAGAGCCACCCAAACTGGTGAATAACCTGCAGGGTTATGCTTTTTTCAGTTTGGTTTCTATCAGTTCCCACCGAAGGAAGAACAGAAGCTATATAGATGAACCTAAAGAGTGTTTTTATGCCTGAAAGTGGCATGGTTGCACAGTTGAAACTATGCATCTGGCTTGTAGAGTCATGGCAGCTGCTGATGGAATGACAGACCAGGGCAGTCAGTCCTGGCCCCACGTCATGTTTGCAGTGTTGGCACTAGAACAGGCATCTCTCTCCTTCTAAACTGACTCATTTTGAGCTAAAAAATAGCCAAAATGCATTTGACACGGAGCTCAGATCCTAATTTTAGATTTCTTTTTCAGATAATATGAGAAATGGCATGTTCCAGTGCTCCACTGATCAAGCACAGTTTTTCATACATATACTGTCTGTTTTACTGGACAACATCCTCCTCCCTCATGCACTGGAAGACTTGGTTGCTCACACAATATCACCAAGGGACAAGAGCCTTCTAAGTCCTAATTGAAAATACCTTTCTGTATCTCCATGCCAGATTCAGCCTTTGCTTCTCTTTTTCTATTTGTCCATTATGATCTAAAGTAAACAACATATATGAGCATAAGCACATTCCTGTGTATTGTCTCCATAAAACCCTGTGGTGATCTCAATTCTGACATCCTGTTCTCCCAGCATGCATGAATAGCTCAGCCCAGAACAATATATTCACAACTTCAAAACACAGACCTGAGAACATAACTTGCCTTATTTATTTTATTCTTTAAAATGTTTTTGGATATAAGCCAACTGTTTATCAATAACACCACAGTGTGTAACAGCTGATGATTAAACAAAAAGCCAGTGTAGACATCCATTACCAAAGATTCAGAAGAAAAGGGAAGTAATAGGAAAGCTCAAGGAACATGCATCCTTTACACTGTATTTCACATCTTGTCCATCTTTTGGCTCATCACCATGCAAACTACAAGGTTACTTGACAGTATGCCAAATAACTTGCATAAAATTCGCCACCAAAAATGTACCTGACAAATTCAATTTGGCTCACTGCTTGCAAGCAGAGAATTATTTTTTCAAACAACTTCCTTATTCAAGCATGTTTCACATATTTCTTTAGTTGTTAATTAAATACGATATGCTGATTGTTGGCAGTTCTCTGCATACACAGACTTTCTAAATAATTCTGCATTACCAACATCTCTACACCCTCAAAGGCATATACAACTTCAGACACTACAGACTGGAACACAGTACAGTGTCTTCAACTACCACAATACTTCTAAATCATGGATGCCTTTTCATGTTTCTTCATAGTAAACAATTGGTGTTTGAAATGGTTAATTGGAATGATCTGATAAACCACAATTGTTTCTGCTCCCAGTTTAGTGGGTGGCATGTCTAAAATTCTGTTCCCATGAATACTTATGCATACAACTATGAAATTAATTTTCTGGAATAATTGTGCTGGTAAACTTTAAATCATGCAGATTGTAATGAAAAATAAACATAAATGGAAGTGAGCACACCCAACTTTTCTAGAGACCAAGAGCTGAAGAAACATTTCAGACCACAGTCATCTAATGTAACTTCTCAATGAACATCACTATTTGAATAAAAGCATTATTGTTACTACCTAACTCTTAAAATGCTAGATGGTCTGTACATACCCTTGCAAGACAATGCTGACTTTATGTTCCAAAAACTTAAGGTCTAGATAGGTTGAAGTAAGTGCAAAAATGAGCACATGTGTAGTGGAATAAAAAATAGTTGCAAGCATCTGTGTATAAAACTATCCCTGTGTTTCTTAGCTTTTTGATAATCCTAGACAGAGCAGCTTAAAACACATCTAACCTTCTCTTGTTAAAATTTGAAATGTCATTGTCCTGATTTTGAATAAAGCACCAATTTTTGTAAGAAAATACATAACAATAATTACACATTAAGATAATCAATTGACATAATTTTATTTTCTTTTATGACCAGTGCTGGTCTATTATAGTCTTAGATTTGTTTTGGCTGGTTTTTGCTTTGGGTTTTTTTTTTTTTTTTCCTGTTGTTTTGGTATTTTGTTTTTTTTTTTTTTTTTTTAATTCCACATCATCCTCCCCTCCCCAATAATCTAATTTACTCAGTAACATAATAGTTTAAATATTTCTATGCAGAATACTTTTCTGGTTTTAATTTAGTCACAAGGCACTCCATAAATGCTGAGCTGCTGGTACCTCTAAATTCAGTTCTGCCCATCTTTATCAGAGGAGCACACCACTGAACCACAACAGCTAGAAACTGACAATTCATTCTGGTCCCTTCCACACCCATGGATTTTCCCCAAATTGTTTTTGCAGTGATCTCAGTGAGTCACATGGTCAATGACTGGGCTAGAGATGATAGTAATGCTAACAACTGACCTGGCCAACTGGGGTCCTGAGGAGCTCCCCGTGTCCCCTCAGTGACAGTCCTGCTGCTTTCAGCCTGGTTGCTGTGTATAACTGACTGTTTTTCTTGAGCTAAAACAGAGACAAAAAGGAAAGGAGGTGAGTGAACCAGAGAACAGGACAATCAGCACCTAAAAACCATTTCAAAACATATTCAAATTCCAAGTTCCAACAAATATCATCTGAGATTTGTGACTGGTACACACATAAAACATCTTCACAAAGGTGATAGTTTTGTAAATACTTTCTCTGATGATGGCAAATGGGATTTCTGTGCTTATTTTACATTTCAGCCCAAAAGATCCCAAAGCAATTTGCAAAAAGCTGGACTAACATAATTATTATTTCATTATCACAGTTGGGGAAACTGAAGTCCAGAAAAGGGGAGTGCCTTGCTCACAGAAAACAATGAACAACTGATAGGATAGCTGGGAACTGAACTGAAATTTCCAGCTTCCTGACATACTTCTCTAGCCATTAGGCTTAATGGTATTGTTTTCATTTCACTATTTTTAGAAAAAATGAAATACGTACAAAGTAGGTCATAAATTTGCTAGTGCAAATCCATATCAATTTTTGTATACTTGCTCAGCTCATGAAATATTTTGTAAGTGGATGTTGTTTAAGGATTCTAAGGAATGCCCCTTATGTGGCACTAATGTGATTTCCAGTCTTTAGTACAGTACAAGCAGCATAACTTGAGCATGGTGACATTATTTTACAGTTCAAATATTAAAATCTAGTCTAGGCATAATGCAAGTTTCCAAGGAACAAGAATAAAATGCTGAATTGAAAAATTCCATGTTTCAACAGTCTCTAAATAGTAT
Organism: Anabacerthia variegaticeps; assembly: GCA_035583185.1. Lineage (NCBI taxonomy): Eukaryota > Metazoa > Chordata > Aves > Passeriformes > Furnariidae > Anabacerthia > Anabacerthia variegaticeps. Next base: position 19,003,593 of record JAWWEW010000131.1, on the reverse strand, counting down.
ATTTGAAGATAAATAGATTTAAGAATGATATAAGGTGGTTTATGTTGTAAATTAAGGGGGGTTGAAAAAATCAGGATAGAAACTCAGAGGAGATTATCATATAGACTGATAGTTTTATAGAATCTGTTAAAATTGGCTGATAAGAAACACAAAATCCTCCAATAGTTATAATTTCAAATAGCTTCTGGTATCTTTCTGTGGCATGGTTACAGACTGATAAATATTTGCATTCAGCCCAGCTCATTACACAGGGTTTATCAGGTGGAGATGTGACGATATAATTTATGACAAGGGAGTCAGTTACTTGCCTGTGATAAAGACCAGCTGATCGACGTCCTTTTTTCTTTCATTTACCAGTCTTTTTGTTGCTCTAAATGCATTCACTGACGCTGTTAATGCTACAGACACCACATTTTTTTAATACTATCCACCTTATCTTTCATCCTCCCTAATAAAGCAATTGCCCCACTCACAGCTCCACATTCTAGAGTAACCACACCCTTACAGTTTTGTTCACTTCAAAGACATATATTTATCCCTGTTTGCTTGTTTTAGTAATACCATAGACTGCTCAGATAATTTAATTGCTGTAAGACCCAGGACACAGTATCTCTGTAGGAGCCAACCAGGAATGGAGCAAGCCAATAGTGCACTACACTGCCCCTGACAGCAGCAAGGACTGCAGCCAGTGATTCACACACACACACCCCCACACCCCTCACCCAGACACAACATCATGTGTTATTCACTTATTAAATTTCATCACAGTACAGGAAAGGTACTCCTCAGGCACCATTAGAAATTCTAGTTTTTCATTTGTGAAACAAATTCAGAAGAGTCACTGCCAATATAGCTTCTCCTACATCATTCTTCCAGCGTAGCTCAGGCCTTTTGCAACGGAACGACTCTGAGACATCATATGGTGATTACATCTCTGTGTTCTTGGTCCCACAGCTGAGATTTCCTATCTTAGAGGTTAGATAACAGAAGATGTGATGGGAGCACCAGACCAAAAATTTAATACACATACCCTTTAGGGTAAAAATAGCCATTTAATGACTCACATTTGAGACCTTTAAAAAATTAGACATGCTATGCTCAGTTTAAGCTAAAAAAAAAATAAAATACAAAATGCAAATTAGACTGCTAGACCCACCTTATCGGTGCCATTTACAATAACAAAGCAACACAAACAAAAAAAGCAGCAATACAAAACCCTGAGCAATAAGTTCTTCCAGTTGTGTCAGAAATACCAGGTAACACACAGAAAAATGTAACATTAGGTGCCTATCATACCATATATTAGCCTAGATGTATAATTTATTGTCCCATGTATTTTTAAACACAGCATGCAAAACCATTTCAGGGAATATTAAAAATATGGAAATTAGGTCCTTTCCTCGCAACATATTTTTGCTGAAGCAGGAGTGGCTGAAGGGGAATCCCTGACGGGGGGTTGGTAGTTTGCTCCCATAGCCTGTGTTTCAAGGTGAATTGCTACCTTTTGTGTGTGCAGCTCACCCCAGGCAGAGGATGGCTCTGACTCCTGTGCGGAACATTGCACAGCCATCTGCTGGAGAAAGGACATCACTGCCACGCCAGGGAATTCCGTGCTGACAAAAGGCTGTGGCAGACCCGGCTGCTTGCTCTAAACCACAGCCAGGGCAAATGGGAAACGATTCGTACGCGTTCGGTCACCTCAGCCTCCCTCCACAGCAAAGCCAAATTCGAACACAGCATGATCTACATTTGAAGATGCATCTTCTGGTTCTTAAAATCTTTTGTGACACATAACATAGTGTTCAGAGGCCATATGTGCATGAGGGAACAGCGATTTCTTCCCCTCAGACATTACTCCACACCCAAAGTTAAAATAAAGCTTTGTTTAGTATAAGTGACACATCATGAACTTTGCAAGTCAGAACTTACGTCCTTTTATTTTAGCAGTTTTGCTCTCAGTTTAGCGTTCGATATTTCTAAATCAAAATAATGACATTTTAGTTGTTGAATTGTCCATATTGTGCTGTTTCGTGAGACTTATAAGAAATCATATCTATATTTTTCCATTCTTAAGAAGTTTCTTATAAAATTCCATTGTCCATGCTGGACTAGAATCCATGTCTTATCCAATTTGGTCATGTGCTGCTACAAGGGAGGTGAAGTTAGAAACAGTGACCTGCATACATCTCTTCCATCTCACTCACGAACTACTGCATTACCCTGAGAAGCATCTGTATCAAAGCAGTAATGAGGCTACCAAATAGTTTTCAGATGTCTAATAGTAACTATCAGATGGTGACAAGTGCTTCCTCCTGCCTAGACTATCAGACCAAAATAGTTACATATGATTTCACTCTGTCTGAGATGGAAACCAAACCAGACAGCCTTTAAAGTAGCATTTGCTACAAGCAACCCACATCACACTAAGAGTGCCTTCCCAGGATCTAAAACATCTTGTCAGAATACCCCAGTTCCCTTGGCAGAGAAACCCTTCAGTACCATTTCTGTTGTTGAACAACAGAGAGGCCAAGGGGAAGGCTCAGTGACACTGGAGAGACCCACTCTGAGCTTACAATGTCTCTTCCCTGCCACTGTAGAGACAGAGTGCCTGAAGACAAGACTACTGGGCTCCCAACTGTTCAGGTTCATTAGCTGACGTCCCTTCATGGGAATTGAATAATACAGGCAGGGCTTGTGCTGGTGGTCTGCTCCTCATGGGAGGCAGGATTCCAGAAGCAGGGAAGAAAAGCTTTTCCGACATAACACCTTTCATCCCAATCTCTTTAAGCACTTCTACAAGCATTAATTAATTAAATATCCCAGTGCCCCTGTGAGATAAGTGTCATCTCAATTTTCTAGACGGGTAAACTTGGTTATGCAGATTATAACTGGCTTCCCCAAGTTATTCAGCAAGCCAGAAGAGGTTTGAATATAGAACCCAGGAGATGTAATTTCAAGCCTGCTCCTGTAACACTTCACAGCACTTTCCTTTATTCTTATTTTTACACAGATAACACTACAAATTAAGTTATACAGCTTTTCTACCTGGTCAATGTTTCCCTGTTGTTCTGATGCCAATTCAATTTTATCAACTGCAACCTCACCCTTCGATGTTACCTTTTACATTTTTTCCATCTATTTTTGCTAATGTCTGCATTTTTCTAAAAGGAAACCTTTAAAATATCTGATCCATACTCTCTGGACAGCCTTGCTGACTGACCGTGTCCTGTGTTAATATCTGACTCCACACTCTGCTGCACAGAGGAGAATTCTGTGCCTGCTGAGGTTCTGGCTCTTAAGTATTGAAATTTCCCTCCTGGATGTGAATAACAGTGATTTTTCTTCATTCCCCTACATTAATTTTTAATCACAGCCTCTACTTTACCACTGCTGATTGAATTCCCTATCACATCTAATGGCCTTTCTTGTAATATTCATTCATTTAAAACATGTATGCTGATGCCATATCTAATTTTTCAAGGACTGCTTGCTTAAGGCCTGCACCAAAGAAATAGCTATTATACAGATGTAAAACTACAGTATGATGACACATGCTTGATCACCAGGGCAGAGGTAAAAGACTGTTCTGTGTAAAAGGGCACAATTATACAGGGATCATGTGTAATACCTAGTAACGTTCAGTCACTGTTGAAATCAACAACAAAAGTCCTACACAATTCGGGGGGGGGGGGGAATTGATAAATTATTTTATCATATATAAAACATATCCATGGAGCCTGAAACTGAAAGCTGAATGAGTAACAAAGCTGTAGATTAATTTTACAGCAAGTATTCAATAGAGGACCTGGATTTAATAACCCCAGCACTGCAATGCTCAATAACTAAAAGGTCTCAAAAGAAGAGACACGCTGAATATGAACTCCCTATTTTAGCAAAATGAAATAAGGCTGAAGATTTTATGAGCTTTATTTAGAGTGGAAGACAGGAAAGGACATTCTGTTTATTTGCTCTGAAAATTCACGTGCAGGGAAGAGTCAACATCCCAGAGCATTTTAGTTTACTGTGCATTTTTCCTGGTTTTAAATTAATGGGAAGGACTGTATTGGTTTTCATCAAAGCCATTTGCTCACAAATCAAACTGCATTGTTTTCTTTTGCTGAAATGAATGGTTTCAAACCCCTAAACTCTACCTTTGTGTTGGCAGTTTTGCCCACTGTAGCCAGGACAGCACTTCCACTCCAAGGATGTTCCTATCTTATGTTTGATTCTGTAGGCTTGGTGTGTTGTTGTCTGGGACCTGAAAAACAAGAAAAATTTAAACCTATTTTAGGTGACCAAAGGAGTTGTAGGATACATGTATAACTACATTACATTATCTCACTTGTCAAATCTATCCTTTCATTACCTGCTTGAAACTGAAAGTGAAGCCTAACTAGGGTTTGGTGTTTCATTTGCAATCACAGCTTTAATATTGTAGTGTTCAGATTATCTGCATGAATTTTGAAGGAACCTGATGTCTATTCAGTGCTGTAAGATTCTTTTTTCCCCCAGAATATCTTATTCAGGAGTCAAATACTGCACCTTTTCATGGAAGATATTATTGTAATATCTACTAAACTGAAAAAAATGAGCCAAAAATACCATTGTTATATACCACTTTCTTTGATATTGGTGAAAAAATGCATTCACAATAAACTTATGCTCCACCAGCTCACATTTAGTGTACACTGGAAGCCTTCCATTCTGATTATTTTAAACAGGATTATACAAACATTAATCCAATAAAGTGTGAAAATTTCCACTCTGGACGTCAAGGAAAGGAGGGCATGGCTATGTAATTGTGATGCCTCAATTATTACTATTACAGTGTGAAACTGCAAAGGCAGCAGCAATTTTGTTTCTGTGTTTCAACACATTCTGCATGTCCTGGTTATGCCATCACTTCTTTCTTAACTTCACAATCCATTTGGAATTAACATGCTGCAGTAGGGCATACAGAACAAACTACAGCAAGTCTCCTTGCTCTTTTAATTTGCTAAATCCAAAGTTTGAATAAAAATAATATATAATACAGCTAGTTGCTAAACACTAACATGAAGAACACCTAAAATTTCAGAAAATACAATGATAAAATGGTTACCAAACTGCTTTGGACACACAATCCCTGTCTAAATCATTCCAGAAAAAGAGACAAATTTGAAGGCTGTCATGCCAAAAAAATATCCTCCCAATGAATTAAAAAATGCCACCTTACTTTTACACTCCAGTTAATCTTGTCACCCCTTCACAAGGGACATAATATTATATATATTAAAATTCTCATAGCAGCTGGCAGGAGCTTTGCATGTGTCCCCAACCAGCTTTGCCTCTAAGAAATGGCTTTTTCAGCAGCAAGAACTCAATAAAGATTAACATGATCAGAAATCAAGACAGTTCCCAGTTATTTTGCTGTATGGATGGTCTTATTTTATGATAAAACCACCTTATTCTTCATTAGCATAATCCATTCCTAAAACCACTCACAAAAATGAAGTGTCCATAAAAGGAGTTAAGCAGGAATCGCTATTTCAAAAATAACTCTCCACATAGACAAGTCCCATAAATGGATATAAGTAAAGATTTATTTACAAGAGCAGCACAAAGAGCTAATCATCTCGATTTAATGAGGAAAAAAAACCTGAAACAAAGCACCAAACTGGCAACATTTCAACCACAGGGTCCAGTCCGGTGTTTTGCAATACAATTGACTGTATTACGGAGTCACCAAATCCTAACTTAGCTCTATTCCCTGTTTCACCTTAAAGCTTTAAACATGTTCTGCCATACCATCTAGAGGACAATTCTTAGAACAACCAACCTGACTTGTAAGAGACTTTTGAAATTTTTCAAGGGAAAAAATGTATTACAATCTCTGTTTCGTTAGGGCTGTTTCAGTTTGTCATTTTCCAGATTCATGCATTAAAACCCAATTTCACTTATGACTGAAATGTAACATTTGGAGAATACAACGAGGGACCCAGACTACAAAGGACAATCTAAATAGGTTTAACAGAGTCATTATTTACAAGTTGCATCCAGGCCAATTACTTGTCTAGGTTCACTGCCTGACCAAAGCTGTGCCAGAAATAAGCACTCAGCAGAGAGATAATAACAAAAATATTTATGCCTCTCAGGGGAAGCCTTTTGCTCTAACAGAGCACAAGCTTGGAAAACTGCAGAGAAGAGGCTTTCTTCTCCACATGTGCTTTAGAGCTTTGTACTTTTGCACCTTTCTCTTACTTGAAGACTTTGAACTGATCTGAGGGACAGAATGGAGGCATCCACAGTCATGAGCACTTGCTATAGGGTCATGCAAAGATAAGACCTGGAAATATGCTAATCCACTCCTTGTTTTCATTTTCATTTCTACAGTTCTATTAATTAAGCATTTGGTGATAATTAAAGAACTTGAAAGTACTCTTTCTTTCTAGCTCTACATACCTCTGAGCACAGGATCCAATACGCCAAGTGCAAGGCTTCGCTCTGCCTGATGAGAAGGTTTCCAGGTTGTCCACTACCACAGTAGGTAGGAGTCTGGTATGGACATAAGCACACCAATTTCTGTAAGATACACAAGGTAAATAAGATCAAAAAGAAAAGTAATATTTTCCACAATATGATCATATATGATACTGAAATGGGAAAATTAAACCCATAATTTAGGGATAGGAGTGAGTTATGAAAATTAGGTTTGTTTCCCTCAGGCTGCCAAAGTTGTCTTGGGCAATTACTGAACCTTTGTGTTTCAGCAAAGAAAACAATCATTTCTCCATATCTATACACACTTATATTGTAATCTGAATTTTTCTTCGTAATATTTGTGGAGCTTCAAGTACAAAGAAGCTCTTCTAGATAGCAGTAATGCCAGGTCTTAAAATGCACCTACATTTCAGATTAGAGAAACTGTTTATCCAGAATTTAAAGGATTGTTTGGCAAAGTTTTTAATCATCCAGAGCTTTCACTTTACAGACAGATATTTCTATTGTTTCTTCCTTTCCTCATCAGTACTCTTGAGTACATGTAGGCTGTGTTTTGCAGTGTACTGTGAGGTCAAAGTCACACACAGCAAAAACATGCCATAGCTCCACACTTGCCTGTGCCACTGGATACCCATCTGTGGCAATAAGCCTCAGAAGATGATAGCTCACCATAATGTTTTTCCCTGTCTTTGTCTGTAACATCTTCATTAGTATGCGAGAAACTGGTCAAGGAAGTTTCTGTGAGAACCCCTCCCCTGCCTCCCTGCTCCCTTGCTGTAACCCTTTCCCTGCCCCTCGGTCCCCTGTCCAGGATGTGACATCACAACCCCCGGGAGACCCCTATAAAAACCCCATACACTGGGAATAAAATTCTCTTTGCTTCCTGCCTCCCCCGTGTGTGTGGTCCTTTACATCTCGGGACCCCGGAGGGCCACGTGAGGGGGGGACAAGGGGTGGAGAGGATCCCCCATCAGCTGCCGCACCCATCCAGAGACGGAAGTCACATACAGAATGATCAAACTCTAGATCACTACAATGCAGGCTGCTGGAGCTGGTGAGTCCACAGGTTTGTTAGGTTTTTAAAAAAGGTTTCTAGGGATGTTGCAAGAAAATGAAAACCATTAAATCCTATTTTGAAAGCAGGCACTTGGTAGAAGCTACAGTAGAGAACAGAATTAAGTAGAAATTATAAATTGAATAATGGCTCAGGACAGATTTGAATAGGGAAATTATGCCACAGAAACCTATTGGCATTCTTTGATTCAGAAGCAGGTAGATAAAGGTGTGATTGTTGGAGGCTTTTGGCAAGGTCACGCATCAAAAACTATTAGAGGGCAGGGAGGAAAGCAATCTGTAACACAGTAAGAAAACAAATCTTGTTACAGATAAATAAAGCATTAAATCAGAGAGATTAATGACTACCTAGCTTTTCCCAAGAAACAGTTTATCAGCACAATCCCACATGAATCTGCAATAGGCACTATATTCATTAATTAGAGGGGCAGTAATTTAATAGGATGATGACAGAGTTATACAGACCTATACAAATTCATTTTGTGTAAAGCTGATCTTGAAGAATTGCAGAAATCTCATGGTATTGAATTTCTAACTAAGTAGGTGTCAGAAGAGGATCTTGTAGTGTAGAGTCAGTCACAAATAAAGACAGCCTTATACAGACATATACTACTGAAACTAGCTATCATCAGGATAAAAAAAAATAAATCTTAGAGTCATTGTGGTTAGCTCTTTGAATAGGCCAGTATTTTGCATTAAGTAAAGTAGGGAATAAAATACATGAAATTATAGGAAAGGACTAAAGAAGAAACAGAAGTCACCACTGTTGCTGTATATGAGTTTATAGCTAGTTGAGATACAGAAATCATGTTTGTTCCTACATCCTAAAGAAAGCTGAAAAAAACCCCAAACAAATAGAAGTAGTGTAGGAGGGACAGGAAGTCCCGGCATTCATTATTCAGTTGGTCTTGTTATGACAAAGAGGAATCAAAACAAAACAGGTCTAAACTTCAAGGGGAAAAAAGGGAGGCCAGGGTGGTCTTTCCTTAACCATAGACTGTGCCACATTTGGAAGTTCAGGAAGCAAAAATGCATTTTTAAAAGTAGTGAAATTATTTCATTTAAAACCCCATTCCATTGGGGTACTGTTGGTTTGGGGTTTTTTTGAAACATACATATATATAAAAGTTGTAACTATAACTTCTGTCTTGGGAAGTCCCCCAGCTGCAGTCTGGAAGGCATCCTTACGCAGAGAACCTGTGGATTTCCCATCACGGTAGTGTTCAATGCCAGGCTGGATGAAGCTCTGAGGAACCTTGTCTAGTGAAGGATGTCCCTGTCCATGGCAGGAGTGTTGGAACTGGATGATCATTAAGGTTCCTTCCAACCCAAACCATTCCATGATTCTATGATCCTGAAGAAAGTATTACTGCATTTCTGCTGGTGGAACAAATGTATGTTTGGCCTAGTACAGATTCTTTTCTTTAATCTCTAACTTAGTACAGCCTTTCGCAGGATCATGCATTATTCCCTTAATATAATATATAATTTTTGACATGACAAGTTAGTGAGAAGACATTGTTTCAGTTGTAGGGCTGGTGGTGCTGTGAATACTTGATACATGACAATATTTACATACAAGACTTAGAGTTCATCTTCCTGGGTTGTGTTTTCCTGCTAACATTCGCTTCCAGTTGTAGTAGTTCTGTTTGCATTTCCTAACTCAGTATGGAAATATATATTTACCCCTCAAATCACTATCTTGCTGTGGGCTCCGTACAATGAAAATCAAAATACAATTAAGACCAGATTAGTTCCATTTACTTAAGTGGCATTAGTACAGATTTAGACTGCTTCAAACATGAACAACAGCACAAAACACAAAATAGCATCAATATCTATCCTTAAGTGATTGCTTTTGTCTACTGAGATGATACCAGTGCATGAACATTAAGCTCAGTAGTGCTATACTTGGAAAATGATTCCTGAGAAAACAGCAGGATAAGCTAGAAAATAAGATACTAGAAAATAAGATAAGGCCAACAGGCTGGACCTCACAATATCTCTGCTGCCAGTATTGCAGTGCTTCTTTCCACAACACATATTAATTGATGAATAATGCGTTTCATATAAAACAGGGTTTTATTGAGTCCCTTTGATCTGATTTTGCTCACTCACTCTACTTCCCTGAGAGTTTTCATTAAGATACTATTTCTTTTTAATTGGATATAAAAAAGCTGTGCTGTTTTTTATGCTTCCTGTATGTTCTGTCTCCTCTAGTTATAGCTTGCTGTCGGTGCATATTAATTAGGGGCTCCAAGAATAAATATTTGCTAAAAGTTAAATTGCAGTTATCAAGCATAATAATAAAAATTAGGTACTCTCCTCACTTCCTCTGTGGAAGCCAGGAGCAACTGCATGCACTTTTGAGACACACAAAGTTGGCAGAATCTAAAGGAGACTGTAATCTTCTGAGTTTTGCAGAGGAATAATGAAGGTACTCACACTACCCCTCTGGATGGGGCATGTGGGTCCTTTACAGTCTCCTGTACCACACAGAAAAGCAGTAAACAAATAATAACAGTATTTGCAGCTAAACATCACCAACAGTAAGCCAATAGCTGCACCCCTCCCAGCACACCTCTGGATAGGAGAATAGGCATCCCCTCCTGCCTAAAGTTTCTCTGCTGGGAACACAAATCTTCCATGGGGCTTCCTCAGTGAGCACGAAGCGGGATTCTCCCTAACAGAAGGGGAGGGGCGACCCCACAAGTTAGGCACTGACCTCAGCAGCAGCACTGGGTACCACAGCACCAGAAAGCAACAGGCAGCACCAGGGTGACAAGAACAGATCCATCAGTAGCCCAGCAAGTACCAGGCAAAGACCAGGTAACAAGTCAGGTCCAAGATGACTGTTAGAGCCAAACACCTTTATAAGGAGGATATGCTTAAGTGGAGCCCTGGCCCACGAGTGTGGAGGCTACAGGTGAGGTTGCTCAGGATCATCAAGACTTGTTTATCTTGCCCTGGGCACTACCACTGAACTCATTTCTCAGTACAGGCATGAAATCTCTTCCTTTTCATAGCTGTAGTAAAGGTTCTGCATATTCATACCCAAGATTAAAAACCGTATTTTTTTCTCTGAAGTGCAGCACAGAGATTAAAAACAAAAAAATCTTTCAGCATATAAATGGGATACTAAATACTTCTTAACAGATGCAGAAAGTGATCTTGGGCCAGGCTGACAGTGATATATTCAGGAGGAGCTCTGACTAAGTATGGGGATTTGCTTATGATTTAAAGTCGGTATAGAGAATGCAAACATCTAAATTCCTAAATAATTCTCAGCAATTAACTGATGCCATACAAAGTCTGATCAGAAGACATCTGAAGGAATAATACCACCTCAAGAAGTTATGCAGTACCACATCTCCTTTACTATTTTACACTACCTCTCTGGGAAATGAGGAGCTAACACCTTGGGCAAGCTGGGTGCTGAGCTTCCCACCTCTGCAAATCAAGAATCCAAATATAAGAGTCAGATTTTAAAATCTGGGCTACAATGAGCAAGGGGTGAGGTTAGAACTTGAGCTTGTGGCTTCCTAGTCTGTACTTTACCCTTGCATGCAGACCCTATGGCCAGACAAAGGGATTAAGCAGAAGATATAAAATAATGTTGTCAGCAACAACCTTTTCTGCAATGCACAAGATGGGGGTATGGTTTTAATAACTGAAAGCCATGTTACATCTGAGCTAATGTGTTCAATGAAAATGGGCACAAAGAAAATGTAAAAGATGTGAAAACCCTGACATACAGAGGCTGGTTAAAAATACAAACAAACCCCCCTGCCAGCCCCCCCAGGGTTTTTTTATAGTCATTAATGTGAATCCCCTAATTATTATTATTACTGAGGGTGGCTAGCTTTGAGGTAACACCTATTGGAACTTGCCTGTTTGAAGATGCCCTCCAAAGGAAAAAATGCTACAATACACCCCAGGTGTGTCTGTTGGGGGCTATTCATATTGTTTTAAAAACAGTCTGAACTGAGCCTCTAACCAACTAGCTTTTAACAAACTTGAGCAGATTGTTTCTATTTGAAATATTTACCCCATTGTTTCTATTTAAAATATTTAAGTCATTCTTAAGCTACATGAGTGTAATGTCTGAAACTGTGGTTCTCACACAGCCCAGCAATCTTTGATCAGGCTAAATTGGAGGAAATATTCACAGCAAAAGAGCCCCTGGTGTGATTCATAATTAGGTTTATGCTACCAATGAAATAAGCTCATTAAGAGACGTTAAGAGTGTAAATATAATTTGGGAATCAAATTGTCTGAAAAAATGTAGATTTGGAAATAGAAGATGAAGCGTGGCGGAAGAACTATGACAGGCCGTGTTAATGCAAAGGCAGAACAGAAAACAACTGATTTGCATAACAGGACTTTAAACCTGAAAATCCTCTTTACCCTCCCTGGAATAATTTATTCCAGATCATCAACACAGGCTTCTAACATGCATATTTTGTTGAGAGCTGCAGGAGCCTAGCATCTCTTTTGCATTGAGCCTGATTTCAATTGGAAAAGCTGTATTTAAAAACAAAACAAAATCCTTGCAACATACAACAGAAATCCAGGCTGGAAATAGTGGTACAAGTCCCTGGATGGCATCAAGCCCAAGTGGCAGATTTCATTCTCCCCTTGCATTTATTTATTGGCCTGGGACGTGCACTGGCAGCAGCGTGTGGGAGAGTCCTCAGGCCTTTGAACCAGCCTCTTTGATGTGGTATTTGCTGCGGTGTTTCCAGCTTGAATCAAAATGCTGCCACCCCATCTCTGTACCCGGTGTGTGGTTTGACCATGTCCAAACGTGATGTCCCACCCCCAAGGTGTAGGAGCCACCTACACCGAGAAGGAGGGCACGGTGCTGAGAGCAGCATTGGCTCGACAGCCTCGGCAGTCCGAGTCCTTTGGGATTTACGGCCATCGCCAATCCCAAATCCTGAGCAGACCAGGGATCCTGGAGCCTGCCCAGGCGGCTGGAACAAACCACCTGCAGCCGGTGGGGACCCAGGCGGGGGTCTGTAAGCCTGCCTCTAGCTTTTGGGATGGCGGCCACCTGGTCCAGGGAAGGCTCGAGAGCCCCTAAACCCGCCGCTGCCTCAGGAGCACTCCTAAACCCCGCTCCTAATTGGCAATTAGCGGGGCGAGCGCGGGGCTGCGCTGCCGGGCACGGCCGGCAGGGGGCGGCAGTGGAGCGCTGGGAACAGGGAGGGAGGGAGAGATGGCCGGGAATAAACGGGCTGGGCTCCTGGGAAAGGGAAGGAGGGAGGGAGAGACGGCCGGGAATAAACGGGCTGGACTCCTGGGAAGGAGGGAGGGAGGGAGAGACGGCCGGGAATAAACGGGCTGGGCTGCAGGGAAGGAGCGCTGGGGCTGCTGCCGGCGGTCTGGTCTGTGACAGCACCGTTCTGGATGCAGTCACGGTCAATGGAAATGTGCGTGTCTAACTCCAGCAGGCTTTGAGCCTGTCCTCTTGGGCGCTGTGGCACCCAGCGTTGCTGGAAAGCAAAGTACAATTTACAATAATAGCAACAAATTAATATTTCTTTAGGGTGAGAAGAAGTATTTGGGCCTACAAAGACCCCTTCCACAGCACATTTCCACTGTAAACTGTTCTTTGAGTACATTGCCAAGGTTAAAAATCCAAACCAACCTCACAAAAACTGCTGGCTACACCTGTATGTGATTGTTTCCACTGACTTGTAAGCATGGATCCTTGTAAGTGGTCCTGAAGTCACCCTACAACACCACCAGAGGCAGTCGGGCCACAAAGGGTATAGAATTTGTTCTGCCCCCTTCATATTATATCAGAAAATGACTTATTTTTGTTTGTAAGTAAATTAGATTGCCAGGCTTTTAATAGAAACGCTATTGGATCAGCCCAGCTGAACATCACTGAATCATGAAAATGAGATTATTGTGCTGCTGAAGGAATACAAAAGGACCCAGAGCTGGAGCTGTTGTCAAAGTCCATGCCCAACTTGGTGGTTGTGCCTCAAATCATGTTGCATGCAGCTTATTTGTATTTTACAGAATAGTTTATGAAATACTAATCTTGATTCTACACTTGTTTTCATTTCTGTATTGTCCTTTACATGTAAGCAAAGGGGATGTAGAAAGATGCTACAAGCATCCAGAGCCAGGGAATGCCTTGTGGGGAGACACCGAGGGACCAGGGCTTGTTCAGGCTGGGGAAGGGAGGACTTGGAGGGCACCTCAGAGCAGCCTTCCCAGCCCTGCAGGGGGGCTACTGTGTAGTTGGAGCACAGCTATTCCCAGCAGTAGAAGGCAGTAGGACAGGAAACAACAGGTCCGTATTGAAAAAAAGAGAGGTTCAGACTGAGTCCGAGAAACTTGTTCCCTATAAGGACACCCAGGCACTGGAGCAGGGCCTAAAGAGGTTGTGCAATTACATGGAGCTCAGTACCCAACTGGATCAAGCCCAAGCACCTTGGTCTAGTCTCACACTTGGCCCTACTGTGAGCAGGAGGTTCCTCCCATCTTGAGTGATCCTGTGGGTCTATGATCTTGTGATCTTGTTTATGTATGTCCTTTTGGTGATATGATTGTTGTTCTGAAAGTAGGTAGGTTAAGTGCATTAAAAGCATATAATAACATGGTGTGGAAGAAATCCATTCTTTGGTTTTGTTTTCTGTTTGTTTGTTTTGGGGTTTTGTTTTGTTTTGGCGTTGTTGTTTGTTTTTTTAAGCTAGGATCTTTCCCAGTCTGAAAGACTGCTACATGAAGATCAGAGCAGGTCCTGAAGATTCAGGTCCTGAATTTAAGTTGGCTAAAAGCACATTGCTGTGATGTATTTTCAATTTGCTTTGAACAACCTGCCAAGTTTGGATGAGGAGAGATAATGTTGATTGACATAATGTAAACACTCGGATTATAAGGATAGTAAGCACCCTCACAAGGTTTTTCTGCTATTGCATAGGAGACCAGGTTTTAGCAACTTCCTTTGAATTCCACTAGGTGACTACAGAGACTTCTCACATGGTAAATTCTCTATATTTAAATGAACATTAGTCATCTTTCAAAAATATAAGCTGTATTTCAAAGAAAAATTATAAACCTAAACCAAAATCAGTTAATTTTTTAGGTTCAGTGCCTAACTTCCTTTGCTCTGTGTTGCTATAGATGTACATTATTTGAAGTGAAATGAAGTTTGTAAGAAATAAGCCTCAGAAGATGATAAAGCTCACCATAATGTTTTAAAGGCATAGTTTTATTCCATTGTAAAATAGAGTTTGTCCCTGGCTGTCTCTCTCTGTCCCCAAAACACTGGTAACGCCCCAATTAGTATGCAAGAAACTAGTCAAACATGTTTGGTGAGAAAGCCTCCCCCGTCCCCTGTCCCCTGCCTGTCTGTTGTTAACCTTTTCCCTACCCTCTATCCCCCAAGGTCCAGGATGTGACCTCACTTTCCCCCCTGAGACCCCTATAAAAACACATCACCTGGGAATAAAGCTCTCTCTGCTTTCCTGCCCACCGCCTGCATGTGTGGTCCTTCCTGCAACATCTCTGGGACCATGTGCACCACGTGGGGCCGGGGGAAAGGGAGCGGGGAGCGCCCCCCATCAGCTGCCGCAGCTCTGGAATGTATGAATCTCAGTTGAAATAAAAATTCAGTGGTCATTACGGACTGATCATAAACAAATCAAATTGGGAAATGTGTTTTACATGCTGACTGGAATGGAAAAAGCACTAAAAAGTGCATTTGATATGCAATATACTATAGTATGTGATGGTAAAATGTTACAAGATATGTTTTTATTCCTGAGAAATGGCTGACTTGTTGACACTGAGGTATTAGGTGTCAAACAACTGTTTAATGTTTTGTTGTTTTTTTTCAGGACTCAGTGTCCTGACATTTTGTCCTGTCTATTACAAAACACAAATTCTACTCTCATAATTCATTTCCTTTTTTTGTATGTACGGTGCTGAAGCCTTGGACTGTGAACAACCTCTTTGCTTCATCCAAGTTTTTATTTACTGTGTCCTACCTTGTGCTGCAAAAATTAATTCACAATTTCCACTTATCTAGCACTTCACCAATCTGTTTTAGCATTTTAAAAGTTCTCTTTCTGCAAATAAGATCAGCTTTTTTAGGCCTGATTTCCCACTCTGAATTCAATGCCCTTTAAAACAATCAAACTTTTTCAGATAGAATTTAGACTTTTGACAAGGTATCCATTAATCTGCTTTGAGAATCACCCAGTAAAGCATATTTGAAAACCCAGACAAACTGCTCTTTAAAAGGGTCTTAATTCTGCATTTTCTCCTTTGGAATATAAATTTATTTTCCATCTTCTAACTGATCCAGAGTACAAAATTAATTAAGGTTGTTCTGGTCTAGTTTACTCTTAGCACTTCTTAGGTGACCTTCAGTGGTACTGATTTGGTTTTCATTGCTTTGTCCTTTTGTAATCTACAGAAAAAGATTGCAGTGCGTCAGTGATGGCTTCCCCAATTTGAGAAATACTGCCAAAAAAAAAGAAAAAAAAAAGCACCTTTATAAGTGACAAAATCAAAATATAAAAAAAATACGATCCATTGCAGTTCCAGAGGTGAATGTTGTTCTTCAGTCTATTCATAGTGTTGTTTTGGCCAGCTTCTCTTTTCTTATTTACCTTCATTCAATGAAGGTAAATGCCTTGCTAGTGTCTTTGTACCTGATTTGGCACTTAATCATGCAGATGTATATCTTTACACTGTCACTGATTGATCTTAGGGGGCTTTTGAACAAAAAGGATCTGAGCCAAAGTCCATGAAATTCAAGGTGATTTTTTTTCTACAGGCTTTTCCTCATGACTGATGGTGTTGCTTACCAGGAATGTGATACAGAATAGATGATTTGAGATTTGGCAGTAAAAATATAATTTGAAACACTTGCATTCTCTAGCTGGCAACACAGATAATGCCTTTGGAAAACATGAGGACACCTTGCTTCTGTCCTCTTCCTTGCCAGGTCTATGCTGGAATTAATGTCAGTTTCCTAAAATGTTAATTATATTCAGATTTGTAAGAATGTGTATTTTCTGTGCAGACCTGAGCAGATGGTTCTGGTGTACCTTAAATGAAGTGCTGCAAAGAGCTGGATATTTTCAGTGGCTGGGAGATGAACTCTAACATCGTGTCTGCTTTGTTCCAGTTATCCCAATCTATGCAGAGGGGTGAAGGGATATTTTAGGGATGAAAAACAGTCTGTTCCTAATCCTTGCTGTTCCCATGGCAGATGAAACAAAGAACAAGAGCAAAGATAAGCATGAGCATCAGTGCAATAGTTAGGGTAATGAGAAGAGCAGAAACCCTTCTTACCATTCTGAAAAAAAATCAGAAATCATCTGTATAGCAGTGCCTTATCTGAATCTGATCACAGAAAAACAAAATAACAAGACGCTGAGGAGGCTAAGTATTTTGTGAGAGTCTCAAAAGCAACCGTGGCGGAGAAGTGATTTTTTTTTCCCCCAGTGCTGTTTTCTGTGTCACTCGAAATAATCTGTCATGACTGTACCTAGCCATTATTGCCATTTGCTATTGTCTTTAGGACTGCAATGGGAGTAACACTGGGCTCAGCATGTGTAAGAAAATTGGATTGTGGGCTTACAGCCAAGCAACAGAAATATATTCAGGATGCTGCTGGACATGAGGGGCTTGTTGCGAAGATTGTCTGCATAGCTGGAATACAACATTCTGGGGGCAAAGCTTGTTAAACACCCCCTGACACTTACCCTCCAAGCCGACCTAAGGCCAGTGTAAGAACTTCCTCCTTCCAGCTCACAGTGAATATACCTAGTGAGGCAGAAACCTCAGCCATGCATGACTGTATTTTTCGTAAATGCACAGTGATGCAAAATCTTAAGAAACTGATTCAAGAATTGTTCTCTCTGCTCCATTAAAAAGTGGCATGATGAAAAGAGACTGTGAACCTTGCATTAACTAGGCAGTTAAATCAGGTTTTGATGTGTCTTCTGTGTCTGAACCATCTGCTGATCTTAACCATTCATTTTCATTTGTCAGAACACTAGAATTCTATCAAGCTGATACGGGCAAAAGCAATTTCCATAGAGAAATGCAGACGTCTGGTCATGAGAATGAAATATTTCAGCACTCCTATCACATGTGACAGCTAAGCAAATCTGTCCGTGGTGCTGACTTTATTAAACCCTTCTGTGCTTGGTAATAAAATACTGTCATCTCACCAGTACCCAAGGTAATGGCAGAGGAAGACTATAAAGACCCTCTGTAGATTCATGATAACTGGAAAGGTGCAATATACATATAGTAAGAAAAAAGAGTAATGTAGAGCCACCCAACAATGCAGAGATACTGTGGATAATTTACAGACTGAATGAATGTCTCATGTATTCAGGAGCTGCCTTGAATAGTAATTAGTAAAATAGGGTTCAGAATGGAAAGAGGTGTGTGCTAGTCTTAGGACTCTGCCTCAGACTTACTCCATAGCACCACTGTTACTTAAGCTGCTTTATACAGTGAAATACTGCAATTGTCTCTCTCCTGAGAGATATGAATATGAAAAATATGTACCTCAAATGAACTCAATTGAAAAGAATCTATCATAAATTATCTTCTTTGACATTGAATTGCAGCTCAGATTTAATGTCACTGAACTTTGGAAAAACACTCTAGTTTCCCAGCATTTCTTTATTCACTGATACAGATTTTATATGAAACTTTGAAGATACATAAAAAAATACATATTTGCAGAGACATTAAATCTTGCATTTCAGGGTTTAAGTCATGTGGTGGTTTAGTTTTCTTGGTTTTGGTTCAGGCCTTCCTTGGTAACCAGGTGATAACTAAGGAAGTATTCCACAC
>JAWWEW010000131.1:18958117-18985094 GCA_035583185.1 Anabacerthia variegaticeps | reverse complement strand
CCTTTTCTCTTTGGGGGGGGGGAATCCGTGTGGCCGGCAGTTGGGTTTGGCACGGAGCCAACTCAACCCTCCACAGTCAAATCCATTATTAAGACTGAAGAATAGAGTTTTCCTTCAGCTCAGACCATTCCAGATGTGCTTCCTGTGAAATTTTCTTATCCTTCTGAAAGCTTGGGTGCAGACCGTGCCAGAAGGGGGGATACCTCACCAGAGAAAACACTCTTCTAAAACTGTTTGAGAGCAGGTAGCTACAAATTATGTCCTCTTGTACCTATTCTAAAGTTAACTATAAAATTGTTCCACTGTGAAAGAACAGGATTTAATTGCGTTTTCATGCCAGTAAAGAATAAGGAAGACTTCAGAGTTTTTAGAGATAAGGATATGCCTAATATATAACTCTTATGATACCACATCAGGATGTGATATAGAGAGACTCAAAGCCAAGCTTTGCCTTTTTAACAGTAGAGTCTTGGATCTGGAGACTTTAAACCTCCTAACGATACTTCTCATCAGGTGACTGCCTGTTGCAGTATGTCTCTGCCCCCAGAAGTCCTGCTGGAATCTGAAAAATTAATCTGAGATGAGTTTTTAAAATGAAGTCATGGTCTTTGGCAAATATGGTTCTGTTTCAGTAGGAAAAAAAATATTATTCTGACAGTTCTAATAGTGCATTTCTTTCAGTAAGATGAAATAGAAACTTTTCAGAACCCTGAGGGCAACTGTGGGTCTTATTCCCCCTGACCAGCCTGACCTGGAGTCTCCATACCTCCTACCCATGGACTCAGGAGCCCCAGTGAAGTTCAACCCCAGGGCTACATTGCCCTGTGTCAATCCTGAGCTGCAAGCTGACATCCTGGCCTAACTTTGACCTTGCCCCATCACTCTGGACTTGTCCAGTGATACTAGGCTATGTCTTGCCCTAGTCCCCATCACCAGGCCTGATCCTGATTCGCTTATTTGCCTTCCCAGCTTCTTCTTGGCACTTCAGCATCAATACAGCTGTGTCTGGCTATTTGGGCACTGGGGTGGTGCTACTTGTCACATCTGGATGTGCCCTGCTTGGTGGCTGTCAGAAAAATTCTTCAGGTGGAAACTTTGAAAATCCATTAAATATTGCCAAGTTATTTTCTTCTGACATTTTAATGTGAATTTTTCAAAACCAGAATGAATCTGAACTTTTTTCTCACATGAGTCTTGTATGTATGTGATAAGGCATGTGTGCATAGTATTGTCCCCAGAAAATCTAGGGTAGAGATAACAAGGGAATTATCTTTGTAATTAAACCATGAAGGCACATGACCTCCTACAGAAAGGGGTATTTGAGTAACTCAGCTTGTACAATGGGCACATATTGTACTTTGCAGGTAACCTGAGAGCCCTGGAGACTCTCTAACAAAGTACATGTATTACTATTTTTTAAATTATATTTTTAAACAAATCCTCATTCTTGTTTGTTTTCCTTCCTCTTGTCTCTTACAGATCTCTCCCTGTTGTTCCTTCTATATGGAACCTCTTAACATCAGCATGTCTGCACATATGTTAGCACAACGGGTTGCCATAAAGAATTACAGAGTCATGCCGTTCCTACAAGGTCACTCAAAAATTCAGGTTGGAATACAGGCTATAACTAAAGACATGCTTTAATTTAAAGTAAATTCAAAAAGCAAATTGTGTTTCCAAATTTCCTCAGAGGTAGTACATTTTACAGCTTTGGAATCTGCTATTGAGTCGTTCATGCTGTGCTCAGGCTTCAAATGAGTAAACCCTGAAGAAAGCTGTATGCCTTTTTTTGAAAGTCTCACAGCATCTCTTTCACCTTATTTGCAATAAAGATTAAAAAAAAAAAATTGAAAGAAAATACAGGCTAGAAGTGGATTTAGGATGTAGTTAATGACACCTGCACATAATAAATAAAAATGCTTGTGTGCTTATGCATAGTTTCTCAGCAGTAGCTTTTCAGGTGTTTCACAGCAGTGATTGGTAACAGTGAGCACACTAGACTTGGCATTTTCTTATGCCTTTACTGAAAAAAATGAGTCACAAGCAATTTTATTATTCCTCTGGGTCCAATTCATAGGGAAAGGAAGATGGAATAGTGACTTACTTAAGTCACAGTTCAGGTCAGTGACAAAACTGAAAGAAAAGCTCAAAACACCTTAACTGACTGTAAAAATACTTGTATACAGTAGGAAGAGAAGCCTCATAGCACAAGACTCTTAATGTGAAAAGGACTGAGCCCCACCTAGAACTGTAGACATTTGCTAAGGAGAGAGAGAAAGTCTATTGTAGCTCAGCAGTTTGAGCAAGAGAGTGGGGATTCAGCATTCTGTTTTATGCTGTGGTTTCATGCTGCTACACGTTCCTGTAACTTTGATATGCAACCCTGGCTTTATTGTTATCTTGCTTAATGGACTCAAATATGCATGTTGCACAGCAGGTTACTCCTTGACCACTCATGAAATCAGGTGCTGGAAAATGCAAGATTTGCTTGTTTTGCGTCTCTGCAGTTGCAACCACATGTCATTATGATAAATAAAATATGAGACCATCTTCACCAGAGACTGGCTATCTATATTTATATCTTAAGTAAAAGATAGAAAGAATACCTGCTGATTCACAGAGTTTTTCTGAAGACTAATTTCACTGAAATACTGTTTTTGAAGAAAGCTGAGAAAGCTAAAGACCAAGGTTAGCATGTATTAATAGCTATTTTAATGGAGATGTAGTTATCAGCTCTCATGTAAAAACAGAATCCATTTAACTCAGGGTGACTCAAACACTCTGCCCCACACTGTAGTAAGGTGTTGTAACAGATGACATTCACAACTAGGAGTATGCTAGGAAAGCTATCTGGGAAACACAGCTCCTTACTGTGGTATCTCTTCCAAGCAGAGGCAAAGGACTCCTTTCCTTTGGGTCTTTGTGCATTATTTTCCTTATGCATGATCCAAAACCTGCTCAGGTCAACGGGAATCTTTTCTTTGGGTTGAAGGAACATTAGCTTCCAGCCATACATAGCAAGATAATTGTAGGAGTACTTCTAAGGGATGATTTATTATCTTTTGAGTTGAATTTTGATGCTAAAATTTAAGAAAGTACTATCAAAAGAATAAATCTATATTCTGAAAGCCCACTCTCCATAAATATTACAGAACACAATCAATCCTTTGTGTCTTTCATTTTCTACCAGTATCTGATTATATATCAGCAATTAAAGGAAACTTGCAACATCTGTAAAGTCAGTATTAGTATCCCCATAGAGAACTGAAGACACTGGGGAACAAAGAAAATAATTGAGTGTTTCAGAGCTATAAGACTAGACAGTACAGTTTGATATACTCTGCTATGCATAGCTATTATGTATGTTACACAGCTCTGAATGCACACTCACCTGCAACACCACTTTTCGTAAGTTTTTATGTGTTTCAAATTGTCAGACATTGATGCATTTTGTACACTTAATTGCTTGTATTTTCAGTTTAGTGGAGAAGTTTACAAATGCAATATTTTTAATAGATTCCAAATGAAATAGTGCATTTGCAGTTTCTTTTATCCACAAGAAAAGAAAGGAAAAAATCAACAAAAGTTTATTGTGCATAAAACTGAGGGACATCTATAGTAGTCCTTTCCTACCCATATATGATAATAACTTTCCTGCTAATTTTGAGATAACTACCCTGAGGAATAAAACATTGCAGCATTTACTCTGTTATAAATGTATGGTTTTGCCTGAATAAATGTTGCAGGTTTGGTCCCTTTCTTGTTTTAGGTGGTCTTTTTTAAGCTCAGAAAATAAGTTTACTGAAATTGGTAGAACTTTTGCCAGGAAAATAACCATTCCTAAGCAGTACATAGGAGACTAGAAAAAATATGTAACTTACTTTCCCCTGGTAGTTTCAAAGCCAGAAGCTTTGGTGTTGGCATCCTGCTGAGTGCTGGTGATACCAGTGCTGTGGGAGAACTGCTTGACAGATCTGTTCCCTGGAGCTGTATCCTGGCTTGTAGTGACCACTTGCTGGAGAGGGACCTCTCTAGCATCACTTTGTAGAGTTGTCCCTTTGCTGCTAAATGAGCTTCCCATCTTATCTCTGTCAGAGTCACCATCACTTTGTCCATCTGACTGGCTTGCGGGGGTAGATGTTGTAGGACTGGAAATTTTCTTCACTGATTTCATTCCCAGTGTCTTGTCTGAAGATGCAAAAGGAAGTCCCTGTGAGGCACTCACTTTGGTAGCTTGGATTTCATTTGTGGTTGAAGATGGAGTCAAGTCTGAATGATTTGTCTGGGTTTCACCACTCTGTCCTGTCATCCAGGGCTTTCCTGGGGTGTTAAATCCATTGCTGCCACTCTGTAAGTGAAACAGGAGCAGGAAGAAGATGATCTCCTTCATTCTGATGGTTTGTAAATGCTACCAGTAATCTCACATTTATTTCCCAAACAAGAAATCCTGTAGCTTCTCCCTTCTCCTGAGCTGCTGCTCATAAAGTGCACCTACCGAGAGGATGCCCTGACAGCCTTTATTTTCGTAGAAAGGAAACAGGTTTTGGTGTTTCAAAACTGACTGAGGAAGCCTGGTTTCCTGTTTCTGTGGATTCCTCTTCAACCTGTGACCCTTTGGAGAGTAAGAGCCCGGCAGCCTATATGGGAGGAAAAAAGAAGTTTCTGCAGAAGGCACAGGATAAGTATTAATGGCACAATAGAAATGTGGAAAAATATGTACTGTGAAATAATCCTGAGGGATAAAAATTAAAATTATGAGCTAATTTTCCTTTCACATGTGCATGTACAGAGGAGTGACTTGTCACATGCGCCCTTTGAATAGTTCATAATTGTGACCTTGTTATTGAAAAACAGTTGGCAAAACTGATGTGCTACACAAAGCTGAACATTTGCTGTACCTTCTCGATTTGTTTGAATGTTTAAGCACACTGCTGCCAGGAGTGAGGACATAACGAAGAGGTTCACTCTGTACCCACTGTTGTACCACAAGCCTTTGAATGTAATCATTTACCCATAGTCATTGGCCATTTATGCCTCATCCTGGATCTATACTTCATAGTGATGTATATGAAGTATTTCTTTAGCATTGCCCATAGGTCTTAGGTGTTATTTCAGATTCTCTAGGGTATGAGAAACACCTACGTGGGCCTGGCAGGGGCAGCATGTGATCTATGGGAGATGTGCCCTTCTGGGTAATTTCAAACAGTGTTAAAAGCTTCCATGGGGCAACTGTATCCCATCCTCCCCATTGGCTGTAACTTCAGTTTAAACACTTAGTTCACATGCAGATCCATATCTATGAACCTCTAAATATATATCTCTAAACATGTTAACTGGGTCCCACCAGACAGAAAGGAATAGACAGAAAGAAATGACAGAATAGACAGAAAGATGAGACAGAAAGGAATATCCTGAATCACTGAGTCCATTCCATTTATTGTACACTTTTACAATTAATATTATTCTAACCCAATATTAATTGCAGTCTAAACTTAATATTGGTAACTTTACATGCAGAAAAGACCTGGGGAGATGGATATGACCTTGGCGCCAGGAAAGGTTATGGAACAGATTGCCCTGAGCGCCCTCACACAGCACATACAGGACAACCAGGGGATCAAGCCCATCCAGAATACATTGAGGAAAGGCAGGTCCTGCTTGACCAACCTGATCTCCTCTTATGACCAGGTCACCCAGCTAGAGCACGAGGGAAGGGCTGAGGACGTAGTCTGCTTGAACTTCAATAAAGTCTTTGATACTGTTTCCCAGCATTCTCCTGAAGAAACTGGCGGACCATGGTTTGGACAGGTGCTGAATTAAAAATCACCTGTAGGGCCAGGACCAGGGAGTGGTGGTGAATCTACATCCAGCTGGTTGCTGAACACTAGTGGTGTTCCCAAAGGCTCAGCATTGGGGCCAGTCCTGTTTGACATCTTCACCAATGATCTGAACAAGGGGATCAAGTGCACTCTCAATAAGTTCACAGATGACACCAAGTTGGGCGGGAATGTTGATCTGCTGGAGGGTAGGAAGGATCTGCAGAGGTACCTGGACAGGCTGGACCGATGGGCTGAGGCCAATTGTATGAGGTTCAACAAGGCCAAGTGCCAGGTCATCCTGCACTTTAGTCACAACAACCCCATGCAGTGCCACAGGCTGGGGGCAGAGTGGCTGGAAAGCTGCCCAGTGGAAAAGGACCTGTGGGTGCTGGTCAACAGCGGCTGAACATGAGCCAGCAGTGTGCCCAGGTGGCCAAGATGACCAATGGCACCCTGGCCTGTATCAAAAGTAGTGTGGCCAAGTGATTGTCCCTCTGTACTCAGCACTGGTGAGTCTGCATCTTGAGTGCTGTATCCAGTTCTGGGCCCCTCACTACAAGAAAGACACTGAGGTGCTGGAGCAAGTTCAAAGAAGAACAACAAAGCTGGTGAAGGGTCTGGAGCACAAGTCTGATGAGGAGTGGCTGAGGGAGCTGGAGTTGTCTAGTCTGAAGAAAAGGAGGGTCAGCTGACACCTTATCCCTCTTTACAACTACCTGAAAGGAGGTTGTAGCAAGAGTGGGAGTTGGTCTCTTTTCCTGGGAAACTAGCAACAGAACAAGAGTAAATGGCCTCAAAACAGTGGCAAGGGAGGTTCAGATTGGATACCAGGAAGAATTTCTTCATTAAAAGGGTGATTGAGCATTAGAACAGGCTGCACAGGAAGGTGGTAAAATCACCATCCCTGGAAGTGTTCAAGAAACTGGACATGGCACTTTGTGTTATGTTTTAGTGGATATGGAGGTGTTCTGGCAAAGGTTGTATTTGACGATCTTGGAGGTCTTTTACAGCATTAATGATTCTGTGATTCTATATTCAGTATAAAGAGTAAAGATAATTTTTTATACCAGAAGGGTAGACAAATAATTGAAAAAGTTATCCAGAGAGGTTGCTGGTTCTCCATGCCTGGAGATGTTAAAAACTCAACTAGACAAGACCCTGAGCAATGTGATCTAAGCCCTGCTTAGAATTGGGTTTTGAACCAGATGACCTTTGGATGTACCTTCCAATCCATATTACTCTATGAAATTATGTTTAGTAGCTGCAAGGTTAAACACTATAGTCAGGAAAGAGGATATGAAATCTTTCCTCCTCTATTGCCATTCTCCAGCTGTCTGATACTAAGGCTGGCTAGTTTTCTGATGAGAGAAAAGAAAGGAAAAAGGGAATTGCTGAACAAATTGCATAGCGAAATGTAACATGAAATTTTAAAGTAGGTACAAAGCAGAAACAGAATAGACCTGTCAGGAACCATATAGGTCTGAAAGGCTATTGCCAACCAGTTCAAAGAGCTTCTGGCCATTGACACAAGTGCTGCAATAAGGACTATGGACAGTATATCTATGAAAGCCAACCTCACAAATCTGGGAACAGAACAGAATCTTCTGGGCATGCTTCATATTATTTGAGGATCACTTTTTCTAATAGAATCAAAATCCCCATTCCATGACAGTCTGATGACTAACAGGCCACCATGATAAAACTGGTAAATTACTTGTGTTTTTTTTCAGAATTTACTTAAAACCCCCTCCAAAAGCAAACTCAAAAGCAAAACATGAAACATGGAGGATAAACCACTAGCTCTTGTTGCAGTCAAGTAAATCTCTGTGATGACTGTTCCTGTTTGGAAAATTTAGATAACAGTGCCTTGCTTTCAGTTTCCAGGTGAAAAGATTTAGGTGTGTTAAAGGGTTGGGTCTTCCATTTGTTATGATTTTATTGGCAAAGCACAAGTTACTGTGTAAGTAAAACAGAGGCAATTTTATGATACAACATTTTAGAAAAGACATGCAGTTGTGCTCCCTTTTGGAGATTTTATTTCCCCCCTCTTTTTTTAATTCATGGTGAAAATCTGTAAATTACCTTTGAATTTCGGACATGGGAGACAATGAGCAATTTAATTTAAAGACCAACATAAGCTATTTCATGTGAGTGCTTATCTTTTTGAGCTTTATATTTGAGATTTTGAATTAATACCATTACCTGAATTAGCATTTGGCATCCCATATTTTTTAGAAATCCCAAGACAAAATAAAGGGTAAATTAGTGTTGACTGTGTTTGCAAATTGAACACAAGCTGACTTTAAAAAAAAAAAATCACAACAGCTGTATATTGTATTTATTTACGCAGTAAGAGTGCCTAATAGAAAGCAAGGCTTGGATCCTCTTTTGAGTTACTCCATGCAAGTGTTAATTCTGCCTCTAAATTCAGAGAAGCTACTGCAGATTTCCACCAGTGCAGAGAAAAGCAGTGCAGAAGAGTCTAGCTTCTGGTAGATAGATTTCATTACAGCAAAATGAAAATTTATTGTTAATATGTATTTATTAGTACATGTCTGGGCTCTAGATTAAAAGATGAAATTGTTTGAAGCCATTTTTGTTTAGCAAAACAATCTTGGCACTGTAAGAAACTCAGGATATCCATTTTCAGATTGCTGCATGCTGGACCTGAATCCCAAGCTCATTACAGATTGTATTTCAGCAGTTGTTCACATCCAAGTACTGCTTGTCTTGGTGCAAATTGAACCCAGGAGAAGATCAGCACTTGGATGCATTTGGTGAAACTGAGGTAGGAATAGGTTCAAAATGATCCTGAAAACTCCCACTCAACATGCTGCTCACTCCCTTAAGCATAAATCCACAGGTGCCACATCTTTTGTATTAGTTGTGTATCAGTGTTACTGAAATCCCTGCCTGTTGGGCTGGCCTCATGGGCTTTTCTTGGAAATTTTAAGGGTTGACCTTGGAGCAGAAGCCAGATCTCAAGTTTCCAATCTATATTAAGTGTCCACCCCAGGGTCTTGCTTGCTGTTGGACACATATTCTTTCACTCAGTGATTAACTTCTGTATGTATTTGCACATTTAGCAGGAGGGATGGAGAGTCTCTCATCTCCCATGAGAGCACGGAATAGTAAAAGAAGCAGTTTTCTGGGAGGTGGAAATGGAGTGTGAAGATGAAACTGCACTTCTGGGGAAGCATTTAAATCACCAGGCTAGATTACACAAAAGAGCAGTACCCTTCTGCTCACAAGATAGTTATCCCTATTTGGTACTGCAGGAGAAAGAACAGTATATTCAGGGTCACAGCTGTGGTTCTTCAGATAAGGCAAATACTTTATTGATGCCTGAGTAAGTTGACCGAAGGCTGTGATTTTAGAAACAGTTTTGTATTTAACGATTGCTAGTGGCACACACTCAACACTGTGACTTCAGACAAATTCGTGAACATCTCATTGAATAACTTGAACCATCTTCAGGAACTTTCAGCTCTCCCCAAGCACTGTAAAGAGAGCATCAGGTTTGCTCTAAGTTACCAGACTGCATAGCCACTTGGGCAGAGCTACTGTTGTTTCTCCAGATTATTTAATAACTTCTGTAAGTTCACCTCAAACTACCCAGCCAACAGGCTGTCTCACAGTTCTCTATCATCCTCAGTCTTTGGGGTTCACCAGTAGTAAAGCTATCCCCAGTCTTAGTCAGTCTAAATCCATAGGGGTTAATCTCCCCAGAACTACTCAGGCCAAGAATCATCTCAGCCAGATTATCTGCTCTACCTATGCTGGCAGCTACAACAACAGTGGTAAAACACAGTTTATACCATGGGCCGTATGCCTGCTTAGCACCTTGGCTCACAAGTGGTATGGCAAAGAAAGAGAGTTTCTATGCAACTGTCATGGTTTAACCCCAGCCAGCAACCAAGCCCCACACAGCCACTTGCTCACCCCCCCACCAGCGGGATCAGGGAGAGAATCAGAAGGGCAAAGTACAAAACTAGTGGGTTGAGATAAAGACAGTTTAATAGGAAAAGCAAAACCCGCGCACACAAAGAAAGCAAAACAAGGAATTCATTTACTGCTTCCTGTAAACAGGCAGGTGTTCAACCATTTTCGGGAGAGGAGAGCCCCATCATATGTAACAGTTACTCAGAAAGACAAACACCATCACTCCAAATGTCCCCTCTTTCTCCTTCTTCCTCCCACTTTATATATTGAGCATGACACTGTATGGTGTGGAATATCCTTTTGGTCGGTTTAGACGACCTGTCCCATCTGTGACTCCTCCCAGCCTCTCATGCACCCTCAACTTCCTTTTCAGTGTGGCAGTACAAAAATCAGAGAAGGCCTTGGCTCTATGAGAGCTCAGCAATAATAAAAATATCTCTATATTATCAAGCCCATGTTCAGCAAAATCCAAAACACAGCCACTGTGAAGAAAATTAACTCTACCCCAGCCAAAACCAGCACAGTGAGAAAGCTGTTATTGAATAGCACTTTATTTCACTTTATGCCTCCTGCTGGGAGAATTTGGCTTTCCCTTGCTTTACATCAAACACACTTGTATTTGACATAATTTGTCACATTTCTTGCAGTGCCTCTTGATACCAGCTGAGCTGGTCCAGTGAAAAAGACACTTTGCTTTCTTCCCTCATATACATATGGACAAGGCAGCACTAAAGACATGAAAATAGGCATATCAGTATGAGACAAAATCACTTCTGTAGTCACTCCTCAAATGCTGCAGAAAATTTTTAACATGTTATATGAAGACCTTTAAATACCTCTATGTCAAGAGAGAAAGTCTCTCTTTCTTGTCATAATGTTCCCTCTGTAAGCCCCAAAGGCATATTTGAAGACTTCTGAGCAATTTTGAATTCCCATACTCATTGTTTGGGTTTGGTTTCAGCTTTTTTTAAGAGCTCATTTCCAACATGTATGGCTGGTTAGCATGAATTGAAAGCATACATTACAAACTGTGCTATCATTCTTAAGGTGGCTACATTTTACTGGTTATAATCTTTGTATGCTTAGACAAGAATATTTTTCCATATCTATTCAGGAAGTTCAAATTTGACATTTAAAATAAGATTTAATTAATTGGTAAGATTTCTTTATGGGTTTTTGTTTTGTTTTGGTTTTTTTTATTTATTTCATAATACAGATCACTGTGTCCCTCTCAAAAAAAAAAAAAAAAAAGGAACTCCTTTGAATCTTAGTTTACTTAGAACAATAGTAACAGGGGAAATCATTATTTTGTGTAGTAGAAGAAAGATTTTTCAATTAAAGGTTAGGATGTGAAGTTTGCGTGGTTACAGCATGAACTCTTAGTGTTTTTGATGACTCAACTGCAGCTAGGATCAAGTTAAGACAGAGAGGCATGTTCCACCATCAGCATCACTCTTGATCAAACTAAGCAAACAAAATACACTACAGTATTTGAAGCATACCTTTGCTGAAGCATCATGTAATAGCTGTGATTTTAAAGTGTATTTCAATATATTCTTTTTCTTTGCCTGTGGGCAAGGTTTTAGCCTTCAGAGAAATTTATGTATTCTTTTACATACACTGTGGGAACAGTGGTAGCTGATGAAGGAGATTGCTCTCTGCTTTGCTCTAACTTCAGCCTATCCTTAGGGCAAAGATGACATCAGGTGAGTGGGAACTGAGAATTGTCTGGTTACTTAAAAAAAAACCCAAATCAAACAAAACCTACGACAGCAACAACAGCAACAGAAAAGCCAAACCCAAAAACCTTAGGAGCTTTTCCTAGCATTTCCTTTCCAGAAATGTCTTTGATAGGCAAATAAACCAAAGAACACTAGGTTTTCCTAGAACAAAAGAAATAACTCATTAGTGCAGAGCTCTCACTTGGGCCATTTCCTTCCCAGAATTGCGTCCCAGGTGTGATGGAGGCACTGGTCTTTGGTTAGCACTGTAGCCACTTTTACCTGCCTCTAGGGAATGGTGCTGATCAACAGTTTAGCTTAGGGAATGCTCATGCTATTCTGGAGACTAGACCACTCCTAAGTGCCAAGAAATCAGCAAAAGACCTAGGACAGCAACAGTTACCTATATAGCCTTTAAATCCAAAACTAAGAAAAGCTTGGCTTTACCTTCAAGAGAATGTGGCAAACTGGGGACTAAGCAATGATATCTGAAGGACAGAAGCTTCCTGGACACACTTTTCATCATTCTGATGTTGTGGAATTCCCATACATGTCTGCTACTGATAAAGCTCCATTAGTTGTGAAAAACAAACTCCCATGCTTGCTCATTCCCTAGTGTATCAATCAATAATGTCCTGTGGAAACTAGAAGGAAGCCAGGACTGTAACAAAAGACCAGGGAAGTAAAAATGTCTTCTGTTGGTAGCACACATTCATATCTGTTCTGGGGGGGGTTCTCTTGCAGCTGAAAGTGTCTCCACAAGGGGTGATCAATCCTCCTGAACAGCAGTGCTGCAAGAACAGCATTTACCTAAAGTTTGGAAACAGTCAAGCCCCCTGGCATACTTTATGGGCAGGTCATCAAGTGCTGCTAATTCTTCTGGAGTGTGTGTCATATCTGTTTTGCAGAGTGTAGTGCTAACAAACAGCATTCAGCATGTGTACCTTTCTCCTTTGGCAAAAATGGTTGCTTGATTTTGTTCATATTAGTAGAGATGAGAAGGGAGATCAGGATGCTCCCACTACACTATTGTTAGAAAAAGGAAAGGAATAGTGAAGGGAAAGAGAGGTGACTAAAAATGGACAGGGCATGAAAAGGAAAGGAAACTGGTAAGAGACAAAGAACAGAGATGACAACTACAGAAGTAGTGACAGTTCTGGAAAGGGAACCCTGTGCTAAAATTTGGATTTGCTACTTCAATTACAATTTCTTAGACCCTTGAAGACCTTTCAATGTCAAGCTTTTCCTGGTATGGGTGAAACAAAAAACTTCCAAAAGTAGAACATCAGAATAAAGTCTGCACTACTTTGTCTCCAGGGGGTCTCCAAAGAAGTCCCCTTCCCTCCTTATATACTGTGTGCCTGTGTCAGGATGTAAAGAAACAGGTGAATGTGTGAATGAAGTATGCATCAGGGCTACTGCTGTCCTCACAAAGAATGAGGTGAGTGTCCAGAGTGAGGTGAGAGCTCACTCCACCCTTGCTTTTATCCTTTCCACTTAATTCCTAATATTTCCTGAATATTGTAAAGGATACCTAAGACATTTCAAAAGTAGCAGCCAGAAACGACCCACAATTACCAGCCTAATAAAACTGACGAGTCTTTCAAGCTGCATAAGGAGCAACCTACTTATAGCCAGTTAGCTATGACTGCATGCTGCAAAAATCAGACTGAAGTTGACATTCCTCTCATCACTGTATTTCTTAAAACTGCTGTTTCCATGGCAAATATACAGACTTGGCTTTCTACAATCACACTCTTTAATCACTTCTCTTGTAGGTATATATTTCATGGGAAAATAGATTTCTTCTTCTTCTTTTCTCTTTCCTCCCCAGCCCTCAAGCAGCTCAGTCTGGAGCGAGAGTCACAGATCCTGTAAAGGACAGTGAGAAGCCATTCGCTTCTTATTAAATAGAACGAACACTGGGCAACTTATGCAAAGAATGAGTCTTTATGGATCCAATGAAGATAAAAATCTGCTATAAAAAGGCTGCATGTGATTTCCTAGGACCACAGGAGTTCTGCTCATGATGTTTTATTATTCTGCATTTTGCAACTCGGAGGCACCTCTGGGTAGATTTCATTTTTGTCATTTTATAAACAGAATTGCCTTCTCTGTTTTCCAGCACTGAGGCCCCAGCATTGCAACTGGTAGCATGCATACAGCTGTGAAGTTCTTCCACTGATCATGAGATATGGTCTGTTGCCAAACTCTGCCTGGGGCATTTGGAAAGGCTTAGTGGGATGGAAACCTAAAAGGGAAAGTGATAATACATCTGCAGACACTTCAGTACACAGAAATTTAAATTTAAGTTTATCCATAATCCTATCTCCTAACTTTTGCTGCTGTGCCTGAAATTTGTCCAGGTTTAGTTGGATACATGACTAGAGCTTGTTGCTGTTCATAGGGTGGGTGTACGAACTGCACAGGAATAAACGTGTCAGTTTCTAGTTTTTGTAGCAATCTTGGTCTCCTAGTGGTGTTCTAGTTCAGTAGGGTGAGAAACTTGATTAGCCTGGTGTTTCCCAGCTGGCATCTCTGTGGTTTGAAGTGTATTGTGTCAGGATATGGTAGTGTCTTAATTTCATTCAGATATGACTCAGGGGTAAGTTGAGTCACAGAACTGAAGCAGTTAGCTGCACATTTCAGGAGCATCTGCAAAAGTATCTCTCTAGAGTGAAGCAGTCCTTTGGCAGAGAGTTTTGTCTGGCTAAATTTTTAAGCAGATTTTTCTGTGAGTAGGCTTGGTAGAAGAGCTAAGAATGTGGAATGCCTATACAAGAGATTAATCTGATTTGCAATTGGAGTCGATTTCCAAGACCAATTTTGATTTAACCTGTTCGGTTTCTTTTATAGAATTTGCTTCATCATATTGTTCTCTCTTTCCCCCAACTTAAAAAGATACTTGGGGATCTGTGTTCCTTAAGACACTGTTTGAAAGAAGGGCACATTATCTCCACATGTGACCAGTGATGTTGCGTTTTATTTTTTCCACTCAAAAAATGCTGTATAGCCATGGGAAAAGCCATGATTTGTCAGAAAAGTTATTCCAAACCAACTGAAATTTACACTTCAATGTAGCCTTTAACACAAAAGTTTCAACATTATCCTTTTCACCCAGACTTCAAACCTTACATTCAGCTACTGTGTGGATTGCTACTATGTGGAGCCATGTTTTGTTTTCCTGGAAACCTGGATAATATGTACAACTAATCTATACCGAAGGCTTCTCAAAATCCTCTGATCTTGAAAAAGAAGGATGTTGCTCCAAGCTGTAGGAGTGAGCCCTCTGCTATTTATAAAGAAGCTTTTCCCATCATATGGAAAATAGATTTGAGAGACTTTTCTCTGGCTCATGCAATTAATTCTATTCCTAGAAAATTAGTTAGCAGTCTTGACATGCCCTGGGAGTAAAAGAAAAGAAGGGTGACATGAAACTCTGTGTGTAATCTTCTATTTGAGCAATTGTAGATTATTTGTAGTGACTAATTTTTCCCTTGGAAAAAAAAGTGAAGGAGGGTTGAGTAATGTGCAATGCAATGGTTGCTGCAGCTGGGAGCTTAGAGTTGGACTGGAGCCTGAAGTGGCTTCATTTAGAAAACAGTGAGCTTTGGGAGTGAGTACTAAATATAAATATATGAGTGTGTGCTCATATATAGTAGCCATGACACAGTAAGTGCCAAATGAGTGGTTGGATTCGAAAGGTCTCTCCGTTCCGGCGCTAGAATGGTGATGCATTGAAACTGATACATTTTGTCATGTGTATCTGAATGGTAGGACCTGCTACCACCTCTTTTGGCAACTGGGGAATATAAAACTTATAGTATGACACCAAGGACATTGTTCCTATAGGAGGTACAGCAATGTCGGCCTGTCTGATCTGTTTTTTTGAAGGGCCTTTAAATGCTTATGAAAAGACCAAGCAGCTTCCTGAACCTTCCCAGGAAGGCACTGAAACATGCTCAAGGCCTCTACATAATATTCAGACACTGAAAAAGAACAGGAAAAGACATTTTCCAAGCATCAAACTGTGCCATTCAAATTTGGCACTGTAGAAGCAAAGGGGCTCTGGGAGCACAACCATATCGAGTGCCCAACGTGAACCTGTCTTGCACTGGATCAGTGGAAGGATTAAGAGCAAGCAAGGCCTGACCTTCCCTTCCAGTTTAAACCTTAAGCCACTATTTCCCATTCTAGAGGGAACATGAAACATCTCTTATAGAAAGCCCTGGTGTTTCATTGGAAGTCATGTTGATGGTATGTAAGCACCAGGGTCTTTCAGAGACCTAGAAACCACAGAGCAGCGACTGATTTAACCAGTTGCATCTTGGCCTTGGCCAGGGGTGATCTGGACTTAACATATTGTATTGCAGTGAATATCTCAGGTAAGAAAGGCCTAGTAACTTTTCTACAAGTTTTTAAGCTCTTCCAATCTCATTTTAATATTGAGAGGAATCATGTCCTACTCTTTCAACATCTGCCAAATTTCTTTCTCCAGCTGATCCTAGCACATGTATAAATGTCTTTCCACTCCTGGGGAATGCTGGAACTCTGCGACCTTTGGGGACAGATTATTTCTATCTCCTGGAGCTCTTTTTTTTCCCATTTAGAGGAAGGGAAGTAAGAGAGATGATGCCTCTCCATTCTCTGTTTACCAAAAAACATTTCTGGAAGGTCTGGACTTGTTTCAGTTTCCTTGAAGCTTCATTTTAACTTTGTCATTGTAACAGTAATTAGCTAACGGTGAAGTAGCTATTACTGATCTTGTTTTACTTTTTGCTTAGCTCTGTATAATTATGTGATGTGACATTTACTGTTGTCTGTACTTAGACATAGCAACAGCAAGTAGTTATCACATGTAGAGTGGATTATTTATGACCCCCAAACAAAATGCAGCATAAAGGACCTCAGGCATGGGATCAAAGCAGGAGCTTTAAAGCACAGGCAAAGGATTATATCAGCAAATGCATGACTACAAACACCTCAGCACTGGTCAGTTGTTATAAATATGATACAAATACGTTATCAAAGCCAAGCAACTTAGGCAACTGGCTAAAAACAGTTATAGTGGTAAGGGAAGAGAACAAAGAATTAGTATGTAACATGTTAAACACACAAATAAGTCTGTAACACGTTAAACTTACAAATGAGTCTGTAACATGGTATCACAGACCAAGGAAAAAAGATCAGAATGTAGATGGTGCTGCCAAAGACAAAAAGGATCCCAACCACAGGTCCTGGGTTGAGAAAGGAGAATTAACATCCCACTCCTTCCCAAGAGGAGGTGCTGACTGTGCTGTAACTCCCTGCCCATAGCCAGAAACTATCAGCCTTCACCCAGAGGTGCAGTGCAGGGGTGAGCACAATACCAGAAAATGGAGTAAGTTCTAGGAAGTTTGAGTATATGTAATTTTAAATCATATTTTATTTGAACCGTGTAGGTATCATTGCAACCAGACTAAAAATAGTTATTTCATTAAATGACTTAGAGTTTCATGAAACTTAAAATAAGTTCTTGGTTTTGCACATAAGGTGTGTTCCCCTTTTTGCTGATGAATTTGGATTATAATGGCGGAGAATTCAGGCAATCTAGTCTTTTATACAGATGCATCAAACTGGTAACTCATGCACAGCAGAATCTGTACTGGGAGTTGTGAACTGGAGATAGCAGGGAAAAATGTACCAGTGTGTGTTGCAGTCCAGCACAAGCCTTGCCAGTAAGCTGGGCCATCAACTAGGGGCGTTTCCAACTACTAGACAGGGAGTTTCAGCAACAGGACTCACTGTCAATGACACGCAATTTTGGTGAAAGTCCAAAGAAAATGTAACAGAACAGGGAAGGACAGGCTGTGCCTGGCTTCCTGTGAAATTCCATGGTTCTGTGGTTGTATGGTCTGCTGGAAAATACAGACTTCACAAATTTATGAGGCACGATAAAATGAAATGATTGATGGCTTATTTCTGGCTTTTCAAACTGCTTGAGTGAGCAACACATTTTTCTGTCATGTAGTGGTTTAGGGCCTAAGATGAGTGCTTATGTTTGTGTGTGAGCTATGCTCACCCTCTGCAGTAATAAAATTTTCTTTATGAACCCCATTTCAATTTCTCCATGTTCTCAGTTGGTTTGCCACTGCCAGCTACATTTGCTGAGTTTCAATCAGTCCCAATTGATACATTTCTGAGCTGGAGGGGTGGAAAAAATAGTTTTACATTTGTTGCTGTGAAGAAAATATGCATATCTAAAGCAGCAGGCTAAAGCCTTCCTATAGCCACTCAGGCAGGCACTGTAGGGTATATAGGAGAATATGAGAACAGCTGACTGAAGGTGCATCATGATGTTGAGTAACCCACAGTGGCAGGCATGTAATACATTTATTTAATACACAGAGTCTGTGTATGCTCCCTTTAGTGTGCATCAACATTCAGCCTCACTCTTGTCCAGATCAGCTTGGGGTGGCAGTGCAGCATGGCTCCCCCAGCTTGCATGCTGGATCTCCTACTTGGGGCTACCAGCAAACTGGTGGAGAGGTTATGAGGTGACATGGGACTCCTCATTTGACCAGGTTTTCCCCCCATTTTGTGTGGTGAACTTTATGTTGGTAAAAGGAGAATGAACCATCCATTTACTCAAAGAGGAGAAGTAGGGGGAGTCTCAGAAGTACAAGCTGCTCTGTTTTAGTAGTATGTTTCCAAGGGATTTTTGAACTCTTATCCTCTTACCATTCTTGCCTCTGCATAATAGGTATGAGGCTTTGTATGTGTAAGGTCAGCCCAAAGGACAAAGAGGATGAAGCCTCAGTTATATCAGAGACATTACCACAAACAGAAAGGTCAATCCCCCGTGTTACAACTACTTCCAAGAGGAAGAAAAGATGAGTTATAGTTGTAGGCAATTCCCTTCCAAGAGCAACAGAAGGCCCAATATGCTGACCAGGCCCAACCCATGGGGAGGTCTGCTTCCTCCCTGGGGTCTGTGTTAAGGACATCACCAGGAAACTTCCTGGCCTGATCCAGCCCTCAAACTACTACCCATTACCGATCACCTAAGTAGGAGGTGATGAAATGGTAACATGTAGTCTGGGTGTGATCCAAAACAAGACTTCAGGGCCTTGGGACATTTGGAAAGGCAATCTGGGGCAGAAGTTACATTCTCCTCTATACTTCCAGTTGAAGGCAGCAACACTGGAAGAAATAGACAGGATGAGTCTGTTAATATATGGTTCCACAGCTGATGTCACCAGCAAAATTTGGGGGATTTTTGACATTGTAATGGTCTACTAGGAAGGGGACACAGCCTTTACACCAATGCATGCAACATGGGGAACAAATAGGAAGAATTGGAAGCTATCATGCTTCTAGAAAGTTAGTTTCCATTACTGAAACTTGGTGAGATGAATCCCATGACTGGAGTGCAAACTACTAATGGCTACAGGCTGTTCAGGGGAGGAAGGAGAGGTGGAGGGGTTGCCCTCTACATCAAGAGGTGGATTGAGTGTGAAGAGTTCTCTCTGAAAACAGCCATGAGCAGGCCAAAAGCCTGTGAGTAAGAATCAGAGACCGAAACAACAAAGGGATCCCCGTGGGTGGTGTCTAGTATAGGTCGCCTGACCAAGGGGAGCCTACTGACAAAGCCTTTTTGCTCCAGCTACAGAAGGCATTGAACTCACAGGCTCTTGCCCTGCTGGGGGACTTCAACTACCCTGACATCTGCTGGGAAAGTAGTACGGCAACCTTTAGGCAATCCAGGAGACTCCCTCCATGGCAGGGGGGTTGACACTAGATGATCTTTAAGGTCTTTTCCAACCCAGGCCATTCTATGATACAATATCAGTTGTTATATTCAGCAATACATGAGGAGGTCAATGACTTTCTTCTGTTAATCTGTTTTTTCCCTGCAAGATGCTCAGAAAGATTTAAAGAGTTCAACAAAATAAGCAGCAAGGGGTACAAGTATATATATATCTGAACTATACAGTCTTTAAGCACATTTCCTGGCACAAAAGTAATCCCAACAAAAATTTATGGAAATTATATTGAAGACAAAAATCTGAATCTAAAAATACATGAAGTCTGGGTTGCTCCTGTGCATACCTTAAATTTAAGAATGTGCTGATATACACTGTTGAACTGGGGATTCTGAACCACCAGTGCTCCCATACAAAGAAATTATTTCATACAGGCAGATCACCATAAAAAATTTACTGGAATGTAACAATTTTTAAGTGTTATCATATTGAAGGATATTGTGGACTACTTACTAGTAGGACTTTTAGATGTGTAATCATTGAGAATCTTACAGCTTTAACTGAAATGTGAAGAGATTCATTTTTCTAAAAATCTAAAAAATCTGCAGTCCTCCACTGAGAGCTACCATTCCTGGAGCTGTTAATACAGAATATGGCATTAACTTTTTTCTTAGGAGGAAAATGAGGATCAGTTATTAATTCTGCTTTGGTTACTGTTTGCCTCTCAAGGAAATTATTTTTAAAACACACCTGTCTATCCTTATCCAAAGCTTGTTGGAGAAAATGGGGAACCTGCAATTGATCTCATCCATTTTGTAATCTTGTCTTAGGTGTTCAATAGCTTATACAATAAGTTTTCCTTTTTTTTGATGGAGTTTAAAAAAAAACCCAAAACCTCGCAATTTGGCAGGAGAGCTGCTTGCTATCTGACATTTTTAATTACTGTGGGAAAAGAGACACATACAAATGCAGTGTAATATTTGATTTCCAGCAACATTTTTCAATGAATATTCAGATTGGAAATGTATGTGGAAGAGGGAGGCACTTCAGATGAAGATGTTACTTGTGAGGTACACATACTGGTTGTTAAGGTAACATAAGAAAGAACAAGGAGAAATCTTCATCTAAGCCCAATTCTCATTGAGCTCAACACATTTTGGCTGACTAGAGAGTTCAATATCTAAAAACTGTAAAGAACATAGCAAAAGGTCAAATACAGAGACATTTTAATCCTTTGGAGAAAACAACTGATGAGTCTGCTTGAGTTATTGAACCTTTTCTTCAACAACAACATAACATGCTCTTCATGTCTCCGTATGTGAGTCTTGTACATTAAAAAGAGAAAGACAAGGTTGTAACTCAGAAATTATAACAGAGGATACGAGAGCTAGTGACACAGCCGAGAATCTCAGAGCTTAAAGCCTGGTAAACAGATGTAGAGTTGAGCTTCTAGTGTTAATCACAGTTCACATGTTTGGAAGAAAGCCTGGAAGGTTGCAAACTGCACTGAAAGACTACTCAACTATAACTAAGTCTACTGGTTTGTCTGGGATAGAGTTAAATTTCTTCACAATAGCTAGTACGGGCTGTGTTTTGGCTTTGTGCTGGAAGCAGTGTTGATAACCAGGGATGTTTTAGCTATTGCTCAGCAGCGCTTACACAGTGTTAAGGCAATTTCTGCTCCTCACACCACCCCACCAGCAATGAGGCTGGGGGTGCACAAAAAGTTGGGAGGGGACACACCTGGGATAGCTGAACCCAACTGACCCAAGGGATACTCCATACCACATAGCATCATGCTCTGCAATAAAAGCTGATCAGAGAAGAAAGAAAGGGGGGACATTTGCAGTTATGGCATTTATCCTTGCAAGTGCTCCAATTCTCTACCCTGTCCTGCTGTGGAGGAGTGAGTGAGTGGCTGTGCGATGATGAGCTGCCCACAAAGGCCTGACTGTGACACTAAGGCAAAGCTTGGCAAGACTAACAGGAGCAGGCAAGCAAGCTGAAGTATTGATCTACTCTGTAAATGAGACTCACTAAGACATTTATAGAAGCTGAAGCAACATAGACAAGGTAAATTTTTCCCTAGCTAGGCCTGCAAATGTAGCATACCCTTGGCTAGAGAGGACCCTTTTTTTTCCATGCATGCTTACTTAGATCCAGAGATTAATCCCACTGAGCCTCTTAGCAGGTCTGAGTTTTGCTATACAGCTTCCCAGAATGATCTCACTTTCTCCAGCAGACAGGTCTTCCTACATGTGCCTATGCAGACATCTTGAGAGAAACAGATGTGATCCTTGCCGCATTCTCATCTAGAAAGAATAAGCCTGTCTCTGTGGACCTATACAGACAGGGTTTTACTTCAAGAAACATCTTTCTTTCTCCTTACAATTAAAAAGGAATACTGCAACAGGATCCTGCTGTTCTATTGATTAACACTGTTCTGCTGTTTCTAGTGCTAAATGAATGCTAAATGCATTGGTCTCCTAGGAAGTCCGATTCTCTCAAGCAGCTCTGCCTCTGAAATCTGTAATCACAATAGCAGAAAAAAAATCTCAGACAGACTGTGCCATTAGCACTTTGGTCAATGCTCCTTGCTAAAATACATAATCTTCTTTGTACATGCTCAAACCATCACCATATTCAGTGTGGGATTTCAGTTCAATATCTGAGATTTGTAATATCTCCAGACTTACAAGGGTGCACAAAACACAGCTTCTTCTGTGCAACAAAACTCTGTCTGAACAGGGTGTGATACTTAAATGAACAAACGTTTTGGATCTCTAGGTAGCCTAAAGACGTTATATGAATGCTTGCTTTGTTAATGAACCTAAGGGCATCGATAACTAACTGTTCTGAGTAACCTCAGGACAGTTTCCACCCCATACTGTCTGTGCCAGGGCCTATGAGTCCTCTTAAAGCTTGGTCCCAGGTCTGAAAGTTTTACCTGAGCTCAGCATGAGGGAGCAGCAGGAACGGGACTGCCCCACACAGCAGGGATAGGACAGTGTACAAGGTGGCTCCATCATGGTCAGGGACCTTGCTGATGGGCAGGACAGGGCTGATGATAGCAACTGGCTCCTGCCAGCCCAGTGACAAACCAGCACAGCACAAGGGGACAAGATTGGCCTGAGTCACTCCCTCAGAGGGCTGGGGTTAGGCTGGGGCACAGTGGGGTCAGGTGAGGCTGCTCAGGACAGATAAGGCCATTGTGTGCCTTCATGACCCTGAGAAATAGAGTGGCTCCGCTTCATATTGCCTATTTATTGGCAAATGGTTTATCCAACTACTTTTACAGTCACATAAAGGATGTATTCTCATCTTCGTGATGAGTATTGTCCCATCTGTGATGATGGCTCTGCATGGAGGCTAATATTTGCAATACACAGAAAAGGGCATAAAAGCTGCTAACCAACTTAAGCAACCATAAGAAATATGTTACTAGCATTTGATTATATCATTTCCCTTCTATATGTGTTAAAAACTATATCCTACCTCCCAAGTCAGCTCATGCCATGAAAGTCAGCTGAAATTCAAAGGAGACTTTAAAGCTGCAACATTATAATGTAATGCTATGATTTATAGCCTTGATCATTTTATCAAGAAAAAACATGAAAATTCGTATCAAACAATATTGAAATAGTGTTCCCTCTGTAGGAAACTAAAATCAAAAGGAGGAATTGCATATTGAGAGGGAATAAGGTTCTCTTTAGGCTGAATTTTTAATCTGAGCCACAGCAATCTGAAGGCATATTATTGGACTAACATTATCACTGCTCTAAGCCAAATGCCCCATTTATTGTGCATACAGGAGGTTACGGCAGGTAGAGCCCACGTTAAGCAGACTAGGGTTAGAGGAGAGGGAGCTGCCAGGGTCTGGATGTTTCAGAAACATAAGTGACTTTGAACACAGCAATTCCACCTGATGAAATTGAATAAGTAATGAAAAAAATGGTAACATCAGCCTGCTACCAATCACTGTAATTTATTTAACATAAGCATATATTTAATGAATACTTCTCTCACACCCATATCTGTAATAACCCTATTCTTCATCTAGTCCTGCAAGAATAACCAGATTTTAATTTTTAATGGCTTTTCCTATGCTACGAATCACAGAATCACTCAGCTTGATGTCATCTCCAAATTTGCTGAGGGTGCACTCAATCCCTTTGTTTATGCCATTAATGAAGAAATTAAATAACACTCGTTCCATTATGAATGCCTGAGGGACGCCACTTGTGACTGATGTCTGTTGGGACTCTGAACCA
Organism: Anabacerthia variegaticeps; assembly: GCA_035583185.1. Taxonomy (NCBI): domain Eukaryota; kingdom Metazoa; phylum Chordata; class Aves; order Passeriformes; family Furnariidae; genus Anabacerthia; species Anabacerthia variegaticeps. The sequence continues at coordinate 18,961,596 of JAWWEW010000131.1, read as the reverse complement.
CTGACCACTACTCTCTGGATGTGAGTGTCCAACCACTTTCTTATCCATCTAAAGGTCTACTAATCAAATCCATCTCTCTAATTCAGAAAGAAGGATGTGGTGGGGGACTATGTCAAAGGCCTTACAGAAGTCCACATAAATGACATCTGTAACCCTTCACTCGTCCTTTGATATAGTTACTCCATCATAGAAGGCCTAGGTTGGCCAGCCAAGACTTTCTCTTGGTGAAGCTTTGTTGGCTGTCACAAATCACCTCCCTGTTCTCCATGTGCCTTAGAGTAGTTTCTAGGAGGATCTGTTCCATGATCTTCCCAGGCACTGAGTTGAGGCTGACAGGTCAGTGTCAGAAGTCCAGAGTCCTTCTTTCTACCCTTTTAAAGATGGGTACAATGTTTTCTTTTTTCCAGTCACCTGGGACTTCACCTAATTGCCAGGGCTTTTCAAATATCATAGAGAGTGGCTTGGCAACTACATCATGCAATTCCCCCAGGACTCTGGGATGCATCTCATCAGGTCTAGTAGACTTGTGTACATTCAGGTTCCTCAGGCGATCATGAACCTGATTTTTAATTACAGTGGGAGGAACTTTGCTCACCCAGTCCCCATCCTGCTGTCCATCCACTTGAGACATGGACAGAGAGGTTACTATATCATCACTGGGAATTTTAGATCACTTGGGGTGTGTTTTAGATAACATTTGAAACTAGAAATACAAATCATATTTAAAAATAGACCCTATCTTCTCTCTTAAGAGTGGTAAAATTGATCTAGACATAGAAGAAGAGGTAATATTGTTGCAGAATTACAATACAATAGTTGTGGTATTTTGCAATATTGGAAATTCCTCGTTAAAGGTGTACTGAATTTATCATACAAGGTAAGAATATTTTCTTCTACAATCCAAATCACCCATTTTTAGTGGCAAAATAGATCACAACAGATGAAAATAGATCACAAAAAGACACACTCTAAGTGACATAAATTGAGCCTTTGCTCATTTCGTAGCTGTGCACATTAGTACAACTCAAAATAAAATACAAGTGATTTGTAGAAAATACATTGATGGATTCATTGTTCCATTGCTGGACAATGATATACAAAACTGGTTTGGGCCATATGACAATATGTTTTCTTACATTCATGATTGTATTAGCAGAGAGATGAACAAACATTACTTCAGTGCATCTACATTACTGATCAGGAGAGCTCTTTGAAGCAGACCTTCCCTCTGCCTGACTTACTGACTGAATCACAGACAAATCTCAGAGTATGCAAACTTTTCCTTTTGGAAAATAAAAGTTGGAGTGAGCTGTGCTCACTCCACTCATGGGTATTCTGTCCATGGGACCAAATTAGAGCATCTAGAACACTTCTGTTCCAAATTTATTCTGGGTGCTCTGGATTATCCACTCTAGAACACCATACTGCTTATAAGTATAGACCTGGCCCAAGAACACAGGGTCAGGAAGACCAACTAGGCAGAAAAGGCAGAAAGAGATTTCACTCTCTTTTGTGGAGTATTAAGACAGGGAAGGCCCTATAGCAGGGCGATACAGCACCACCTACAGCCAAGAGCCCATAGCTCACACAGCTTGTGGATTCTCACTGAAGAACAGAGGACATCTCCCTGGCCTCAGGTGGGCCTGAAGAACTTCCCACGGGGAATGTTAAGCGCTTGCTTGCTGCAACTCAAAAACCTGATGAGGTAGTCTGTAAGCAAGAGCTGCTGACAGAACATGACAATCTGGGACAAAGTCAGGTATAAACTACTTTCATTTTCATTTGGGCCAATTATTTCAGCTGTTCTAATTGGACTTCACTAGAAAATTTGGTTTCTTTGACTAGATTTTACTCAGATAATACCTGGATTTTTGAATATTTTCATCCTCTATATGGAAAGGAACAAGACAGATCCACTTGAAAGCATTGGCTGACTCAGCATCTCATACCAGGCCATGTGTAAAGTTAGTTCTGTGGTCCCTCTGAGGAGTCAGTCTTTCACTGGGGCTGGGCTAAGTGGTAGCCCAGATCAGGCAGGTAAAGTCATATGGAGATCATCAAAGTCAAAAGCAGGTGAGGATGGTTTTCAGTGACTACACACTAGATGTGTCAAAACTGCAGAGCTGTAGCATTGTGATGAGAATGTGCTGGATGAGAGCAATATAACTGACTTATGGAAAATGTTAAGGAGGCTGGAAATGCTGTTCTCAGCCAGAGATGGCTTAATGAAGTGTCAAGGTCTCATTTTCTCATTCATGCTTTTAGTACTCTGTATCACAGATGAACCCTGCAGAGTGAATGCTATTTTATTCACAATAGACAAAAGTAGTGGTGACTGAAATCCAATCTTTTAAAATCAGTAAACGGAGATACAGTAGTAAACATTTCTTCAAGATGCTCAGGGCACTGATTTTAAGTGAACAACATTAAAATTCATTTAGGAAACTGAACATTCATTTTAAAAGCATGTCATCAGACACATTTCAAATTGAAACTCAGGCTTGCTAATGATGTGGAATGCCTTTCTTCAGCAGAGCATTCAGAATAGTCATAGGACAATGAAAGCTGCATTTGACTCATGAATAGCAAGAGGAAATTTTTTACAACTCTGATTTATGCCCATTTCAAGTAGTTCTGAAAGACTATAATATTTGGAAGGAGCTTCAGAAGTACCTAGTAGCTGATTAAGAGAATGCCAGCAGAAAATGGTATTGATAAGTATATGCCACAGGCACCAGGAGTTTACTGTTTGATTAGACATGAGCAGTAAATAATAATTATTAAAACTTGACTGCAATATTGAATACACATTGGCCCTCTACAAACAATGCATATAAACTGTAACCTGTGAGATAGCCCTGATTAGGGACAATAGTCAGCTTTTGCTGCTCCTAACTCCAGCATCACAGTGCCTGATGGCTTGGAAATGAAGAACATATGGAATGGGTTCTGTGTGGTGTACAAAAGGATGCATCAAGTTCAATCCATACTGACATAGACATTTTTCAGCAGTGGCATAACGAGGAATTTTCTCATTGTACAGCAAAGCAGATCAGTCACTCTCAGAGAAGATTGAAAATGTCGCAACAAAGGCAGCATTTTGTGGACTGTTATCCACAAGTCAAACACATGTGGACCTTGGCTGCAAACAGCAGAGAAGGTTACAGTGGAAGCTGAAGAGAAACAATCCACTCCATATTCAAAGTTCACTGCTAAAATAGCTACAGGGATGTTAAATTCTCATTTCACAGGGCAGTTGGTACCTAGGAAGGCAGCAATCTGTGATTACTGGTTACTGTGAATGGTTCACCTGTTTCATTCTCACTACTACTCAGATCCTTCATCTGTGTTTTACTTCCTTGTTTGTATCTTGTAATGAAACCAAGATGATAAGCCCTCTTGAGCTGTGCTGGTTTTAAAGGTAAACCAGCAGGAGAAATGGACCCACCACAAGAGAGTTTATAAGTCAGAGTTACAAT
>JAWWEW010000131.1:18939689-18958017 GCA_035583185.1 Anabacerthia variegaticeps | reverse complement strand
AATAGAGGGGGTAGAATACATAGCTTTGATCACCCCCCACACAGTGATAACCGGTCCCACCTGCTGAACTAGGACATGAGCCAAGACTATTGGCTATAAAATGTCAAGCACAACGTGGCATTCATCAGCAGTTATGAGTTATGAGTGAAGTGAATGCAAAAATATATTGATGGGGAAAAATTAACTTTTAAATATTTTGAATATTTTCTGTAGATTAGGACCATGAGGAGCAGATGAACTCCTGAGACATAGATTCTGCACAGGTTCTGCTTCTGTATTTCAAAATACAAAATGGAATCTGCATTTTGGCCTACGGAAAAATACAGTTGCCCCAATATGAAAGTAGGCCAGTCTATTAGGATCTTTTTTTTTCTGGAGATATGTGGAACTGATTGTTCATTTTAAAAGTGGAGATTTAGCTGTTTCAGGAAAGATCATTTGGATTTCTTAGAGAACACATAGCAAGTGAATGACTATTGAGAGGTCTGAGGCATAACACTGGATATTGGATGCTCCTGCAAGTCTATTTTGATAAACTAAATGAGCAGTCCTATTTTGGAGGAAAAATTATTTTGTCCTGTTAGAGACAACAGTGCTGAAAATCTGGCCACTTGTTTAGATGTTATGGGTGATGGACTTCACTCACCCAAGCATTAAGCTCTCAATATCCTCAGTACAAACAGCCTGGGAAGCAAGCGCTCCTAACAGCTGGGACTTGGGAACTTTTATCCTAATAGAATTAGGACATGATTGCTATGACTGCCCTTGCTGACTTGGGACATTTAAAAGGATCTGGTCATCTAACCACTTGTAACCTTTGGCATATACAGCACCTACTCCAACTTTAGCAAATGCAATCTTGTTCCAGTATCCCCTCAGTAAACTGCTGGATAAATAATTTGCCTAGCACATTGCTTCCTCCATGTCACCTTTCTTTCTGCATGTCCTCACTGTCCCTTCTATTTCCTGGACAGGACACCTGAAGGCTCTCCATAGCCTGTCCTTCCCAACAATCCACCTCCTACCTGCTGCCAACATGCCAGTTCTTGCCCCTCTTCTGCCAAGTGCCTGTGGCATATGGCCACTCACGCTTGTTTGAGAATGTTTCATGTCCTCTACCTCACCAATCTTCACATATGAAAAATCATTCTCTGGAAATCTCTGCTCAGCCCACTGACAACCTGCAATTTCTTTCTGGACAAATCCCTCGTCGAGATGCCTATGTAAATTTGACTTGAGTTTCACTGTGGCCTTTAATTGTGGCCACTGCCACCATGTTTGCTGCTTTGTCTTCCCTTTGTCCCATACCTAACTATCTTGTCCCTTACTGAAATGATCTATCAAGTCTTTTTCTCCTGCCTCCCGGGCATCATCGTAAATGTGAATGCTTCAAACTGTTTGTCACTTGAAACAAATTGGAGAGCCTAACAGAAATTAAATGTTTCTAAGGTAGGGTTTTTCAAGATTTGAGCTTGAGGCTTTAATCAAATGGTAATTTAAATTAAATTAAATATACGGGTACATTTATTTTGTGCATGATTATGGGGAAAAGTAATCTTTTTTTTGCCTGTTGATTTTCTACATTGCCCAAGCCTGAGTATACATCCCCTTGTGAAGAAATTTGAAACATCTCCCTGTAATCACTCTGCGTCCTGCTTAGTACTGCATATAGAAAAATGTTAATAGCTTGGGTGTTGCCTTAAAATGAAGAATTTTAGATCAAGACAAGTGACTATATGTTTTGTGGTAATACTTCTACAAAAGGTAGAGGCCTGTTGGTTGGAGATTGCACTAAGATACAATTCCAGTAAGTGATTCCATGTAATAAATAAAGGAGCCAAAGAAACCAGAACATATAATAATGTTCTCATACTGATATTTTCTTTGTTATTTTTGGTTCCCCTGAATCAATCTCCGGTTTAATGTCAGCATGAATGGGAGTTGAATTTGGCCTGTAGCTAGTGTTTAAAAAAACGTGCTGGCACCTGATGACTTTGTCATGAGCATTTGGTGATTGGAGTGGCACCAACAAAAAGTATCTAAGGGACTGACTTGGCTAGGAAGCTTGCAAGCAAGAATCAGAGAAATGAGAGAGAATCTTGTGTTCCTTTTTCCAGAGAAGACTTTAGGTTTTCCCTGGGTTAATATGGTAAAAAAAAAAAAAGGAAAAAAAAAAGCTAGGTAGTCTTTATGTACTGGTTCTGTATTGTTTACATATTTTTTTTATTTGCACACACTAAATGTGAATGTTCATAAACAGTTTCCTTTTCTGCTGCAGAGAATCTCCATTTTGAGATTCTCCATTTTGCCAGGTAAATGTTAGCCAACATCAGATACATATAAGTTCTGTTTATTAAATGTATCAGATAACAGACTCTTGGCAATAAAGCAAACTTGTTCACAAGCAATATGAAAAACAAAAATTTCTGTGTGAAGATGCAGTCGTGTGTTTGGATATGTTTATCACCTCTGGATTATTAATATTTCTGATGCCAAAAGTGCAATCTGAGTGATACCCACCACTTTTGCTTTATGTGATGTCTACTTCCCCTTAGCAACTACAGAAAGAAGACAGTTTGATAGAATGAAGTATGCTGCTGTTTGGGTTTTCCACTTGTTTAAACATTTTTCTGGTTACTAACTTTATTATCTAATTATAGCTGCTGCCTTCCTGGTGTACCTCTTGAGAAATGCTGCCATGCAGGTAATTAATTTGCTGTGCCTGCACTGGGTCAGATACCTATATTTGCAGCAGGCTCCTTTGGAGCCTGCAGTCTTATCACTGACCTTGGAGAAGCCTGGTGCTGACCTCTTACTCAGACAGAACTTACGACAAGACAGCCATCAGATCCGACTCTGCACAATGAGTTCACTTTTCTAGCATTAGCGTTTTCAGTTATATGAGGTGCTGGTAACACGTTGCATCACATGTGAGGAAGATGATTGTTTCTTTCAGTTGCAATCAACCCATTGGTGCTATGTAACAGGAAACACTGATTCCGCCAGGCACCCTTAGGTCAGCCTCATCTGATGTATTGGGTGTCTCTGAGTAGAAACATGCTGCCAGATGGCCTCCTTGGCACTAAAGATGTTGCTTTTCATAGCACAGCTTCGCTTAAGGTTCCAGGTGAGACAGTTTCTTTGCCCTTCAGCACTGAATTTCTAGCCCAGATAGACTAATTCATTAATTAATGAAATGTTACCACTGCTTATGAAAGATGTGATGGCTCTGTAACTTCACCCTTGACTGCAACTAAAGGAGGTAAAGGTCTGGCAGGTTTTGTCTGTAACAGAGGTGGCACAAAGCTGTGAAACCTTCTGTCTGGTAGTTAGAGTTATGTCAAGATTAGTGTAGCTGAGCTGAAATCTACCAGATGATAGACATTCAGCAATCTTCCTAAAATATATGTATATGTACATGTGTATGTACATGCCTCCAATATGGTATTTTGGCATATATGCCTGTATCAAAACACATATATGTATCCATATATCTCTCTATATATCTATATCTATATATATCTCTTGAAAATATTCTCTCATAGATTTATACAAATACATGGAATTGTAGAACAGTCTGGGCTAGAAGGGACCTTAAAGATCATCTAGTTCCAATTTCCCTGCCACAGGCAGAGACATGGTAGGAACATATACACATACATATACCAAACCACCCAAAATGTCTGAGCTATGCCTGAGCAGATTTTGAGAAGAAATCTTATGCTTTACCTATGCTAAAATGTTCTGGTGAACTTTTCCTAGGAGAATGTTTTAATTGTTCTTGTTTGAAAGAAGGAATTTGATGTTTGGCAAACTCAATTGAAATATACATGCTGGTTATTATAGATATATTTTCAGTCCCAGACTAATTTGTTCAAATGTTAAGATTTATAGAAGAAGCCCTCCTTCCATGGTCTCCACCCACATGCTTTTTTCTTGGTTAGATCTCTGGTGCATCCACCTGCACTGGACATGTTCTGGCCTGAAGCTGAACCAGGTTTGACCTGTAGTTTTCAGATATGAAAAGGTACATGCTGTGCTGTGTGCAGACGTGAGCTGAGAACAGGAAGGACTAGACCAGTTGTCTGATCTGACTATGGCAAATACAACAGCTGGAACTGCACAGCAATCAGATTTATCAGAAAAAAACCTCATGTCAGAGAAAAGCAGGTAAATCAGAAGCAGAGAAGATGCAACAAGAACAAAGGCTGGAGCTAGGTCTGGTCATGGAGTTCTCTCTAGCACTAGTTGATCTCTAAGGTCCCTTTCAACCCAAACTACTCTATGAGTCTGTACTCAGGTTTTGCCCTGAGATGAAAGACTCTATGCACAGAGACATAGAGTATGTCAATCTAAATTTCAAACCTGCTATAGTTCTATTTGTGTCTCTTGGCAATGGTTGCATGGCATTATAGTGGACATCCAATAGCCCAGCCCACAGTCAGCATGCAGGTAAATCTATCAAAACAGTTCACAAGCAGAAAGTTTCCCAATAGGAACGAACTGGAAATGGCAACTGCTGCATACTAATGAATATTAATTTTAAATTAATCAATAAAATGCTTCCACTGGGAAACTAATTCTGAAATGGTAAGTTGCAACTTAATTGTATGAAGGCTTTAATACATGTGCTTAACTTGCAGTTGAGTGAACATCATGGAATACTATGCATGCTCTGGAGTGTTACATTATGACACTTAGGAGCATGCTAAGTACTAATATAATGGTCTGTTAGACCTCAGGCTTACCTATAAGCAAAGATGAAGTCTTTCTTGTCTTTTTTTTTTTTTTTTTTCAAATTGAGCATGTTTTTGAGTTCTCAGAAATGGCCTATGCACACAGATACTTACAGCATGGTCAGTAACGACAGCAACTGTCCACAGAGGGTTCTGAGGGGGAATAGCAACTCAAACCTTGTGATGGAAGGGAAATGGTCTGAACTCCCAGTTGCCTGTAAAGAAATCAAAAGACTGAAATATATTTGCATAAAAATCGCACTGTTTCACACAGTTAATGTATTTATCAAATAAAGACAATTTTCAGATTATCTGCAATCAGTAGAAAGACCCTGCAGTGGAATAATCAATGTTATCTGTGAATAGCCTGCTCTAAGACAACTTCCCTTCATGCTGCAGCTTTCAGGTTTTCAAAGGTACCTTTCTTCTGAGTAACATCACCTATCAGTTCTGTGGTAACACAGGGAGCCTGTCTGAGTCACTCCTTGAATAAACAGGAGAAAGCTGTCAATTTAATGTGTTCAAGGTGAACACTTTTGCAGTGTTTCAACATGAATAGTTTTATATTTGAATTTTTTAACCCAAAGACAGTAATTCTGAGCAGTTTTACTCTGCCAATAGTGTTCAGTTGTCAATAATTCTTCCTTTCATAGTAAAAAGTAGATGTACTTGATCACAAGCAACTAAAGCAATAAGATAGCCTGCAAGGCGGGAAGGATTGATGGAGTTTTTATTACTACTTAGTTGATTTTTGCTCTAGATGCTCATGCAAAGTAAACAGTGTCATTAAATAAAGATTTGTTTTAAATGCAATCAGTGGGCAATCTGCTTGCTACTATCCCTTCTTCAGACAGGAAGGGCTTCAGGGGAGAACTTACTGTGATACTAATAGTACTGAAGAGACAACCTAAAAAAAATGCCAACCAGCTGTTGTAGACAATGTGGTTTAAATAGAAATTGCCTTACAGATACAATGCCTATTGTCTACCATATTTAATTCTGTTTTCCACTTCAGTCCCATCCATTTTCAGAATAAAGAATTTGTGTCAACATTTGTGCTCTATATTTTTTTCTTACTGTGCCTCTTACTCTCTGATTTAGAATTTAACAGCTGCCTATTTTGAATACTACAGATGAAATTTGAAGTTTTACTTCTGCTGTGGCAACTGAATCCCACTTGCCTTTACCTATTTCTAGCTGCATGATTTTGCTAACAGACAAGCTGTTACTTTATTTAACAACAGAACATAATGCCTACCTTTGATAAACATAAGGCAAAAAAAGAATCCTTGCAAAAGCTAGCAGTTGCAAACATCTGAGTTCTTCCGCATAAGGTTTTCAAAAGTAGAGCCACAAATGTACAAGGCTAATTATCATATTGGATTCTCTATTATCGCTAGCATAATTAAATACTGTAAGTCTATCCAGATTTATATCAGCATAACAAAAAGTAACATTTCATGCACGTAGTCACTTGAATGCTAGAAAAACAGAAAGGCTTCTTTAAATCTGGAAGATAATACTTACATAAGCAGTGCAATTTTCACTTTCATTCTAATTTGGAGTCTATGTTTACTGGCCAGGGTAGTAGAAAATTACTGAGGGACTGGCTTTCTATGAGCCAATTTACATACTAAGGTATATAAATTGCTGGGTCAGTTAACAAAATGTGGAAAGGATATGATTTTGATTACATTTTATTTACTGCCTAAAACTATACCTGTTTTCTTCTCCCAAAACTGGGAGAAAATAGGAATACCACATCTAGTTCTTGCACTACAAACTATGAATGTGTTGCACAGGATAAATTAGTTACCTTTGTAAAATTATATTTTATATATATTATACTTTGTAATTATATTATCTTTATAATTGTATGGTTTTCTTGAGGGCAGAATTATGAGGGAATGACTTGTATTGTTGCTCTGTACATTCTTACACAAAGAAATAAAATCTGTTGTTTAATGCTTGGTTGATTAAAGCTACTAGTGGAATGAAGCAAAAGAAAGTTTATCAAACAGTATAGAATATTAAGGCTTACGAAGAAACCTGACAAGAGGAAGACTGCACTACGTGTTCAGAATGAAAATAAACCAGGGATGCATCAGCTGTCTGCACAGGATGATGGATGAAAGATGCTCTTTGCAGCTCACAGCCTTGTATCTCATCTATACCAAGTTCTGTTTCTCCTTTTGGAGTGCAATAAAACCCAAACTGTTTCTGTAGGTCTTGCAGGATTTGAATTGATGTTCTGAAGCTGTAGGTCTATCTGTTCTAGTGCCTTGTCTCCTACTGGTCTTGGCTTTTCATGCCTGAATTCTGTTACCAAAATAGAGAAGTTTGATAGCTTTCCCTTTCTGGGGAGAAAGTGATTTCTGTGCATCAATTGAAGATTTTAGTGGCAAATGGCCATGCAATGTGTGATGGAGGATGCCACTAGCAGTGTAGGGATCGAGCAAGTCTGGCCGTACTGTTCTTCATTTGGGATGAAATTTTTGCGTGTCTGCAATAAAGACTCAAATTACACCTGTAAGAGCCTCACCTCCTATGTTTAAAAATGAGCTGGGAGCACGAATCTTGTGAGGTCACACTGATCTGCAGTCATTTAGGGTCGAAGATTTGGAAGTAGATGAAAAAGCAATTAGATGCTTGGGTAGATTTTCAGTGCCTTTGGTGAAGTGAAACACGAGGGTACCGCGGACACCATCAACAGCTTCCTTACACTCCTCCCGGGATGCGGTGCTCCAGCCTGTGGAAAGAGCGGTGAGTGTGCGGACCCCCAGGGGGTCCAAGTCGTCTGGTCTGCCTTCTGGTCCCTCCCTCGCTCCGCATGGATGGAACAAGTGTTCCCGGTTCGTCCCGCCTCCCCACTCGCTGCCAGGCGGATGCGAGGGGCTGTGCGCAGGGGCCGGGCGGGGGGCGCAGCCCCTCCGTGCAGACCCAGCCCGGGTGGGCCGGCAGGGGAGCGCGGCAGGAGCCTCCGAGACTGTGAGCGGCTCCTCCCTGCCTCCATCCTCATCCCTGCCTCCCGCACAGCCCCCGCCCCTCGCCCTCGCCGCTCCCTGGCACTCGTCTGTTGCGGGGCTGCCGCGGGGGTGGTGCCGGCGGTGCCCACCCGACCCGACCCGACCCGCCCCGACCCGCCGAGGGATGTGCTGAGCGGGGGCCGCTCCCTCGGGCCGCCCCGCTCCTGCCCCTGAACCTGAACCTGCCTCTGCACCTGCCCTGCCCTGCCCCTCGCCTGCTCGGAGCGGGCCGGTCGCCGGTGGCGGAGCATCCCAGCGGTAAGTGCGGGGCAGGGAGGGCAGGGCAGGGCGGGCAGGGAGGGCAGGGCAGGGCGGGGTAGGGCAGGGTGGGCGGGGGGCGCTCCGGGCAGGGGCGGAGGGGGCGGCTCCTCTGCGCGTCGGTGCGGCCGGGGCTGCGCCGTGTCCGTGGAGCTGTGCGGGTGCGCCTATGTGGGTATGGATACACGGATATCTATATATAATACTTTATCTGTCTCTGTCTGCCTGTCTGTCTATCTGTCTGTCTATCTCTCGATCTGTCTATCGATCTGTCCGTCGATCTATCTGTCGATCTGTCTGTCTGTATCTATATATAGATATATTTCCTGTTGAACGTCCTCGTGTGGGCTCGGGGGAGGGAGGAGGAGCCGGCCGCCGTGGCCGCTCTGTGCCGACGGCGTGCCCGCGGAGCCCGTGGGTGCCCAGAGGGTCGCGCCGCCCTGCCCTGCCCTCCCCGGTGGGTGCCTCTGTACGTGTCTGTGTGCCCGTGTCTGTGTGTGTGTCTGTGTGTGTGTACACGGCTGCATGGGCACGACGCCCTGCGCTCCCCGCCCTGCCCCTGCAGGTGCCCTCGCAGCTGGGGACGGGCTCCGAGGGTCCCCCGGCTGGGTCCTGCCTCCCTCCGGCTCCGCGCACGAAGCGCTCCTCCATCCCCAGGGTGACAGGTACCGTAGGCAGTTTGGCTGGAGCACAAACACTGCCTTTCTTCACACGCTCGTCACGAGCTAGTAGAAAGCTGTGACAGCCCAGATGCCTTCCTAGACATCCATTCCTCCTACTCAGGCTCTGGCAAAGAAGAGAAGATAACAGGCAGCACTTCTGTCTGTGTGGGTGGAGGAAGAGAAAGGACTGTTGATAATGGATTTCTTGAAGGGACACTAATTCTTGGTTTTAATTACTATTTTAGTGGTTTCAGTGTAGCGCTGTGCCACAGAACTCACTTGGTAGCTTTGGTGCAGTGCTTTTAAAATCCTGTGTTCTTGCTTCTGCTTTTTAGTAAAATCTTTTCACAGTCCTGATGCATGCAAGGAACCCATTTGGGAAAGCTCAGTTTCCATTAGAGTGACGTGGACTGTGTGCAGAATGTTGAACAACTGAGAAAGCAGCATTCTCTATTTACTCCAGTCCTGGGTTGTAATGGCATTTTCCTAGAAGTGAACATCTTTTATTTAGGAGGGGTTTTGGTGTATGTGGTTTGGTTTGCAGGTTGGTCTGTTTGGGGGTTTTAAACTACTGGTGTATCTTTAAGTTGTCTTTTTCTCTGGATGAGAGGTGGAGTATCATTAAATCACAGGGCTAAATCTTGCGATCAGCATGTGAACAGAACTGTTCTTTGGAAGAAATGATGCCTTGGTAGACAAGAAAGGGACTTCTATCAATGAATCCATCTTCCAACCAGTACTGCGTTATTGGCAACCTCTGTTAGGATTCTGTAGAAAGAGAATCTCTGTGTCCTATAGCTAAATAATATAGAGGTACAAACAGTATAATTTTAAAGGAATTAAGTTCCCATTTAATTGAAATAACTTTTTTTCCCCTTTCTGGGATAAAAGATATTAAAAAATCTTACTGAAAGTGCACTGTCTTTTTTTTTTTTCTCTAGAGCTGTGTGAAGAAAGTCTTCAGCCATGGATGTGTTCATGAAAGGGCTTTCCAAGGCAAAGGAGGGAGTCGTAGCTGCAGCAGAAAAAACCAAGCAGGGTGTGGCAGAGGCAGCAGGAAAGACGAAAGAGGGAGTCCTCTATGTGGGTAGGTGGGCAGCAGAGATCACACTGCTGGTTGGTGTACACAGACATTCACAGCTGGATCTTCATCAGCCCTGTTGTTCTGAAACAAAATATGTAATCACTCATAGGAGACCATTGCAGAACAAACAAGAGGAGAGTTGTGCCCTTCTGAGCTCCAGTTCTTTGAAGCCAAATGTTGGTTCTTATGTCACGTGCTAACCATGTGTTACTGCTCTGTGGAGCCACGTCTGTAACACCGTACAGAATGAGGTGGTATCATACAAGGTGCCTTACAGTACAGGTCACTAACTGGCCACTCTCTTCAAGAAGTTTGCTCTGTTCAGGCTGAAGGGGTAGTTGATACAGTAAAAACAAATTTAAAAAAATGTAAAAGCTGAGGTGGAAGGTAGCTTGACAGCATTCTATAGAACATGTGGGTTTTAAATAGGATTTTAAGAGGAGGCACTTGAGAGGTTAATTCAGGAATTGAGTGTTAGACATGCTGACTGCTTGGCATGTCAGCAGTAATGTTTTGTATGGCAAAGTGTCATCTCCTCATCTTTTGAAGTTAACTTGATGTTCTGTAGTTACTATTGCAAATTCATAGCATTTCCATAACTTCTTCAAGAAGAACCACTACAGTTAATGAGGTGGACCCCAAGGTAGCAAAGCAGTTATTAAGTGTCTTATTCTAGGCCACACAAGTCTTGCATAGAGTCAGGGATAAAATTCTTTTCAAATCCCAGATTGGTACTTTTATGCATGATAGTCCTCTTCATTTTAGCAGGTATTGGGCTTTAGAGGACTGTCTTGCAAATGCTGCCATGAAAAATTCACAGAAAAGGTAATCTGTCAAGACTATATGAGTAAGTGATTCTTTTGAAAAAAATATGACTCTTTCTCTTCTTTATCAAATAAAGCTAGTCCATAATATAATGAAGGTGAAAAGATACCCTTTTCTGTAGGTCCTTTCTACTTTTCTGTCAGTTCTGTAATGGACACTGTTCCAAGGGACACGTGCACACATAGCAGAGGGAAGTTAAACAGAGCTGAAAACCAGATGCATTTCTTTTCAATGGGAGCACTGAGGTCTCTGCAATTCCAGTGTCTTTTTAGGATTCCTCCTGTCCTTGCAGGCTCGTGCCAGTCTGTGAGAAATTATTTCCGCTCCAGATAGTGTGGACTACTCATTTGGAATATACTTCTCTCCTTTTGAGCCATAGCAGAGGGATGGCAGTCATTTTGAACACTAATTGTAAGATGAGTCTATTTTAAAATGAGTGTCTGCTCATTTTCAAGATACCAAAATAGATGTCCTTTCACTGTATATTGTGCTTGATGTTGGAATTATTTGTCAGGGGTGGGCCTTTCTTTTATTTTGTTTTCTTGTAGTCTCGACCATGCTTCTGGGGTCATTGATTTCTTTGTATTAGAAAGCTGCATTGTGTGCTGAATTAATCTTTGTGTTTGACCTGTTCTCCAAACCGTAATAATATTTGAACCTAGTTCTGCTCCCAAAGGCAACAGATTTCCTGTTGACTTCAGAGACACTTTTGCTGAGGTTGAACTTTGGAGGCCAGGCTTTCTATGTATTTTGAGAAGAGATTACTGAGGACAGCAGAACTCTGAGCCATGATAGGGGCCTGTGCCTGTGACTGCAGTAATGGTGGAGGATCCTTCTCATACTAGATGCATCCTTTTCAGGAGGAAACAGCTATATGCACAGTTCACTGTGCAGGTGAAAAAGCCTTTGGTTGGAAGCTGTGTCTGGGAGCTTTGGCAGCTCATGTCCAGTTGTGTGCTTGCCCGTACCTGCAGGATGTTTCAACTGGATCAAGTAGGGTAGGGGGTAAATGGAGAGCTGGGTGTTTCTCTGTCTACTTCCCAAGCACACAGCAGAGGAGGTTCTTCTACTGTTCAGCAGTAGCAAAGGCTGATGTGATAATCTCTGGTTCTGCAGGGTGGTAATGGTTGCAGTGCACAAGATGGTGAAACCCCTTTAGGAGCAGAGGAGAGGAGCAGCAGGGTCCAGTAGAGCTTCTGAAGATTTCTCCCTCCCTTTCTCTGTAGTTGGGTTTTCAGATTTGAGTTTCACAGCCAGATTATACTGTGAAAGCTGCCTGACATCTTGTAAAAGAGAACCTAACAACACTGGGCTGAGAGGGATGTGTTAATGGACGTGTTTTTAGTTTCATAACATTCAGCCTTCCATTGCTGCTGGAGAATTTAGAAGATAAGTCTTTGGTCCAGATCACCTAAGTGATATAGTCTCCCACTGAAATCAATGGAATATAAGTAAATATGGAAAACATCTGGACCTTTCTGTCCTGGCTGCTGTTAATTGTTTTGTGAAAGATTGTAACATAATTCTGCCTGATAAAGGATTAACTGGGGATGTTTTTCCCATGTCTGTGCTGAACTTCCTTTTTTCTTCCCTCAGTCCACTGTTTTTGCCTTCTTTTTAAAGTACGCAGGGTACTCTTCAATACAGTATACAATGTGTCTTTATGCTTTCAGGTGTTGGTTTGGGGGGGGTTTCCCCTCAAATTGTCCTGCTTATGAGCAGTTTCAGAATTGGCCAGCTGAAATCAGTGGCTCTGTTTTGACTCATACGAGTGCAGCATCAGGATCTTTCTTGACGTCAAACAGTAGCCTGATCATTGTTTAGAAAGGGGGACTGAGGCTCAGCAGTCCTGTGCTGCATTGTGTATGCTGTAAATTTAAAACTGGGTCTCTCTGTATCCTTCAAGAGCTGTGAGTGTGAAGCAGTGAGGAAGTGAGTGGCAATACTTACGCTGACTCGCTTTGAAACCAAAGCGAGGTTGGTGATGTAGTGTTCAAGATGTCCACTGAGCTTTTTGTGTGCTACCAGGGAGCTGAAGATTTTGCTCAATTGACTCTTGAGTGCATGTTCAGTGCTCAGGAATGGAAGTTTCCAGTCTGATCATTTTTGGTGTGTCATATGCTAGCACGACAAAGGAATAGTTGATCAGCTGCAGGGCTGCTAACAGATGAGTTGTTTACTACTCCCTGTGCTGGCACATGGCCTTAGAGTAGAGCAGTGCAGTCATGACCCATTTGGCATGACCATCCAAATTCCTCTGCTGCACTCTCTTTTCATGAGGTTTCTTACTTCCCTTTGATAGTAGAAAAGCCATCAGAGTAGTTGAGGGATTCAGGGTCTGTCTGATGGAGTAATGGACTTCAAGACTTGGAAGCAAGTGTTTTCCTTAGATGTCAATTTCTCCTTACCCTGATTTGGGCTTATGTCTACCTGTTTTTAACCAGCTCTGACTGAGCAACATGAGTAGTCTGTTGGTCTCTCAGATAGTCCAGAAATGAGTATATTCCCAAACTGCTGATTCACTTCTTCTTTTTGGTGTAATGACAGTGACGGTAGTCAAGGATGAAGAACGTCTGTGGTGTTTTTTATAATTGCAAAAAGGCAAAAATTCTGTTTTGGCTTCTCCCTCCCCTCACACAAATCTGTACTACAGCTAGGAAAAGTAACATTACCACGTACGATATTGCTTCTAAATAGTTTAGGTCAAGAGTCAGGTTTCTTTGTCCTTATATTATCCCTACTCTGATTCTCCTTGTTATGCAGGGTACAACGAGCAAGACTATTGATGTTTTGGGAATGCCAGAATGAAAGACAGCTAGTTTCTCTCAGGAACAATGTGGATGGCTGACTTTCCTTCATGGCCAGCCAGAAGTAATCCTACTGAATTCAGCTGTTGTTATTTATAGGGCTGTTCTGGCAGCTCCAAGTGTACTTCTAGATGCTGTTGTAACTGTGATGGCAGAAGCAGCTACTTGCATGCAAGTGTGCAGTAGTGGGGCAAGTGGTATTGAGCTCTAACATATGCTGGAAGATCTGGAACACCAACTAGCTGGTTGTTTGCCAGTTAATGGATTTGGCTATACATATCCCTGTTCTATACGGGTCTGTGAGCTTTCATTAATGAGAAGCTTGTCTTCCACTAAGAGGGCATACAGAGTGTTTCTGTGTGAGTTGTGGTTGTAGTAGTCTTACGTCAGGGCAAGTGAAGTAGGAATCAACTTGCAGAGGACCCTCTGGAGATGTATGCTTTGAAGAGGTCCTCAAGGAATTCTGATTCATTGCAGAGGTCCTCAAGGAGTTCTATCACACCATCCATCTCTTGTCAGACTTAGGGAATGGAGTACTTGATAATTCACAAGTTTCCACATCTTTAATAGCTTGGCTTGCTGGCAGTCAATTCAGCAAGATAAACAAGACATTGACCAGGTCTAACAATGCATTTAAAAGCATATGCTTAAAATTAGGTGTTCCGGTGGACACACTGTAAGCCTGCAGTGGTATTTAGTCTCTTTCTAGAAGTTGGTAGAACCGTCATTGGCTTGAATTCCAGCACGTGTTCAAAGTGCTTTGCTTTTTCAGGTTTTACGGTGCCACAAGATTGAGAACCAAAGTCCTAAAACAAGTCCTTAGACAGTAACACCTTGCATTTAATGAAATTTATGATTCTTCAGTGGTAAATATTTTCAGTGAGTGAAAACAAGCTTTTTTTTTTGAAAAAAGAGAAAATTAGAATAAAGAGCAAAAAGACTTCTCAGCTGTTTAACCTCATCATTAGCTAGGTGAAGGAACATGTCATTTTACTTGATGCAATATTTTTTCCCTTTTATTTGTCACGAATTATTATTTTGCTTTTGCTCATGGTTAACAGCCTTTTCAATACTGTAATCAATCTAATAATGCCATAAATAGATGGCTAAAGTTACATAAATGGGCACTAGTAGCAAGTAGGATATACTGATGAATGAACTTGTATTTCAGTCTTTACTTGTATTATTGTAACAATAAGTTTCTTTTTTCTAGTATTTTTCTGCTCTTGCATTTTCCTGTAGTATATTTCTACTTATATCGGTTTATATATGGTTTTTATAGTGTTAAGCTAAAATTTTATCTATGTTAGAAGTGTAAAGTCAGAAGTATAAATTATAATGTCTCAAATACTGAATGACCTAGAGACAGAAAATTGCGTTACAAATAAGGTAATTCTGTGTTGGTAATAGGAAAAGTCATCCTATCTCTGACAGACTAGGTAAGATGATTAACTAGGAGCAATAAACTCTGTCTTTGTAATGCTTAATTGCACATTAATAAGCATCATAGTCCACAGATGGATATTAATCCCTCAAATATAGCCAAATTATAAAACCTGATAAGGACAAGTTGAGGTCTGGTAAGGAAAAAAGGCAGGGAGTTATGTTTTAAACACTAATGTGTGCTGACTTGTTTGTTCTCTCTTAGAAGGCACAAGGAGTTCTTCCCTTTGATGGTGAAAACTTATGGTCTTTATTGCATGGCTGTTCCAAAAAGCGGTTTGTTGTTCTGAGTGGCAGAGTTACATTGCTTACGCAGGCCTTGTGTCATGACTCATTCTAGTACAAGTTCTAGGATGCTGCCTGCAAATCATGTGTGAGCCATCACATGTGCCTGTGGCAACGAGGACACCAGATGCAGCAGACCTTGAGTTTGACCTGGGTGGTGTTTTCGTATTTAAATCCTATTTACTGTTTAAAGTTTCTGATTTGGATTAATTTATGTCTAAATCTGGCTAACACTACCAGTTCCCCGTGGTTTAAACCTCTATGTCTTTTTGTAGTTCAGTAATGGTTGTCACCCCCTGCAAACTGAGATCTGGCCAAGTGTTATAAGATGAAGTCATAAGGATCTTCTGCAAGCTGTGGCTCTGATCTCCAAATGCATGCATGGGCCTCCTTAGGAGGCTTCTGTGCAGAGACATCCATGTGAATTTGCAAACTGAGAGTCTTAATATGGCTGTTAGGAAAATGGGAAGGAGGTCAGTATGTACAAGAAATAAACTGCAGAAGTGTTCCCAATGTTATTCACCTTTCCACAGTCAGTATACATCCATGCAGTTCTTCTTTATTGATGGTTTTGCATCTTCCCTTAGATTGGATTTCTCTTTAATTTCTGTTACTAACCTTAGAAAATACTGTATGCAACTGTATGTAGTCTATATATTAATACCTCTTTATCATCTATCTAGTCTTTACCAGTACCTAAACATACACACTTTCATCCTGATACTGTTCTTTTTTCAGGTTCCAGGACCAAGGAAGGAGTTGTTCATGGTGTCACAACAGGTAAGACAAGTATCTCTCGGTTTCAACTTCTTCCCTAAATCTGATTAATCAACCATTTAGCTGTTAAAAAATCTATTTTTTTGAGAGCACTATGATTTATGAAAGATAGAAAAACACAGGAAAATTGAGAGAGCTGTTTAGGTGGGAAGACTGAAGAGAAATGGCTTATAGGAAAAAACCAAATTTCACAATTTTGATCAACTGATTTGAATTTGTCACAGTTATGAGTGTTTTGAGATGGTTTTTAGAACTACTTAATCTCTCAGTAGCAAGAGCACTTTCAGCCTTTGAAATGAATGCCAAGCATGTATATTCACAATAGCATTTCTACACAAAAAAGAGTAAATTTGCATTTTAAGTTGATTTGCAGGGATCATTTTACGTATGAACTGAAACCAGTAACCGATAGTTTGTTTTAAGAGGCAAAATAAATGGAAGTCTTTGATACCTACAGAGTGCAGGAAAGTCTTTCAGTGCACTGAATAGAATGTGTATTTTTCTGCTGTAGAATATGAGACTTCTGGAGATGTGAAGAAAATGCATAGTCAAGAATTTTAAATTGTTTTTCCCCTAAGAAATTAGAAAACAAATAAGATAGTAGAAAGAGATTTCTTTTTTCTTAGTGTACAGCCAGTGTATCACTTAGCTGTGCTCACATAAGCCAGTGCAAAGGATAATATCACAAGCCATATAAGTGGTTGAAAAGTTAGTCAAGAGTATTTCTAGTAACAAAACTGAACAGAACATCTATGACAGTTCTTCGGAGTTTAGCCTCAGGGTGGGAATGCATGCTGTTGGTACGAGGTTTGAAATCTCAGCTTGTTAGACCTCAATTAAGAAAAATTGTCAAAGGGATCATTACTTTAACCAGTAGAGGATTTCAGTAGAATGAGATTTGAGGTACATGTATCTAATATCATCACAAATGTGGGAACAGCAACTGACAGCAGTAGCAAGCAAGTCAATAGATGTGATGTGCACCAAGCTGGGCTGTGATGGAATCCAACTCAGGGGCGTTTGCACATGTATGAAACATGCTGAAGCAATAGGATTCAAGTAGGCTAGCTCAGTGGGGGACTTCTTTCCCTCCTGAAAGAAACAACTGATCTCAAATGCTGTGAGTATCTTTCTTTACCTGATTGCAATATGTGTAGTGAGGCAGGAAATTTTAAGTAGATGAATAGAGTTTGTGACAGGTTTGAAAAGTTGTTAAATTTTGTTCTGGAAGGTATGGAACAGACTGTAAAGGCAAACATAAGGAGAACACATCTGTTACGTGCTGTGCCTGTGAATAGAAAATTTGGAAAAGTCACTGTCAATTTCAGGCAAAACAGTGGTTGTTTCTCACGCACTTTATGAAATGGGTGTCACAAAGTGAAACACCCAGAGCTTGTGAGTAATGGGGTTTGTGCCACAGTTGGCTTCCTTCTGGCCTGTTAAACTGTTTGAAATGAGTTTGGCTATGAAAATAGAAAATGAGTAGAGGATGTGCAAGTCGAAATGCGGCCATGGGCAGGCTTCAGGCAAAATTCAGAGAGCATGATTTCCAAAATGCAGTAGTATGGACTTGGTAGTGTAAGAACAGAGACATTGCTTGAGTCATATTTTAAGAAAAAAAATAATTGCAAGTCTCTAAAGAGTTGTTTTGGCCAGCAGAGAAGGTAGATAAAAACAGATTGGGGCTCAGTATATTGATGCTGTGAGGTATAACATGAAGACACTGAGAAACGTTAGTAAAGTTGCTGTAGAAATCAAGTCCATTTAAACCAATGCTATTAAAATTGATATGGCAAAACTGCCCTTTAAGGCACTTGTAAAGACTTACTTCTCTCTTTTCAAAGGACTCGGATTTCACAAGTTCTGGTGGTCTTAGGATGTTAATGTTAATGCCTCAGCACATCAGGTGAAACCTGAGGTCAAATAAACATTTTTTCACCTAAATAAAAAGTTAGAGAGGTTGGAGACAGTCAAATGAAAACTAGAATCATAGATCAAAATGAGTGTGTTCACAATTGTGCAGTTAGTCCTTTCTTACTGTCTGAGTTCCAAAATCTTGCTGGTTTTGCTATTCTTGAATTTTTTGTGGTTTAAAACCTTACGCTGGTGAAATGGCTGTGAGCTGACACACCTCAAAGTGCTATATTGCTTTTCAAACCCAGAAATTTTAGACTGAGATGTTTCTTGCTTTAAATGTGACCTGATAGTACGAGGTTTAGTGGCATGAAGACACTATGAAATGAGGATATAAGACTATGCTTTAAAGGAATATGTTGAACGTGTTATTTGTGAAGTCACCCTTTCTCAGAACTTCTGAAGATGAAGCAGCTTTGCTTATTGGTTTTATGAGGTGTGTCCTAGTTCAGCAGGTGGGACCGGTTATCACTGTGTGGGGGGTGATCAAAGCTATGTATTCTACCCCCTC
>JAWWEW010000131.1:18913077-18939589 GCA_035583185.1 Anabacerthia variegaticeps | reverse complement strand
AAATTGTAACTCTGACTTATAAACTCTCTTGTGGTGGGTCCACTTCTCCTGCTGGTTTACCTTTAAAACCAGTACAGGTGTTTGCTGGTGTTTAGACTTGCCTTCCTAATTAACATGTCTACTGGCCTTTGGCTGTAAATGCATAATTCATCCATGTTGCTTATCTCCCAGGGATAAGTATCCAGAAATGAACAGTGTCAAAGACAAAATATTTGAAGTCCATCTCCTGATATTCAAAATAAAGCACTGTTTGTAAATAGCCCTTAGTCCTTCAACCATGTGTCTGTTTCCTGAAACTGAGGGTAGACACAGTATCAAGTTATGAACCATAGTTAAATGTTATGCTTAATTATTTTATCTGATCATTCTTGTTCTTGATATTCTTAGTCTTTAGTATACTTGCTGTGTTTGTTTTAAATCTGTCAGATACCTTACAGAAAAATTGCACAAAGAACCATCATGTATTTATGGGCATCTTTGTAAATTAATTCAAGTACTTAAGACCAACTTATTCTCTGAAATACATGTTCAAAAATATATTTAGTGCAGTAAGAATGTCATTAATTCAGAGAAATCCTGTAGTTTTCATCTACTTTTATTGTTCAAAGTTGAGAGCAACTAGTTACCATTTTGAATTACTCCAAAGGTTTCACACTGATATCCTGTTACCCAGTTGTCTGTAATAAGTAGAGAGAGGAAATCTTCAATTTTTTGCACAGTGCTATAGTCCGTATTAAAACGTTAAACTCAAAGTTAGCCTTGGCATGGTTGTTACACATTGTCTGAGGGTCTTTTAATGGAACAGACAGTCTCTGCATAGATAGACCGAAGTAATCAGGACATAGCACAGCAGAGCTCTGCAGAAGCTGATTTACTCTGTTTCTCAACACTGTGGTGCAAAGCAGGTATCAACTCTACCAAGACTTAAGAACTTAAGATCATTAAACAACCTGGTATTCAGAATAACTTAATTAGTTGGAATCAACACCCTGCATTCTGAACTGATTTGTTGGTACACAGTGAATGCTTTTCCCTTCTTACTACTTAATGTAGGCAATAAAATATACGAGACTGGAAATCTATTTTGGTTTTTCTTCTCCTGTTGCTGAGGTTTCAAAGCTGGAGGGTCACCAGGCTGAAGTTAATTATCAGAGCCACTCTGGTAATAGGGACTTTAATGATATTTGGGGATTCCTTAGAGACAGGAAGGAAGACTAGTATGAGTGCTTGTGCAAATCTGTGCTGTATGTATAGTCTGCTGGATCTGCCTTAATGGCTCTGATTTCTAAAGCAGTGTATCAAAGATCTTTCATGGTAACTCCTATGTTAGCTTTCTTATGCCATGTCTGTGTGAGGATTTCGACAGGAGTGGTTAGTTTTCTTCCTAGTAGCTGGTATGGGGCTGTTTTGGATTTGTGCTGAATAACACAGGAGTGTTTTAGTTATTGGAGAGCAGTGCTTACACCGCATCAAGGCTTTTCCTGCTTTTCACCTCACCCCGCCTGGGAGGAGGCTGGGGGGTGCACAAGGAGTTGGGAGGAGACACAGCCAGGACAGCTGACCCCAATCCATAGGGATATTCCACACCGTGTAGCATCATGCTCAGCAATAAAGCTGGGGCAAGGTTGGTGAGGGACAGATGCCTAGGGACTGGCTGGGCATCAGTTGCTTGGTGGTAAGCAATTATTTTAATTTGCATCATTTGTGTTTCTTGGGCTTCATCTCTCTTTCTCTCTTTATTTTCCTTTGTACCACAATTTGTTCTTATTATTTCATTTCAGTTAAACTGTACTTACCTCAGCCCATGAGTTTTTCTTACTTTCACCCTTCCAGTTCTCTCCCCCACTGTCCTCCTAGGGGAGTAAGTGAACGAGCAGCAGTTGCCAGCTGGGGTTAAATCACAACAGTCTGAAATAGAAGCAATCTTAAATATACCACTTTTGTTGGCACTTTTATCAGCATCTTATTGTAGTGCCAGTAACAGTGTTAGCGGCCTGATTCTTTCCTTTTGGATTTTAGTTTGCATGTACTAAGCCTTTCCCAGGGTAATGTGTTTCTGGGAGGAGAAAACAGGCTTCAGGCAGAGTTTTTCCAAAACACCCTAACTAGTGAGAACAGCAGCCATTGCATAGTTGCTCTTGGTAGGTGGTTGTACTTGCCGTGACAACATAGTGTAAGAAATGTGGGTTTAATAGTGGCATCAGGAGTTAGGTGTTTTCTGTTGAAACATCCACAGTGCGCTCAATTCCACTCTGTTTCTTGATATTTTGCTTTTGAGGTGCAGTTGTTTTAAGAGCTTGAGATAATGAAACTAATTATGACTGTTGGCAAGGAACACAGTGCAACCATGTTTTGTCATTTTATCAGAAGGGATGAATTTACTTAAGAGCAACTGAGCATGTGATCCTCTATCAAATTCAAGCCTGCCAAATTTGTGTTTTACATGTTCAACCATTCAACGTATTTTGGAAAAGGGGAGTTTTCAAAACAGTATATGTCACTTACAGAAAAAATAACAGAACCAAAGGACCCAGATTTATAGAATCATACAATGGGTTGAGTTTGACAGGACCTTAAAAATCATTTAGTTCCAAGCCCCTGCTATGGGCAGGGACACCTTCCACTACACCAGGTTGCTCAGAGCCCCGTTCAACTTGGCCTTGAACATTTACAGGAAAGGAGCATCCACAACTTCTCTGGGCAACCTGTTCCAGTGCCTCATCACCCTCACAGTAAAGGATTTCTTCCTTCTGTCTAATCTAAACCTACTTTTCAGTTTGAAGCCATTCCCCCTTGTCCTGTCACTACATGCCCCTGTAAAAACTCCCTCTTCACCTTTCTTGTAGGCTCCCTTTAGGTACTGGAGTGGTTCTGTAAGGTCACCCTAGAGCCTTCTCTGTTCCAAGCTGAACAATCCCAATTTTCCCAGCCTTTCCTCACAGGAGAGGTGCTTCATCCCTCTAATCATCTTTGTGGCCCTCCTCTGGACTCTCTCCAACAGGACTATGTTCTTCCTGTGTCGGAGCCCTAGAGCTGGATACAGCACTCAAGCAGGGTGTCATGAGAGGGGCAGAAGCACTTCCCTTGACCTGCTGATCATGCTGCTTTTGATGCAGCCCAGGATCTCTTCCAAAAAATGAATGAGACAGAGAAAAAATAGAAAGCAAGACTGATATGTATCCAAAACATAGTTTCTTTTTTTTTTTTTCAATTTAAAGATTTATTGGAGAATATAATTTTTAAACCTACTTTTGCAAGATGCCACTATATTTTACATCTCTGTTTGAGGTTTCTTTTTGCTATTCAAAATAACATTGTAAGTGATAATGCATTTCTGTCTCATGATGTTACTCAGTTTGTTTCTGAAAGTCTTCATGCATGGTCAGATCTTAAAATTCTTTGCGAGATACAATGTGTTAGTAGGACACACACCTTAAGATACATGTTTACAAGACCTACTTATGTGTAGAATCCAGTGCTTTTTGTAGACTAGCTGGCAATAATCAAATGGGGCATCTTAACAGAAGTCTTTTTTGCACTTGCTAGCATTAAGTCAAACCTTCCCTGAGGGCAACATTTGCTTTTCAGCAAAAACCACTTTAGAGTATTTTTTTTTAATGGAAAAAGCATGGCAATAGAGTAGTGGATGTATGCAGTGAAATTTCTTGTGAATTTTTGTCTTATTAGCATGTATAATTGTGGAACAGACTTTCTCTCTTTCTACTTTCAGACAATGTATAGTCTGTTGTTCTGCTCTATAATGAAAGCTCCTGGTCATAATAGAGCTAAAACTCAATTGGTTACCAACTTTCCCCTTTCACTTAATTAGAAAGAGCATTAAATTATCTGCGTCATTTTTCAGTCAGCAGATATTTATTACTTGTTGTCTTTAATAAAAATAGCATTGTTTACCTTTCTAGCTTTTTCCTAATTGTTGTTTTTAATATTAATTATAGCAATGTATTCTGCCTGCCCTTTGATATGGACAGCTGATACTCTTTATGCGAGGAATTAAAGAAATGTAATTTATTCATAGAAAGTCTAATTTTTGTATGAGCTTCCCAAAAAAATACTCAGAAAGGATGGCCTAACTGGCAAGCAGAAGCCATCTTGTGCTCAAAAAGGCTGCAAATACAGCTAAAAATACATTTTATGGATCAGAGAGGATTTATCCTGGAGGAAAGTATAGGATTAGTTATTATTGCAAAAATATATGGTTGTTTTTGAAGAACAGTCCCTTGTTTAGATGAGTAAATGTGTTTCTTGCTGAAAATCTGGCTGTGTAACTTTAAGGCATGAAGTCATTCTGTTCCTTTTCTTAGTTCAAGCTGCTGTCAGGAAGAGCCCTTGGGAATGAATGAGCAGAAAGAACCCAGTGATATTCTCAAAGGTAGAATGGCAACTGCTGATGTATATGTAGGCTAAATGAGTTATTGGTTCCCTGAGGCTTTGAAGTTAGCTATTAATCCAGTTTGCTTTGGCATCTTTGGCATTCAATCTTTTTGTTGATTACTATTTTATGTATCAGCATTGAGGCAAAAATCTCTAGAGACTCTGATAAAAGGTTGTATTTGAAATGCCCTGTTTGAGCATTGGTAGATCTGCTTTCTAATTAAATATATTTTTAAAAGTGAAAATAAAGAATAACAATGCTTTTGAGTCTAATGGAAAAAATCTTGTCTTCCATCCTTTGTATCATGCAGCAAGTGTTTGGTGGACTAATTGGAATGCATTTTTAAACTGGCATATATGACACAGTGAGTTGGATGTAATAAGGGCCCTTAAATAATGACTTTTCTTCCCTAAAGTACAGCTAGACATGAACAAAAATGTCAAATGTCTTTCACATTAAGGAAATTAAGCCTCAAATAGGGCTTGTTTTTCTTCTGCTGCTCCAGTATTACCAGATGGATAGTTTAAATTCTTAGGATCCACTTGGGGTACAGAAAATGTAATGGCCTTATAGCTTTTCATGATGTTGGACTGTCAGCCATAGATACAGTTCTCTGAAGAACTTACAGCTCCCAGAGCCATAATGTGGTTTTCCATTGTCTGTTTGTCCTCAGTGGCTGAGAAGACCAAAGAGCAGGTGTCCAATGTTGGGGGAGCCGTGGTGACAGGAGTGACGGCAGTGGCCCAGAAGACAGTGGAGGGAGCAGGGAACATCGCTGCAGCCACTGGCTTGGTGAAGAAGGATCAGTTGGCCAAACAGGTTTGTTTATTTAAAGTCTTCTCCAGGTGAAGAAGTGAGCAATGAGTGATCTCCATGAATTGAGGGGCAGACGGCGTGTTTTCTGTCTGTCAGTGGTGTAAATGCAGGATGATTCGTGTTACACCAAACAAATGAACGGCAAAGAAAATGTCTGCTGTTTATAGCTTGCAATTTGAGTGAAGGCAGAATTTGAGAACTTGAGTAGGATTAGGCATGAAACTTTACTGTTCTGAAATGTCTGAGCAAATTTTTGTCATGGTTTAAAGTGTGATCTAGTGATGATTCTGAATTCAGCAGCCTCTAGTGGAGGCCAGCCACTGTAGGATAGCTGAATAGTTGAATGGAAAGATAACTCTTTTTCCCAAAACCTCAGGATTTAAAAGCAACCTGCTAGTGCTGAAAGGTCAAACAGCAAAACTCAGGTTTAACAGCACAATTTGTATCCACTGTAGCTGAAGAGCAGAAGGGTTTATGTACCAATCTGCTGACTGGTTAGACACACTACATCTAAAGTCAGGATGTAGCTGGTGAGTCACTATCTTCTATTAGTACAGTGACTCTATCTCAAGAATGCCTCCAAATATTCTGAAAACTTCAGATAAAATTTGCTCTAGCTCATCCTGTAAAACATTGTGTAGGTATTTTTAGTCCAGCACCAAGGTGAGCATAAGTATTTGCACAACATGAAGTGTTACTACCCTTTTGTTGCTGATACACTGTAGTTATGTTCTTCCACTTACTGTAGTGGTGACCCCAGCTGGTGGGAACGATGCTTTCAAAATGTATATAGTGTTGTTTGGAGATGAAAATAACCCAGAAGAGACAAACACCTTCCTTTGTGCTGTTTTCTGTATGAGTACTTAAAAGTTATAAAAAATAGAATTAGGAAGGATATTTAGTATTTGCACAAAGATATTGGTGTCATGGACTGTGCATGAAGTTCTATTGTGAATGTTATTTCCAGTTAGTGTCCAAAGGGACAGTTACAATTAAATCCTTAAAAACTTTTGGTTTTATGCTTGCCTGTTACTGAAGTGTATTCCTGTCTGTCTGACGAATCCTACTGGTGCTTAAGTATGGGGAGCAAAAAGGGTATTACATTGTGGTAGGCATTCATTTCACCATGGTGGATTGTTCTTTAAAGGATTGTACAAGAAGTTTTATTCCCTTTCAAAGCAGCTTTCCTTGGGGGATTTTTTAGGCAGCTGTAAGTAAAATGTTTTTGATGTGGGCATGGTCATTTGTAAAAGCTGTGTTGAAGATTTCCAAAATTGAGTATCCAATGAACTACCAGGGGATATTGGAGTTTGGCATGGCCACAGTATTCTATGCCCTTAGTTTCTGCTAAAGCTCTTTTCTAATTTTGTGCTGAGAATATTAATTTCTGTTTGTAGCTCTCCAAACTCAGTGTAATAAGGATCATCATTGCAGTAATGCAGTTACCTACTTTAGTATTGGCCATAGCTAATATTTTTATGTCAATATACGTATAGACATCCTTAAAAAGTGTAAAGCAAATGTCTTCTGATTTTTATTTAAATCTGTTCTGTATATTAAGCTTAAATATATCATGATGGCTGTAACAGAAAAAAATAATCACGTCTGTGAAATGAAAGAAATCCATAATGTACATGCATATTTTTCCACAGCCCTATAAATAGCAACATTATTCTGAACTGGTGCTTTGTTCCTTTGATATGTAAAACCCTTCATTTGGTTCTTGATACCAATATCTTTAGACTGATATTCTCGGTCATCTCTGCAGTATGGCTTTGTAGCTCATTAGTATCTCTAACTCCTAGTGGTCTGCCTTAGGTCTCTGTCTCTTTCTGGTTTTGCAAGGGATGAGTAGTCATTTAAAAAAATATTAATATCAAAATAGAATCATGTCAAGGTATTTTAACAACTAGTGGATTTGCATTCCTGTTTGGCTCAGAGGCACATGAGATTTTTGCTTGGATTTTCCAGGTAAAGTGGTAGTTGGGTAGACCAGATGTGGACACCCAGAATATTGGTGGGACACAGGTCCCTTGTAGAGAACAAGATGAGGCTTTCTGAAATAACAGGAGGTGTCAACCAGACATGCAGTGAAAGTATCAATGTAACTTTGTTTTATCTCCATAAGGTTATGTGACTTCAGGCTATGATATAGCTAGTCTAGTCTAAACTGGGAATAAGAGACCATGGTTAGCAAACTCATTCCCTGAGTTTCAGTGTGGCGAGCCAATTGCTTTTGACAGGTTATTCTTCCTACGGACATCTATTTGGAGTTGTCCTGAAGCAAATGGCTGTGTATCTCATGTGCAAGATGAACACTTTGCTTGCTTACACAGGATAAGTCATTTGATTTAACAGGGAATTGCAAATGTAGCATAAAACTGAAAGCAGATAGAACCATGATTACAGGCTGTTTTTCCAGAGGGCTGAAAGGTGTTAGCCAATAATTCGTTATTTTTGTTTGGCTTCTAACCCTGTGACAGATTGTGTTTTCCAGTTCACATGGACCCGTGTCATCTAGTCCAAATTCTCCAACTGAACGTAGTGAACAGTGATTCCTGAGGTCCCTTCCAACCTGAGTTATTCTTTGAAGTGCTATAAACTCAACCTCTATGCAACTGAAAGCGTTTGCATATTTGCCGTCTATTACAACATCAGGCACTGTGCAATAAATATAGAAACATAGAATCTCAAGTTGAAAGGGACTCATATATCATGAAGTGCAACTCCCTGCTCCTTGCAGGGACTAGCTGCTTCCAAACATGTTTCTGGAAGCCCCCTGAACTACTGGTCATTGCTGGAATCTGCTACTAGGGATGTGCTTGCTTGTGTGAAAGCCCGCAGTCTTGTGTGGTGACTGGCATTTCTCTTGTACCATGATGCAAGTCTGATTTTGACTTTCCACCAATTGAAAACACTTGTTTCTTTACCCATGGATACAATACTTATGCAAAGGAACTACTAAGCAAGTTCTTGTTAAAATGATTTCTTAAGAAGTTTGTCCAAACTTACCTAGTGCAGCCTTTAATATTGGAGTGCTTTGGAGCATGAAGCACAGGCTTAACCATCCAGCTGAGGCCAGGCTGGAGTGCTGGTGCTGTCACACCACTCTGTCACCTACCTGCCCTGCAGCTGGTGTAAGCAGGTAGTGCAGAGTGACAGCTGAGATTAGTGAGAGACAGGGATGACTCGACAGTGCCCACCTGAGAGCTGCCCAGGGGATTTCTGCTTTGGCAGAAAGTCACTGCTTGACACAGCACGGGTAGTAGGCTTGAATTAATTATAAAAGGGCTAATATGCTGCAAATAGAATTTAATAAATGATAAAACATTTATTCTGTGCCTGTGCATGAATGTATGGATCCAAATAGCATGGAGGGGCACTATTTTGTATAATACTGCCTGAGAACGAAACAGGGACTACAAGTTTTGTTGTTTTCAGATAGGTAATTAACAAATTCCAGTTCTTAACCTCACTTATGGCATTTGGTTCCCTAGCATCTCAAGCATAAGACAGTTGGTAAGTTCTGTGATTTCTGCAGTGGGTAATTTTATTTATACTGTTCTACCACCAAAATCCCCAGTCAAGCTAAAACCTCACAGTTCTCTGCAGGCCTTGTCAGTAATATAGTCAGATGGATTTCATGTGTTGTAAATTTTACTGGAGTAAATAGAATAGAAATAGTAGGCCTTGCCCTTACCATATTTGGGACCTATATGATCTGTATGATGGGTTTTGTTTGGTATCTGTAATGTGCTTAATCCTTTTTCTTTCTAGTGCCTCTTAATTTAACACTTTTGCAGTAATTAGCACTGTAAACACAAACATAAAACTGTAGTAGGAGATAACATGTAGGTAGGTAATATACTTACAGAGTGGGTAATACAGTTCATTGGTTTAATTGCAAAGCTTTAAGAGAAAAAAGCTGATTGCCAATTTAGGCATTAGGCATTTTCTTCTATAGGAAATATTATTTCACTAATTGCATTTTATGTCAATATAGAAGAATGATAGCAATGGCAAGTTTGCTGTATCTCCCTGTCCTCACCCCCTGCATTTCCTGACACTCCTTAGAATTTGAACCCTGTCATAGCATAAACATTTAGTGCAGTGGATCCCAGGCATAGAGTATTTCTTTTCTTGTTAATTTTCTTGGCCAGAATAGCTAGTCTTATGAACCACCAACATTTTCCATGGACCATTATACATTGTTTAGAGTCAGGGTGAATCCACTTTGGGGAATCGCCAAAACCAAATACACAAGTATTTAGGAGCCTTTAAATCTTTGAAAGAGATACACAGTGTATGTGTTATTGCTGAGAATAAAGACATGATGAAACACTTTTTGATGAGATGAGAGCAACTCAGTTTTGATTAAGATACCAAGCATTACAGTGTCCTCCAGCCAGCTATTATTTGTTCATTTGGGAAATCTTACTAGTAGAAGGAATGCAAACCCTCTGACAATTTGTCTTTCAGTGTCAGAGTGAAAGTTTCTTTTTGCTTTATTTAACACTGATTTTTTTTTTTAAATGCAATACCTCTTCTTTCAAAGATTTATGATTTGTCTTGTTGCAAACTAAGATTCCTAGAGTTCCTAAAGAAGTTTTGATTACCACCTGTAGTTGAAAAAACCCAAAAAGTTGAATATGAAATCTTTAGTTTTTGTAATTTACATTTTGAAATTTAAAAATGCATAGATCAGTTTAGAAACCCTTCTATAGAAATAACGACAAACTTAGGATTGGCATTTGACTTATACTGAAGTTATCTTGGCTATCAGTGCCAAAAATTTGAATAGCAACACTGGAGTCCCCAACACTGTTTTAGTGTTCTTGCTACTGCATAGAATATCCCTACCTTGGTAGTTGAAAAAGCTCCAACAGACATTTTCTCATTTTGTCTCTTTTTCTCTTTTGAGATCTATTTAGTGTATTTTATTTCCTACTGTGCCATAATACTGACAAGCCACATGGAAATTTTTTGAAACTTTTATATCTCATTTTTTAATGTACTTTTTTTTGTAAATGCAATTCCAGAAATAGGTCTAATCATAGCAAAATTTGGATTTAGGTGGAACCACATGTGTTGATAGAATATGAGTGTGTCCTGGTTTTCTGACCATGTTTACATTGTGTATACTGTACAGCATGCTTGACTGTTGAAGGATCACAGCTCCCCATCTTCTTTACAGTTTGTAGATGAATCAATTAATCTTGAAAAACTTATCTCAAAAACGCAAAGGAAAAATTATGGAGCAAAGATATCCAATTTCCCTATTCAGAAAGAGATTTAGGAAGTTTTTCCACCTTTGCATTATATTTTATGCAATTAGCCAGCTATGTCTCAAAAGGTTAATAAACCCCAACTAAATGTAGAACAGTAAGTTCAAGTTATATGAGTCTTAAACTGTTGTTCTTTAGTTGGAATAAGCAGGTTTATTCATCTCCCATAGCACTTAGTATGAGCAAAACATCAAGCCTTGAATTAAGCAAAGAAACTTCAATAAGATGTTGATGTGGCAAATACAGAAATAGCCTCCACCCAATTAACTTCTGGAGTTGATGCTTTTCTGTAGATGCTGCAGAGCAAGCAGGCTGCAGGCGATCAGCAACATCTAATCCCTCCTCAACTACTTCTTGCTGTTTATGACTAATAAAAAGTCACAGTAGAGAATGGATAAGTTTATGAATTAATATATGTAATCTAGATCCCTAGCAAGCCTGCCAGGCATCCATAGGTCTAAGCCTCTACACTTGAGCCAAGCAGTGCCAGTTTCTGCCTTGCTATGCAATGGGGACGGCTGGGATTTCTGGGTGTTCAGGGTGGGCCTGACTATGGTTCTGGTGTGACGCTCTTGTCTGGTCTGTGGGATAAATTTTAGCAGTTTGGAAATCATAGAATCACAGAATGGATGGGATTAGAAGGGACCTTAAAGATCATCTGGTTCCAACCCCCCTACTGTGGGCAGAGACACCTTTCACCAGACCAGGTTGCTCAGAGCCCCATCCAACCTGGCCTTGAAAGCTTGCACAGTATGGTTTGTGGTAGAATAACTAGCAGACAGTCAGTCTTCCTCAAGGAAACCAAAGTGTTTTAGGTGATGTTTAGGAGAAGGCCTGCTCAGGCAGTGACAACTGAACATCAGTCAGATAACACTTGCTTTCAAATTTCTATTTAAATCATAATTTGTGGACCATATATTTTGAGGTAGGTTTTTCTTTTTCCCCTTACGGTTTTATTTCTTGATCTCTGCATAATGTATGAGTGACTGCTGCAAAACGAAAAGGATATTTAACAGCTATTAGCGATATTTCCTTTTTTAATATACATAGATGGATTGAGAGTGGAAGAATGAGGGATAGATTCACTGTGAGGGGATCAGCATTGCTCAGGACTGAATCACAGAAGGCACTTTTAAGAGAAAGCCTCTGTTAGCTGTTTCTTAAAATTCATGAAGGAAGTGGGACTGTCAGTGACCTGACATATCTTTTTGATTGTGGTATAGCTGAACTGATTTATTTTGGTAGAGCTTTTCTTACTGAACTCAGAATTAATAATGGTGTATTCTCTTAAAACATCTGTAACAAATCAGTTCTATAAAGCTAATCCATGTTCTTGAAACAGGAAACAAATTTATATAAATCATAAGGCCCCCCTTAGGTAGGTGATATTAAAGTTTTGAATCTGCTTTATGTATACAGTCAAATCTCCTCCTCATGACAGTGCATGTATTTTTTTGATGGGAAAGCTCATGAATCATCTGGGATGTATAGAGGTATGACTGTCAGTAGACTTGTGAAATTGTGCTACAGTCCTGTATGAATGCTCTGTATCAGAATGAGAGTGGCTTTGATTCTGTGATTTGAATTTATTTTGGAAGCAAATTACAATTACAGTTGAATCCACTGCATGCAGTTTCATTAATACAGTTCTGTTTTCCTTTTCTGTTTCCACATGGGCAAGTGTCACATATGTAGCTTAGTATATGTTGATCCTGCCTAATGGCACTGTGAAGAACAGTACAGAATGCTTGAAGCAGACTCTAATGTTTACATGCAGTTTGATTTGATGAAATGTGCTAATGATGCCCATAGAAGACAGGTTAATAAATAGGAGGGGCAGAGAAGTCACAAAGCCAGCAAGGAAATACCATGTTTTTCTTCTACCTTCATTTTGTTTTATAAGGTGTTCTTACCTGTCACTTCCTTCTCGGCAGGTGTGTGCATGTTCTGGTAGCACTTCTGGATATGAATAGATTAATTTTATTTCACTTTGAACACCACCATTTGGAATAGTTAAAATTAGGATGGGCAAGATAGAAATGAATATGGACAGAAAATAACAATAATTGCGGGGGGCAGGGAAGGGGGTGGGAAACAGCAAAAGATCAGTGATTCCAGATAGGAGTGCTAGAGTTTCTGTGTTTGTTGGAGAACTGGTAGGATTTTGGTAGCCTAACTTGTGTTTGGCCTTCCTGGTTGGCAGAGAAAATACCTTTCCTGCTGTGGGACGTGTTGTCTCAGAAGGCAAAATAGCAGTATTTGAAAGAAGACCACGTTCTCTGTCAGAGCATTTCTATGCATTCACATCTGTGACTTAAGTAGAACTTGAGAGAAAAACACTTATGTGGTGTTATCAAAATATCCTGGAGGTTATTGCTCTTCATTAATTCAGGAACAAAAATCAATTTAATGGAAAGGTCTTGCAAGTTTTCCTGGTTTCCTAATGGTTTTCATGCTGTGAGATAACATTTTAGTGCAGACTGATGTTCAGGATCTACCTGCTGCCTTCAATACTTCTGACTCTAATGTATTCCTAATTAGCTGTGGAGAAACTGAGTTAAGGAGCTTGGGGGTGGCATCATATTGTTCTTTGTTTTCTAGTAATTGCTCAACCACGGATGTATCTTTGACCCCAGAGAAATTAAGTATCCCCATCTTAAACTGAATATGCTGATCTCCCTTGTTGTCCAAGAACCACTTTTTGCCAGCTGATAGAAAGATGAATACATTCTCCATTGGGAATTGTTCATGTCACGATAATGAGATAATATTTGTAATATCTACAAACAGCAGAACACAATTTTTCTTTTTTTTTCTTTAACTTGTGAGGGAGAAGCAAAAGATGCTCCCTGTCCTTTTATCAGGAGACTGCCTTTTACATTTATTATGAGAGTTTGCTTTTCTGTAGTCTGCTCTATTTCATCCCTCTTTTTCACTCTGGTCTCTCTTCCACCACCCATATCCTCCATCTCC
Source organism: Anabacerthia variegaticeps (assembly GCA_035583185.1). Lineage (NCBI taxonomy): Eukaryota > Metazoa > Chordata > Aves > Passeriformes > Furnariidae > Anabacerthia > Anabacerthia variegaticeps. Next base: position 18,926,122 of record JAWWEW010000131.1, on the reverse strand, counting down.
AGTTTTCATTCTAACCAACCTAAAATGCTCCCATGGCACATTCCAGGCTGCTCTGAGAATGTATGTATGGCCATTGCATTATGGGATTCTCTCAGGCTAACTATGGGACCAGTTCTTGTTTTGTAGTGCTCCAGTCTTTCCTGTGCATCCATCTGTGGGTTTTCATACAGTACTCACAGAAATTATTTTTTTTCCCTGCTCTAAATAGTTGCCAATCCAATGTTAAATATTCAGGAAGGTGCTACTTGCTGAGAGGAATACTTGTAAGTTTGTTTGGGGATGATTCATATTCATGCCAACTATTCCTGTTCTTGCCCACTGTTGCGTAAAAGATTCGGCTGCTTCAGATGGGAAATAGTTTTATGTAACGCATGGTAGTTGGGCAAACTTAATAGTGGCATTTTTGTGCAACTTGAGGTAGAGGCTTTATAAGCTTACAAACATTACCAGGTTACCATAACTGCCTCATTAGCATCTTCTGCTATGTTTCAGTACTCCTTCGCTGCCAGGATGGAGTATGTAAGCCTTGGATGGTGAGGAGCTTAAATGTGATTCCTTCAGTGCCTGTCTGGAAGTCATTATCTTCAGAAGATTTGTGATGGTAGCTGGTGTGACTTGCTGATGTTGAAAAAGCCAAACACTGCAGTCGGCAGCTTTTTTTAGCTAGCAGTGAAAGTTTATGGTGTTGAAATGACATTTTGGCAAAGCAGGCTGTGTCCCCGTTTGCCAGTCTATTCAGCAAAACACTGCAAGCATGAGTAGCAAATCGGGGTCCTGGATTGAAGTGATGATGAGGGTTGTATAAACTTCAAGGACTGAAGTGTGGAGTAAATACCTCTCTGTGGAGAAATAGATTAATCTGTATTTTCAGAATGTCAGTCCTACGTCAGCTCCCAAAAAACCCCAAAACCCGGTACGTTAAGAGGCAGAGGGGGGATTAAAGCAATAAGGTGGGATGCTTTTATTAGGACTACATAGTTACTGTCAGTGTTATCATTACTATTAGTAGAAAGGAATTTAAATCTGAATACTTGTGTTGATCAGCAAATACCAGTGGCCTATGGTATACAGCGTTTTGGTGGCTATTTTGACCACTGATAAAACATCCTAAAGAATCTATCAAGTAATAGATAAAAGCTTGTACATAGCCTGTGGATGTCTGGGACTCCTTCAAAGCTGCCAGCACATAAGAGATGACCCATCTTTTCTACAGTAAACTGTTATCAAACTTTTGGGCTCTCACCCACTTTCAACTGTGTTAAATTTGTCCCTTAGAGGAACTTAATTGGCCTGTATAATTTTTCAGTTTTTAAGGTACTTGTCTTGGAGTGTTTCATGATGTATGTGGACACTGGAATTTAGTACTGCAGAAAGCTGCATTGAATGTCTCAGAAATATATCTGAAAATCTAGATTGCAAATGTCTTTTTTGCCAATCTAATGCAAAATATTCCCTGTGAGGAAACTGGAGGTGTAAGCTGCTAAAGTTGTCCTCCAAAAAACCATGCTTTTTGCAAGAGTGAAGCAGGCAGAGAGTCTGATTCTGAAAGGTATTGGACTTATTGATTGTGCTCCAACCTTTTGGTGTTAGCTTTCAGAGCTGTTTCCTTGTGCTTTATTAGGACATGCCCAGGAGTTCTGCCAGGCTTGGGTCAGAAAAGTCAAAATGAAGTTGAAGATGATGAGATGCAGCCAGTAAAGAACTGCTGTGCTTAGTAGGTTAGCCATGAGCAGAAAGAGGAGCTGTCTTACTGCCTCTCCTTCAGAAGCACATAAAACAGGGTTTGTGCCTTTGAAGCTGTTTAATCCCTCTGTCCCACCTCCCACTCCATCCTGTGTCAGCCATGCATATTTCTGCTCTGAGGCTGTGGGACAAAGCAAAGGCTCTAGGCTTTTTTGGCTGACCTTTACTGTACCTTTTCATTGTGTAATGTAATTCTTTCTTGTGCTATTATATGTAAGGAAGACTTGGGGATTTTTATTTTTTTCTTACTAATTCCCTGTGATGGTTTCAGAGCCCAAAGGGCTCACTGTGGTCTAAACGGACATGCATTACGCTGGAGCTGTGTGAAAAATTCAATTAAGGCACCAGGGTCAGTGTCACTCATGAGAAGTGTGTTCTTATCCATAGAGACAGTATTTCTAATAGGGAGTGTCCAAGCGGAAAAGGGGAAGCAGTGGTTGAAACAAACTATCACATCTAGAGAAAACTATTTTTACAGCTAGTAATGCCGAATATGCTTGGGGAAGGAAATTACAAGGGCAACTGAGCTGGATTAGAAGCATTTTTAAGACTTGCAGCTTCTCTTGATTTTATGTGGTCTTCTAAGAAGGAGGCTGGAGGCTGTAAAACCTGTTAGGAACTCTTGTATTGAGAACTGACTATGACCCTCTGATTGCTTCTAATGTGAAGTGTTTGTAATTAATTAAGCTAATAATTTATAATGAGGTAATACTCTAAAGCTGTTGAAATGTGTGGTTTAACTCTAAGGATGTAAGCATTGCTGGCCAGTTTGGTAAAATTTATATCCCTAATGCAGTTTATAGATGATAATGTGTGCATGAAGCACTTATGCTTTGCCTAATGAATATACTTATGTCAATTAAAAATAATAACATTACACTGGTGGCATCAAACACTTCAGTTCATTACTGAACACCCAGCATACCTTAGGCATGTAAGAACTGCACTCAAAGATGCTTGTTTAACTCCTGTCTGATTTAGCTAATTCTTCATGCAGTTGATCTGAACAAATGATTCTTTTCAGATTCCTAGTAGCATCAGTTTTGGTGACTGGGTCCTTTTTAATTTGGTGTATGCAATATATCATCTTAGAAATCCCTCAGGATATAACTGACTGAGTTCAGATAGACACACTGTATGTAAATGGTTTTGTAGAGAAAGGTCAGAGATCAAACAGAACTGGAGGCTGAATGTATTTCTCTCTCTGGAGAAAATTAGTCTAACAGGTCAAAAGTGAAGTCACTGGCAAGGGGATGTAAATATGAGTGTGTTTTCACACAGATCTTGGAAGGAAGATTTCCCTTCTCCTCGTCTACCATGGTCTTAGAAATTTTTCTGAAGTGCATTTGTTTTGTTTGATGGTGCTGGACCTATGCATTTAAGCAGCTAAATGCTCTTTGTGGTCCGCAGCATGGAGACAAGCTATGTACTGCCCTGTTATGAGCATGCATTTGCATAGCAGAAATTTAAAAGACAGGAGGGATTCATGATGGCTGTTGTGACAGAGTGCAGCACAGCGTTGTCAGACCAACAGGTGGAAGATGGAAACTTTTACTAGGAGCCTTATGTCAGTTGTTACCTTTTGTTGGCTTGGAATTTGTAAAACAGCTTCCTAAAATGGGGATACATTTTTTCAAGCATCATAGATTCCAAATGTTGACCTTTTTTAAAGAGTAAGTAATAGCTATTCTGATGGCTTTGAAGGAAGGCATGTGTTCACATACAACTGACCTGATGTCTAAGCCACAGTGGTGAACTTGCTTTTCACAGTCATCAGCATAATGTTTCCTTCATAGTCTATTTTTGGAAGGGGTGGTGTGCTCATCCTTCACAGGAAAGGTAACAGATTTAGCAATGCTTTTTTTCACCTCCTACACACCATCTATGAGATGGAGGTTTTAAGTCTTAGCTGTCTCTGCAGTTTTTTCCCTCAGCTACATTTCGGATGTATGCTTTATAATGCATCTGGTTGGACTGCTGTAAATGCCAGCTGTTGTCCAAACTGAGAAATAGGAGAGTCTGGGAGAAGTAATGAAACCAATTTAAAAATCAAAGCTTTAATGTTACTTTGGAATCTATTTGGAGTAATATAAACACCTCGATGACAGTTGACAGTAGCAGATTTGTTCGTTCGTCTTTTCCCAGCTTCTGTCTTCCTGAGCTCAGCTGTGTGCCTCTAGACTATGTGTGGTACATAATGATAAGGAAAGCAACTAAACAGAAACCTTCCCTGTCCTCCAGAAGGAGAACCAGGCTTGGCGATTCATCTTACTATGCAGGCCACGGGAAGAGAACATGGAGAACTATCAGTTGTACTTGAACTAAAATGGCTAATTGTAGCTGGTCAAGGTGTTGTCTCCAGCTCAGGTGTTCTGCAGACCCTTAAGGAAATTCAGTTACTTCAAGTTTTATCTGTTCATCTTGAATTTAAGGTTGGCCTAAGGAAACAGTAACTGTTTTGACCTGGAAAGATGTTGCCAAACTGAACTTTTCCCTGCATTCTCTAGTTAGCAAAAGTCTCTTCATGCAGACAAAGCCAATGGAGGAGATGAGTTGGATTTAAGAAGGATAGAAAGACTGGGTATAAGATATCTGATGATTGGGAATCAGAGGGAGGAAGAAAGAGTGGCCACGTATGAGAGAATGCAGTTCTTGTATTCTTCTAACATTCAAGCACCACGAGGCAAACCCTTAATCCTGTTTCCTTTGGGTATGGGATGCTGACACAGAATTCCCTCTCCAGAAACCTGTTTCTGCTGCTGGGAAGAGGGAAGAAGGGCTCAACCATAGCCAATGTGCAATGGATTCTATCTTTCTCTTACACCCAGCTGCCGGGTTTTTTTTTGCCAGGAAAATAGTGGCTTGGAAGTTTAGGTGCCCTGGAATTTGAATATTTCAGACTGATGTTCTGCCTTTTTTGGTGAACATCAGTAATGAACACGAATCCTATGGAAGGAAGACATTGCATTTCAGATTCTTTTTTATAACTATTCTGCATCAGTCCTAATGTTGATCTCTTTGATAATTGCCAGGAAACTTCTTTGATGAACTTGATGTTGAGGAACTTGATGAGTGCTGACTGGTTTTGAATACCTCATCCTAGCACTTGCAACTGGGGTTTCTGCATGTTCTGCTTTAGTTTAGAAAATCAGGGCTTGTGAGTGATTGTTTTTCAGGGAGACAGATTCAGCTGAGATTTCAGATTATTTGAAAGTGCTTGTACCGAGTCCATCCTGTCATGTCCTCCTCTTCTGCTTTCCTGTTCCACCTGACAATGCCTGAGGCATATTTTGAGCTGTGTGCAAACCATCACACCATACCAAGTGTTTCTAGGTTCCATATTTTGACATCTCACTAGCTCACCTAATTAGTACCCCTTACCCCCAGGAGAAAGAAAGTTATCTGAACTGACCAGATTCTGAGGATCTTGTATTTGAACGGGGTTTTATGCATGAAAGGAGAAAAGGAATTTTCAAAGATTATTGAGTGTAAGAAAAATATACAGCCATGTGCTTTGTAATTTCTTAATAATTATCCAGGTTTTAAATAAAAAAATCTAAATACCTACTAAAATGTCCAGTGAGTTAAAATCTGTCCTTACTGGGCCTTAGTTCCATCTCTCTCACTCTATGTCCTGTGGAGGAGACGTGTCCTTTTGGTTTGCATAGCATGCACAGTGTTTGACCAGCTATTTCATCAGTCTAGTATGACATCATGTTGTGCCATCACAGTATCATCACAGAATGCCTTGGGTTGGGAGAGACCTTAAAAATCACCTAGTTTCAACCCCTCTGCCATTATCCAACCTCCCTGCCATTATCTTCCCTGCTCCTTTGTCATGATCTCTGTAGCTGCCCTGAGGAAGTAAAGATGACCACCTCCAATTGGAAGACGCTGATCTCCCCTTTACCAGGTGTCAAGGGGGCTCACTGTCCGTTGCTGGGCATGATGCTGACACTCAAAGGAAATGCCAACAATTTCAGCAAAGTGTAAAGAATTTACACAAGGTGTTTGTTATGTGCATGCCAGAGTTGTAATCACTTCCTGTCCCTGACCTCCCAGGTGGACTGTTGGGAGATGAGAACTGGATTGTTGCTTTCCTGCTTTTCATATAAATCATCAACGTACAATTCAAGCTAGTCTTTTTATTACCTTAATGCTCAGCTTCATTTCTGTAAATCTGTTGAAAGCTATCTTGCTTGACCATGTGTAAACAGGTACAAGTTTTTTATCCACAGTGGCTATGCAGGAGAAATTGAAGGAATAGTTTGGCTAGAAACATGTTTATTAAAATATAGTGAGAGAAATAAGAGCTCAGAGTGACTTTTGGGTTTTTCTTCACACTTAGCTGAGAGTATCTGGCATTCAGGGGAGAAAACACAACTGTCATAGCATTTACCAAACATTCTTTAGAAGGAAGAAAACTTGAAATAATTTGTATTTTTTGTTTTGACATGAACTGTCCACTGCTTGCAAAAATCACTTCAGTGTAACTGTTAAAATCATGACTGTGTTTCAAGCTACTGTATGTAGTGTATTTATGAAGAGTTTTTGTGTTACAATATCGCATCTGTTATTGTAAGACTGTCATGTAATTTCAGATGTGGTATCTGAGATGCATTGGATTGTTCTGGGTTTTTTTAATCTCTTCTGGAGGAGAGGGAGGAATTTGGCTGGCTCATTCCCAGACATTGTGGCCTGTCTTTGAAAACACCCAAATACATGTTGCTCACTGACTCTCTTTGTTAGAGGAACACATCCCGCTTGGACAAAATGCCATTCTGCACATGGCCACCATTTGGGACTGATTGGAGAAGTGGGGGCAAAGAAGTGCAGAAATACCCATTATCTTTCCATAAGAGAAGCTGTCTTTCTCACAGTGAGGCATTGCATGTAGTTCCCTCACTTGTTTGGGAATAAGTAGCTAACAGAGGTTTAGAAGGCCTGCTGGTAGGATCCAAGCTATGCAAGTTTAAGAGTGAGGAAGCCAGACTAAGAAGCTCCTCTTTTGAATGAAGAATTGAATTGTTTGTCTCCAGAGGCACAGCTTGCTTCACTTCCAAAATCAAAGGACAAGAGACCAGAGTCCAGTGCTTGCATGCTCTGTGGACTAGCCCTGGAAAGACTTGGGGTATGCATGAGAATAATTTCACTGAAAAAACAGGCTGGTGCTTGAGTGCTTGCTTCTCATCATCATCTTACTTCAGGAGCGTTAAGCAGACTCAAGTGCTTTAATACATTAATGTTAAAGCTCACGGTGCATAAAGGGTAAGACTCTTCTATTTTTCAGGCACTCAGTAGTGCTTTGGTGAGCAGGTAAAGTGAATTGCTGTCAGCAGGGCTGCTCAGGAATATGGAATAGTTTCAGTGTTTGACAGGACATTGCAGGAAAAACAAGCAGTAGTGAATGGCATATTGATAACAAAATAAAGTGCATCCACAGGTGTGTATATAAGTGGTGAGGGAGACTTCTAGAATATTTTAACAATTACGGTATATGATTTTTTAGTTTTTCTGATTAATAGGCTTTCTCGATCATATCTTCAAGTATACTGGCTACAAAGAGTACATAGTTTCATTAAGAAAAGTCAGCCCTTGGGATATTTCCATACTTGTTTTTTTGGACTCTCTATTCAGAACAGTTGTGATTTGTTTCTGTTTAGCTTTTGCTGTTGGAGCAGTGCATGCTGCAGTGTTCAAATGTGTGTTAGTGATCTCAACCAGCATCTGATAAGTTGTATATGAGAGAGAAATTACAGTAATTGTCCTTGACAAAACAAAACAAACAAAAAAAAAACCCTGAGAGTTATGCCACCATGCCTGATTGAATAATGATTAAAGAAGTCTCTAGAGGGTGGAAATAAATGGGATGTGTAATTTTTCTGGCTTTAAAATGTGACATGACAATATTTTGTTCTTCTTTGTTCCTTTTACTGTTCTTGCATAGCATCTGGAGTGTTGTCTTCTCTACTGTGGGGGGTCAGCATAAGCCATCTGGGCAGATGCTCTTCCAGAGAGATCAAGCTGTAGGTGGGTAACATCCAAATAGTACAGAGTAGCAAATAACATCATATTCTTACCATGCAAAATTGTGGTCTGTTAAATTCATCCCTTATTCCCATTTGATACGTGTCTTTGGCTGCATGAAGAAGGGCTGTTACGAGCCTGTCAGCTGTCAGTTCTATCTTCTACTATTGTTTCTTTGATCAACCTGGTATGTCTTCTAGATTGGCAAGGTTTTAAAGAAACTAGAATATATTAAGAACAAGAGGGTAAGGCTGGTACAGTGGCAGCTAGTAGCAATTAAGTTTTCTTACTTTGTTTGGCAGTTTTTATCTTCCTGTTTGTTCAGCCACCTCAGCATGTCCTGATACTCCTTGAGGTGAATACAGCAAAGAAGGATGAGGCAACACAGGAAGGGATGATGTTGTCAGTCAAACCTACCCAACAGAAAACTTGTTCCATTTTCTTGGTATTTGCTTTCTATTCTGCTTTCTGCTCAAGATTGTTCCGGTCTTTGAGGTACTTAATTATGACATATAATTAAGTTTTGTTTTTCAAGAACGTGCAGATCGAACATCCGAGAACCTGAGGTAATTTGATGCATGGCTGTATTTCTTCCCAAATGATTTATTCCACTTCTTGATCATCATTACTAATATAATTGTGATATTAGTAAAAAGATTAGGAAGTATGAAAGCCAGGAAGCAGGATGTTCTTGTCAGAAGGAAACTGGTTCTTTAGCTGTAAATATCCAAAATAATGTTCAGTCAAGCATTGCACGGAAGTGCTTTACAATTAAAAAAAAATAGCACAGATGTTAGTCGTGCTGTTGGACAGATCAGCCAGATTGTCATGTGTTTTCTTTCCCGAAGTACAATTGTATCAATATGCATTTAGTCTCATGTATGTGCCATGGTCAGTGATGGAACATACTGCCTTTTAACTTCTTTACCCTTATGGAACACCAGCATATTTCATACTCTGTACACAGACTTTTTAACTCTGAGGTAAATAGTAATAATTTAGAACTATCCTGTCCTTTCTTCTACTGCTTTCTCCTCCACCTTTCCCAACCCAATCAGTTTGGTTCTTCATTGCCATAGTCTCTGAAATACAGTAAGTTATTAGTCTTCTTCAGACTGCCAGAGAAGCAGACTATTACTGCAAGGTGATGGGAGTTTTTGATTTGATACAAGATAGTGATCACAAGCTGGTGACCTTTGAGTTTTCAGGCAGTACTTTATGAGGACAGAGTGGTAGAACACCATATATTCCAGTCCTTGTCCTTCATGTCCATAGCTGCAAAGAAAGGCATTTAGGTGGAAATGGAACAAAGGGAATTTTGTGGCTCCTGTGAAGTTTGGATTATTTGAAATTTTTTCTTATTACTGGTAATGCTCAAGGATGGAGACACATTTATGACAGGGAGATGTTTCGGAAGAATAACCCTGCAGCCGTTAAAATATCAGTGAGATGTGTGTGAAGTTTCACACCAAAGTAATTACACTTTTAATTTCAGGGAAAGAATTTTGCCTTGCTTATTTTTGCCATATCTTCTAGTGCATACTAATTCTTTCTTCCTTGTGATTTAAGTGTTATTTTAGTACTTGGGCTGTACTTGAATTGTTTCCTACCAAATCACATATGCAGTGGCATGAGATGTGATAGCAGTACCATTCTGTGCATGTTTTTCTTGACAATGTCTTTCTTCTGTGTCACATTATTTAGACAGGGTTGGCTCAAGTGCCACATATAAATGTCTATTTCTGTTTGAGAAAAGACATGGGAAACTGAATTAGGTGTTCAGTGGCAGTTATTATTTAAAGATACTCTTAAAAAGTGTATATTCAGTCAACTTGAAATGGCAACACTGAGCTCTTATATGATTTGTTTTGGTCAGTCCAGACACAGTAGATAACAGGTGCTGCAGAAACAACTGGATTTGGATGGCCATACTCCATTTTAGAAGATGGTGAGCACCATGACTCCTAGTCAGTCTCTCAGCATTGACTGCATTGCTTTCAAGACTAATCCTTGTGGAGAGTGAATCCCTTCAGCTCTCGCATGGCTGAGGAGGAGGATGCCTTCTGCCTTAGTGGATTGCAGTGAGAGGGGATGCACTCAGGCCAGTGTTGGCCTGAAGTTGGTTTGTTGATACTTTTTTACTGTACTTTAAAGCCTGGACCAGACTCCCAAAAAACTTGTTCCTCACTGACAGGACTTGCCCTCTAAGCAGCCACAGTGCTTTCCTCTAAGTGTAAGTAGAGTACAGCAGGTTTTTTTAGTAATCTTTGGGTCAAGACCACTATAATGGTTGTCTCAAGTTGCACTGTATCCAGAAGCATGTAGTTGGATGAATGGAGGAATACACCTCTTTGTAGCTGCATTGCTCTTTTACTTTGGGATTTATTTGTATTTTAAAAGGGGGGGGAAAAGTGACAGAAATGTAGCTCACTAGAATAGGATGCTCAAACATTTCAACTGACAAAAATCATTAGTCCTTACACTCTGAAAAGCATGTGGATTATTTCAAAGAACTTAAAAGCCAAATGTCGCTTTTCTTCAGAACAGATGCTTCTAATCTGTTGAAAATGCAAGGCAGGAAGCTTGGATTTCTCTTGCTGTTTGAGAAGCAGAAAATAAGCTACATTAATTAGTCCTATTGGTAATGTTGATGTCAGAGGTGCTAACCTGAACTAGTGAATTGTCTGCCAAACATGGACACGTAAGCATTGATTCACTGCCTCAGTATTGATTTAGGCACCTAAAGGTAGTGTTTAAGTGGCTTATTGGAACATCCTCTGGGGCTTTACCAGCAACTATTTACACTGGTTAATATAAACCAGCACTTCTAAAGCATTTTAGAAACTGTGCTGTCAACAGTTTCTGAACACTGAAAGAAATCTTAACGCCATCTGTCTAGTCAGGCATAGCCCAACCCTGATGAATTGCTTGTCCTCTTAAATTTAAACGAATTAAATTTTTAGTTGGGTGATGACTGTCTTCAGCTTTTTTAAGACTAAGTTTCTTATAGTAACAGGAAAACAAAGCTTGGTAGCATCTCTTTGAACAACATTTCTATTTAAAAGCTTCTAATACAAAGGCAAGGAGGAGTCGCACAGAGTGGCATGAAATTCAAATGTGGCACTGAGTTGAGCTGTTCAGACTCAGAGCTACGTCTTTTGGTATTGCTGCTTCAGTGTTCTGCATTGGGCTGGATTTGCAATGTAGATAATTGTTTATTGTGCTTCTTGAAATTATAGCCATCACTGAAATGCTTGAAGTTTCTTATGGTGTTAATATTTTGTTGATTTTTGGAAGAAAAAAGGTTTTGGCTTCTACACTGTCATCTGAATTCAAAAAAAATGCTTAAGTTTGGTTCGAATCAACCAGACTCAAATGGCTGGAACTTCAGTGTTCATGTATTGCCATAGTCTTATGGGTTTCTTGGGAAATGTCTAAAAATGTATGTCAGTTTGTCTGGGAATTATTCTGTGAAGCTACTTTTGGGGGGTGTTTTGTTTTGTTGTTTTATTGGGGTTTTTTTTGTTGGTTGGCTGTTTTGGGTTTGGAGTGCTTTTGGGGGTTTTTGTTTTTTTGGTTTTTTTTTTCATTTTGGTGGGAGGGGAGGGGGTTATGGTTTTGTTTTGCTCTGGATTTTTGTTGGTTTATTTGGGGGGTTTTGTTTGGTCTGCTGGGTGAACCAAATCAGAGTAAAGGTATATTCAGTTTGGTATGTGGTAGCAGGCTCAGAAATCCCTCTGCCTGGAATGATGTAGCATGAGACATGTTTCATGCTCAGTAAGCAACACTATCCTGTTGCTATAGAAGAGCATGAGATTTAACTCCTGATTATAAGCACGCAAGTTGTTCATGGGAATGGCAGCAATGAGCATTCAGTATTAAGGACATAAATAAATTTCCTCCTCAGAGAAAAAAGAAGAGAATTTTGGAACTAAAACAAAACAAAACAAAAAGGCAGTATTGGATCTCCTGAAACTTCTCTATCCTCAGCAAGGTTATTTTTCTTACTTCATGATGGGCTTGCCATTAGCTTGAGATGACATTGATATTACAGTAAAAAAAAATCAGAAAAACATTTAAGTGACTCTTAAGAGAATTAACAGTATAAATATTTACCCTCAAGTATTCACCTTCAAGGAGATATGGTAAATACCAAGAAAAATAACACCCAAAGCAGTCCCTACCTTCTTGAGAACTTCCCTCGAACATAATGGGAATCAGTCATATGGTGGAGATAATTGTAAAAGCCACAAGGCTGTAAATCATCTTGTGTTGTGTTTTGGGTTTTTTTTTCCTTCAAATCCACAGAGTACAGAAGTGGCCTTTGACACATTCTGGATTCTTGTACTTTCCCTTCCACACATATAAGCTACTTTGAACACACTGCTCTGTGTAAGGGATCTATCACTGGCCACTTTTTCTTTTCCCTTCTTGGTGCCTATGGACTGAGAGAAAACTTTTTCATCTTTAAGGAGTCACATTAATTTCCTAGGAACATTAGTAGTTGTGCCAACTATCCATCCTCCCTCCCCCACCTTGGCAATGAGCATTAGGTATTTTAGTCCTTTTGCTTATAAATGCGTCGGACAAACTGACCTAAGAAGAGTTAGAAACATTGTTGTGGCATGGGAATCTCATCTCGAAGACACAGGACATGCATGGCAGGGTCTCACTCTTCCCTTGCCAGCAGGGATTTGCAATTGAGGGATTTGCTAACTCGGAGGTGTCAGTAGGCTTTATGAAAAGTGCTGTGTTTCTCTGTGATACCCCTTGACTTGTCCAGCAGTTATTTGAATCCATGTAACCCTCTGCAGCCAGTATCCTATTGTAAGATTTTGATTGTGGCACTGGTGGTTTTATTTGATGTTCTGTAGTTTTCGTCTATGAAGATCGCTGATCTGTCATTCCTTATCATCTTTGTGCTGTTTAGCAGGTAAAGGTCAAGTTGATATCAAAAAAATGTCAAAACTGAGCTCTTTCAGGTGCTCTTCATCCTGATATTTTTTGATGTTAACTGAGTTTCTGATTTTATTTGCACTTCCTGAAAAATATGCACTTTACAATAAAATGGGAAAGAAGAGGAAATCCTACTTTTTTATGAAACTTACCCATGCAGTAGAGCTGTGTATTTCTTGTCTCAGACTGAATGATTATAAAAAAACTGGGGAAGGAAATAAAGGCTAATCTTTCCATCTTGGTCTGTCTTAGTTTGAAGGGAAACTAAGATATTTTATTGGCCAAGAAATAAAATAATCGCTCTTCTTAAATTTAGAAA
>JAWWEW010000131.1:18859599-18912977 GCA_035583185.1 Anabacerthia variegaticeps | reverse complement strand
TAACCACTGTAGTTATGCTAATGCATTGCCTCCAAGCTTTTGGAAGGAATTCAAAAGGTTTGAAACTATAACATGGTCTTAGTAGCCATCTTTTTCCTGTAGTACATTTTCTGGTGCTTTATTTGAAAACTTTATTATGCAGAAAATAAATTTCAGCTGTTGTGTCCAGAAATTATGTGTGAACAGATTTCAATTTCCATTAATTTGCCCATTATTCAAAATTATTTGGCTGTTTCAGCCAATCAGTCGCTCTGTCTGTTGTTTGCAATTTGTTATTTGTTCTGTGCATTTGGTAACTGATTGCACGGAGTGTTCTTTCTCTTGGATAGAAAGTCTTTCAAGCTCATAAAGCCTTTCTGAAGGAACTGTACAAATAAATTACTGCATGCATGTTTGCAGTGGCTTTTCATATGTATGATAATAGAATGCAAATAAAAGGAATGATGAATGCAATTGAAATGGCTATAAGAATTGTGTTTTTATGAGTATTCTGGAATATTTTATAATGGCTTAGTGTTACTGAAGCTACTTGTGGATACTTTTTAAAATAGGCATTGTAAAGACATCTTCAAATTGTGGGTATATATGGGCATTAGCTGAATGTTAGTTTTGTAGCAAGACTTATGAGGTAATTTTGCTGGCCTTTAAACTGTTTTGAGGTTTCTGACCTAACAGCTGGAAGTGGAGGGGAGATGTGGCATCCCTGAGCTGTCTTTGGGTCCTTCTGTGGTTTTCAGCACATACACATGTAATAGTCACACTTGGCTCACGTTTTCAAGATTTCCTGCTAGAAATAGTTGGGATGGGAAGGAGGGTTAAGTGAAATTGTGAGCTTATAAACACATTGCATCTGGGTTAAATTCTGGAGGTTTTATGCTTGAGATTCAGTTTTTAGATTTTTGTGTTCCTGTTCTGCTGTCAGTAATCAGAATTTCTTCCATTTCATTACCACTTCTAAATATGTGACTTGTACTCTGCCTTTTCTGTCGCAGATTGTTAAGGAAGATATTTTTAAAAAATCCCTTTAGTAACCGATGAGACATGTTCCTTCAAACTGAAATGCTGTCATTTATCGTTACTCTCCTTTTCAGTCTTTCACTTTCAATTCAAAAGGCCTGGTTTTTATTCAAATCAATTTGAATTAATTTTTAAAATAAGATTTGGAGGTACAACACCAGCTGCTTGATTAAAATCCAACTAGATTCATTTCACTGTGCACCCTTAATCCACTATTTTTGCAATTCTAAGCAAAAGAAGCAGTCTTGTCAGACAAGATTTGCTCCGGTGTTTTATTGCTTGTGATTCTGTTTCCCTCCAGGAGCAGGATTTTCAGCTGTGTGTAGTGTTGGATGTTGCAGTCAGAGGAGTCAGTGCTGATCTCCTTTATGCAAGCAGCTTTGGTGCCTCTGGTGTGGTTCTCAAATCCCCACCCTAGACTGCTCATCTTCTCGTTCATGAAGTGCTGGAGCACTGTGTGACTGTCAGTGGTTATCACTTGGCTTTCATCAGTGCTTATTTTGGACCACCCAAAGATCTAGTCATGTGTTTGATAAAACATTTGGTAGAAGAGTAACCAGACTTTTTAAAAAACACAGTATTTCACTTCTAGGGGGTTTAGGATTCAGTTTTGTTTGGGTTTTTTTTTTTTTTAGTGTCTTTGTATAGGCCTGTACTGATTATTTTCCTCCCTCCTCCAAAACAACTGGAGGGAAGGTTTCCTTTGAATGCGATGCTCCTACTATGTCTCTAAGGCTGTGAGAAAGAAGCAGGGGTGTTTGCTTGAGAAAGTGGAATAACATACCCATTTTAGCTTTTTAGTGAACCGGTTCTCTCCCATCAGCCTGTGCTTTCTGTACAATGGAGGCTTATTCTCAGCAGTGGAGAAGCAATTCAGTGAAGATTTATTTGCAGATAACTCTGCAATTTTGGCTATTTCCCTATAAAGGAACTTAAATTGCAGGTTGCCCTGTTTTGTTAAAAAGCACACTGATTACTCTGTTTCTTTCTCAGCAGCAATAAGATAGGTGATATCATTTTAGTATTAAAAGTTAGGTCACTGTACAAGGCAATTGTTGAGTGACCCATAATTAGGATTCTAATTTAAGGGTGTCTAATTTGAGATTAATTGGAAGTCTCCTGAAATAGGTATTTCTAAAATGCTTTCAACAGGGACTTGGCCAAAAAGTCCAACAACAGAAGTTCCTCAAGTTGGTGATTAAAACCCCGCACTCCACCCAAATGTGTGCCATAAATAAGTGACATACTCCTACCATGACAAAATTAGTTGAGGAGAAAAAAGACTCATGGTAAAACTCATAAATGTCATCTTTGTTAGCATGGGACATGTAGGAGCCTTTTCTAAATTGGAGTATTCAGTGCTCTGTGAATAGATGAGTACAGTATGTTAAGACTCGTGAATAACATAGTAAATCTCACTGTCTTACATTATGCAGTATGATGTTGGGAATGCTGTTCTCACTGTTTAATTTGTAAGATGTACTGTTCTATCAATTACAATGCAGCACATTGAAATTATAGCTCCTTTGGAGAAAAGGAAGTTAAATAAGGTCATTGGTTTTGTTTGGGCCTCTGAGAAAGATACCAGTTTGTTGTGTTCAAAACAAATGTGGTACAGAGTTGTTTTAGGGTCTGGAGACTTCAAGCACATAACAGTGTGAGTACAGATTGGGACAGGTCAGACAGAAACTTTGTTCACTGTGGTCCCAGTGAGAGAATACTGGGACAGCGTCTCCCCCTTTCTGGTATTACTCTGCCTGGGAAACGTGGAGTTGGAAACCTGTTAGCTTTTAGTCACAAGGTAACTTCCATGGCAGACTCTTCAAATCTTAAATACTGATAGTTTCACCACCACAGAGTGGCTGGCTGAGAGAAAGCAAAGGGAGTGTAAAATTATGAAGTTTTTCTAAAGGCTGTTAACTGTAGTCATTAAGCAAAAGGAATCGTCTCTATATGGGAAGTTCAGGAGATGTATTTTTCACTATGTTCCCTTGATAATTTCCTGTAGCATTGCTTAGAGTTCAGCACCTTTTATATTTCAATTAATTTGTTCCCTGTTAAAATACAGTTTGATACATAATTCTGCAAGAAGATGGTTTTATTATGGCTCTTGGTGATTTCTTTGACCCAAGAAACGCTAAGGATTTTGACTGAAAAAGAACCAAGGCAAACTGAGATGTAGAATGGGGATAGCAGGGAAATAGAAATTGGCTGCAGTGTGTCAGAAAACTTTTCTGTGAACATCCCAGTGAATTATGACTCCTGCTAGAAACTGATGGAGAAATCACAGCACCACTAAAACCTCTGATTGCATGTTCTGTCAGGATCATCCTGCTGTGAACCACCTGAACTCAGCATCAGCTACCCGGTGAAACCTGGCCCTAGGGCTTTGCTTTGGTGGTAATGCCCACCAAATGTCCCAAGGAGGAACGTGCAAATTTGCAGGTGATA
This sequence comes from Anabacerthia variegaticeps, assembly GCA_035583185.1. NCBI lineage: Eukaryota > Metazoa > Chordata > Aves > Passeriformes > Furnariidae > Anabacerthia > Anabacerthia variegaticeps. The sequence continues at coordinate 18,909,509 of JAWWEW010000131.1, read as the reverse complement.
TGCTTAGCTACACTTTGAGGACTCAACTTCCAATTTTCCTCCTGAAAAAGAAAATAAACCCACATCATCATTAGAGCAGAAGAGAAGCCACTAACGTTGCACAATCTCCACCTTAATTTCTCTTTTCTTTTAAGGGCAATGAACAGAGGTGCCAGGAATTACAGAAGGAATGACAGATAGGTAGTTGGTGGGCCATTTCTCTGTGGTTGAAAGCATGGGAGCTGAATGAGTATCAGAGTTTGTAAGTTAACTAAGTAATGAGGGGATGCAGCCAAAACAGATATACACAGCTTGTGGCTAAGGTAATGATGCGAGCTGTGTACACTGGGGACACAATCTGTGTTATTCCAAAGAAGGACAGCATGTGAAAATAAATAAAAAAACATTAGTTCAACAGGCAAATAAAAATAAAAATAGTGTCTGTATATAAAATGATCAGCAAAGACCCAGCGGGTTATCCAGTGTGGAGAATGTGGCTGAAAAACCATTTAAGGCTGCCTTTTTCTCAACAGCAGTTCATGTTTTAGGAGGGAAAAGAAAAAAAATTCATCCTGAACAACATTATTTTGGTGATACACAGAGTTTCATATGGCTCCTGTTTAAATGGGGAGTACTTTTTTTCTGTACGTAATTTTCATGTCCTTTTTCCTTGCTGGGGATTAGGAGGAAGCTGTGTGTGTGAAGCACAGGTGGTTTTCTTCACTGAAACAAAGAAGTTCAAAGAGCAATTATTCACAGGGTGAAACTGGGGAAGATGGAACATGTGAAGGCTTTGTCAATGCATCTTTAGTTGAATTGCAGTGTAGTTACAAAGCTGGTGAATTTTGCGCTTGTAAACATTAACAATTAGATGTTCTGTCCTTGGAAACAAGCAGTCAGAGAAACTGACAATAATGCAGGATAACCTGTCTGATGGCAGACAAGCATGTAGTCAAGAGAAACTGCAAAAATATGGGAAGTGATATTTGCACCTGGTGACCCCACAGTGAACTGTGTTGCATCCTCCCAGATGTCAAGAGAAAATCAGAAATTAATCCATTGTATTGTACTGTTAAAAAATAAGTAATTTCCATGAATTGTTGTTCTGTTGGAAATAGGGATAGTGATACTCAGTTAAGGATTAACATAGGAAGCAGGGAAGAAAATTCAAGGTTGGATGGATCAAGTGAAGCTTTTTCCAGGTTCTCTCAGTACCAGTTTTAAATGAAATGGCTGATACTGAACATAAGTTGCTTTTATAGCAAAAAGGACCACTGAAACAACTTCCATGAAAATAAGATACCTTAGGGGCATGTTGCTAGGTAAAATTAATTTTTAACTCCAGAGCTTAAAATGCCTGGGATGCATTTTGAGCTGCTTTGAAATTTGGATCCATGAACAGAGGCTGCTGGACAAGTAGGAGGAATGGTTTCTGGTCTATCATAAACTTTCTGTATCTTTGCATTTAGTGACTGAAGGTCTAATAAGTCTGTTTCTCTACCTGCAGAGCTTGTGGTATGTTTCTTACCTATGTAAAACATAAGACTTGGCATGATGTAACCATGGGGAAGACTTCTGAAGAGGTAAACGTCAGCATAGTATTTAATAAAGTATTCATTATTTAGTAAAGCATGCTAAAATTCATGGCTGACAGAGATGGATAGGCTGTATTTGATCTCACTTTAATTCCAGGCAGACATTGAGCACCACTCTTCCCAGAAGTCATTCCTGTGCGAGACAGGTTAACCCTAGATATTTTGTGCTGGGTGATCTGTTGGCCAGAAGGTGTTTAAGTGAAGATGGAGCCCTAGGGGAGTAACTGGGGCTCAGAGGTAACATAGCTGTTATCATGATGGTAAACCTAGGAAAAAGAAAAAATGAAAAATTGAAGCATTACATGGAAGTGATGGGAAGACAGATTGAGTGTAAGGTGTCTGGAGGGGCTTTACTAGCCTTGGGGTTTTGTTTTTATTTCTTTATGGGTTTTGAGTAGTTGAGAGATCCCTTTCCTCACTTAATTCACATTATTGCTCATCAGAAACTGTAGAAAAACAGAGTGATCAAACCAAGGACTTAATAGTTTCATCAAAGCTGCTATGAGGCTTTTCCTTTCATTACACCATGGAAGTTGGATTAATAATGATAGCTTTTGCTAGTTCATTCCTTTTTTCAGTGACCACTGCTAATAGCAGCTGTTGAATGCTGCCCAGTGGTCATTTGATCTGATTTGTAATAGCTTAAAAAGATAAATTCCTGCATCTATATGTCTGCTCTCCCACTAATAGCTGTAATGGCAGTAACAGCCAGAGATCAACCAAGCAGATCATCTTATGATCTGTCCTCTTTCTTCTCACTCTGAAAATTGATGTCTGAAAAGTAAACATAAACGTGTTTGATATAGGTGATCTGTAGTGGCAGATATATAAATAAAAATCTGGCCTGGTTTTCTGAACAGACTAACTAAATAGGGTATTCTTTGAGAAATAGGTTTCTAAAAGTGGTTCTGTTCTGAATATTCAACGACTGTCTGATAATTCATCCAAAAGAGTTTCTCACAGGCAACTTACAAATTCTTGTGTCCACTAGCCAAGTTGCTTGTAGTGGATTAACTATAATGATATACATGTACAATGCTTAGGCAGTTCTGCTTTACTGTGCACTTAAATATAATATGCCTGATAAGATTTCAAATCTCCATTTCCAGTATATTTTACATATTTTGCCTGCGCTTTCTTAATCTAGTGTAATGTAGTGAGGAACTTCTGGGTTTGGTGCTGTAAGTTTTGTTTGACATATCAAATAAGTGTTTTAATTTTAGTACTGCTCTATCAGTTTCTTTATTTCTTATTGCAAAGAAACATGTCTCAGTCTACATGGCACTCAGGAAACCTCTGTGCACAAAACTGGGTATTAAAAATGACAACAGAAGAAAGTTGTTACTTGGAAAATAGGCTGAGGATTGCTGCTTGTGCAGCAGGAAAGCACAAAATTCATTAAGTAGTTAATGAGCTTGGTGGTTTTAACTGTGGAGGAGGAATGGCTTTGTTTTATTGATGCTGGAGTCTTAGCAACAAAGGAGAGGAGGAGGTGACTTTATAGGAAATACTCAAGTGTCCTGAAAATCTTGGTTTTCCCCTCGCTCACTTGGGGGGTAGAAAAGCTGTAACAGTACAGCAATTATTAACTCCATCATTTCATATTGGAAAATATAGATAGCAAAAGTCATGAAACTGTGAAAAATGCCTCTCAGAAATCAGTGCTAAAACCACCAGGAGTTAGTCGCGTAAAGGACTGAGTGTGTGCTTAGGGTTCCTTCTTCTTTGTGGGTATATTAATTCAGATGTGTGTATGTAGAAATCCTGAGCAGGATTAGGGTGTCAGGGTGTTGTCATTGAGTTAAGTTGAGCTGGTGGATATTGTTAGTTTAGTGTTAGTCTGAATGGGGCTTGTGAGGAATCAGGGCAACACCACGTTCCTTCAAGACTCCGTGCACCAGCTGTCTAGGCTTGTGCCTATTTCTTCCTTAGCATATACAGCTTTAAAATAGCTTCTAACCTGAGAGCAAGTACTCTTTTTTTCTGGCTGTGATGGATGCTGGTGGTGACACAGGTCCTGTGTGAGTCAGATACTAGGCACAAAGCCTTCTGCGAAGATGCAGGCTTTAACTTAGCATGCAGAGAACGGAACGCTTTCACGGAGTGCATTTCCAGTTCAAACAGAGCAGCAGGGCAACAGGGTTAAGGGCTTTGGATCTTATTAGAGGCTGAGGTTTTGGTTGACACCTATGGTGGGGACGCAGTGAAGGTAGAGCAGGGCATACTAGGTGTGTTTCCCAGGTGGGAACTACATATAAAGGGACCCAAATCCCTCAGGTCTCACCTCAGCTGTGTCAAATGAAAAATACCTTTGAGCAGCATTGCTCCACCTGCCAGCCAGGGGTGTGCTGATATCTCTCCAGTGCCTGCAGCACTTGTCATGAGCTGTACACTGGTGTTAGCAGACAGTGGCAATGACATACTTTCTGTTTCAGAATAGCAAAAACCTTCCTCGCTTTACGTAGAAATAAAACCCATGTGAAGCAGCTGAGTAATGTGTAATCCTGATAGTGTAAATTTGGCAGGAGAGCCAGAGATTGCACCCATTCTCTTAGATACTCAGATGAGGAGAGAAGGGGACTGTAGTCAATGTGGGACTTGGTGTTTGAGTATTTCCTGGCTTTCAAAGGCAGAAAGTTCAGTCAAATTGTCTGTCAAGAGCTATGCCTATATAAAAATGCAGCTTGCAACAGCATTTTTCAGATATTCTGTGGTCTTAGTTAAAACTAGATTTTTGAGAGATTTGATTTGCTACCTGGATCTTAAGTGTGGTTATCCCTTTGGTACCCCTGTGGAAGCTGAGCTACTTTGAAAAATAGTCCTTGGAGTGTACTTAATACCATAAAAAGTCTTAGTGGTCTGAATCTGTCTAAATAGTTTTAACTTGATTTTCTGAGCTGCTGGCTTGTGCTGGTTTTCTCAGGCATCAGGTGGATTGGATTTTTTTTTTCATTTATTTTAAATAAAATGTAATTATATAACTTTGACTATGAGAGCTGAGAGGATAAGAAAAACACCCAATATCATGAGGAGGGTGACTAATGTTGGCAACAGTAGCAATGCTGATGGACATTAGAAGATAAAGGAGAGCAGATGGCGTTTCATGATTTTTTGAGTGCTTTGCTTATCTTTGCCTCTCTAATGTAGTCCTTTGAAGAATATTACCTGAATTTTAAACTATTTCTTTCTTTCTGTCTCTCACACACACAAAAACAAACAAAAGAAAAAGAGTCAGAATCATTATAATGTTTTCAAAGCAGAGACTCTATTATGGTCACATCTGGTACCTAGAGTGCCTCTGCACGTGTACAAACATTTGTTTGCGCTTGAAAGGCACTGCTTTGTATCAGCAGTGAGCATTTTATTTTCAAATTTTATCTCCAAAGTTTCCCAAAGAAAACAGAAATTGCAAGTAAACATGCCATGCCCTTGACTTCAAAAGCATGGCAAATCTGTGGGATTATTTTGCTTTCTAGCAGGGCAAAGCTCATCACTCCACACTTCCAGATGAACCTCAAGAAGCAGTCTGGGAAATGGAGAGGTTGTCCAGGGAAGGGGCTTGGAGCTGGTTCCTGCTGTGCAGTTTGTAAAAAACAAGCTTCATGGGGCCTCTTTTAGCTTATGAACTTTACAAACTTCAAAATAGGCTCTTTCTCAGCAGTCATGTGGCACTGGGAGTAAACAAGTAACTCCCAGTTAATAATCCAGAGCGTACTCCACAGTCTAATAATGGGAAAGGACAGAAAAGTTGTCAAAGAGCTGCTGGCACATCGATACTATCTTCAACCTGACTGTATGGAAAGCTTGAATGGATTCCGTGTTTATTATGAGAGGTTGTAGTAGATGTCTGAGGGAAGATTATATTTAGAAGGGAGACAGATATTGGTAGGGGTCTCTAAGGAGCTTCATCCCAGATGTCAGCAAAGCTTTTATAGTAAAAAAGCAAGAAAGTTTAAGGGAGTTTTTCAGAGTATGCTATACTGGTAGAAGAGCTGCATTACAAGAGCTGGTGCTGGTATAGGCACATCAGTAAAGACAGACTGGTTTCATAATCCCAATATGTACAACTAATACAGCAAAACTTTCCGGTGGAAACTTAGTCTGGGTGACCTGACACTCAGTGACAAAGCAGGAACCAATGACTCTGGACTTGCCTACGCTTAGACTGTGTTGCTATAAAAGCCCAGGGGTTCTTTTGTTTGGGGTCCTTCCGCGGAGTCACCAGTTTGAGCTGTTATTTAGTTACTGCACTGTGATTACATTATTTTAAGTATCTGTACATCTGAGACTCTGCTATGGGAAACCTGGTCTGACTGTGAGTGTGGGTATGTGGCTTTTAAGGGCCTTGGTCCCAGCTCAGTTGGTGCAAGTGTGATTTCCAGAGTAACTATTAGATGGTATGGTCAGACAGGAAAGTTTCTTTCATAAGCAGCTTACTTTGTTAAGTTCCCATGTAGAAAGACAACTTTTAATTTGCTGTTGGTTAAACATGGGCTTTTGAACAGTGTCTAGATTTCCCTGACTAATGCAATGTATTGTGGAAGGGAATAAAAAGTTGTTTTATTTCAGCTGAAAAGTTCTTTTGGTATTTTGATGTGTATTCTTACTGTGCTGAGACACTTAAACATCTACTGGATGGTTTACTGATATTTCAAGTCTCTGGGTCAGAGACTTGTAGAATTAACATGGTAAAGCAGCAGCATCAATGTTCCCCAACCTGGAGTGTTGAGTGATGTTACAGGTTTGGTCAGTACTGCCATTTCATGGTCTTCAACTAACAAGGCAGCACGCTGGAAGAGTTGTGCTGACAGCCATCCAGCAACAGCCAGGGTGTGGAGCAGGGGAGGTGGTCCTTTGGGGACAGAGAGGAAAGGAGCTTCATCACTTCCAAAAGTCTGGCCCCTTGGGCTAGGACATCTTCCCATGTAATGGCAAGAGACTGTTCCTTGCAACAGGTCAGTGCTGACTGGCCTTGAAGGACTGCTCTTACCCAAAGTGAAAAGCACAGTGAGATGGGAACAGTGAGGTCCTCGCTGAGGACCAGAGGAGCTGGGGCTTTGAGAGGCAGCAACACATGGCTGCTGGGTCTGCAGTTAGTGATCCTAAAGTGCAAAACCAAAAAAAAAAGAATCTAAAGCAGAAGGGGAAACAAAGTTTATTTCAGGCAGAAAAGCAAAGCCACCTGGGACGTGAGCTCAGCTGGGCTGGGAGTGTTGTCAGCTGTGAGCTGCCCCTTGCTGCCGTGAGCTCAGGTCTCAGTCTGTTGTCTGACAGCAATATGTATTGCTCGTATGTAGCACGTCTAAAAGTAGGTTGTTTTCTGTGCTTAACTACATCTGTGCCAGAAAGGTATTTCTTTTAGGCAGGCAAGAGGAGGAATGAATGCTTCCTTTAGGTTAGCCACAGACACTTGTCCCGTGGAAGGAAATTGAGTAGCCGTTTCCAAGATATGAGTGCCAGGAAATTATCCACTTAGCCTGGTACATCCAGCCCTAGTAGTATCATAGGCTTTTGTGGGTTCAGTCTGGCATCCGTAGTCAGGGAAAAAGCTTTCCCCTCCCCTTGTGGAAAGAGCTATACATGAAGATCTGTACCTTCCGATTGAACGAAGCGCATCTCTTTAGCTGAAGTTCAGCAACTCTCTGGGAACTGGTGCCCCAAAAGATACAAATAATCTTGGTCAATAAGCAATCTGTCATGGTAGATTACTGATCAATGATGGGGTCCAAAGTCAGCGCAACTGCTCTGAAATATATACATCTGACAAATATGTGGTTCTAGATAATCCGTATGTGGTATCTAGTAGGTATTTTAAGAAAGTGATATGTCAAGTAGTGGTACCGCCTTGATGTATTACTTGCATATCTGTCAATTTTCTGATTCATATCTACCGTGTTTGTGCTCTAATCTTGGTATCAAATGGTACACTTGTCAGTGTAAGAAGTTAGAAGGGAGAGTTATTCTGTTAGTTTCTGAGATGAAGCCTCTTACGTTGCTGGAATGACTGGCAGGTGGTTTGACATTTTATAAGAGAACAAGTTGACAGGCTAAGTAAGAGGCTAATGGTGGACATTAATTTACATCACTTATACACTGTTAGTTTTTGCTAACAATGCAGTTTGCCCTGGTGTTTATTTGTGCAAAACCTGTTTTAATCTAGAGCAGGAGGCCATGTTAACTTTGTAGTTAGTGTTAATAAAAAAGGTAATTTTTCAAATGGAACAAAATGAAGTTGTTACAGGAACAATTAAGGAACAGATAACTAAAATTCAAAGGGGTGCAAAGAAGGAGCTGTGAGTCTAATCTAGCAATCTGGGATGCAGAAGAAATTGCCAACAGTCCATCAGTGCCTCCTCTCTATAACCTGCAGTTCTTCTTTGTGGCTTTCTCATTCTCATAGCATATAGAGAGCCTTTATCAAGATGTTTTGAGGTAAATTTTTCTCTTCCCCTGACGACTAAATCAGTTTTCAGTGCAGTGCATTCATTATTGTTTCTAGGTTTTTTGCACTGTTGAACAAGCGAGTGGTTTTTCTACAGGAAGGATAGGCTGGGCTGTGGTACAGGACTTACTCTCTGTACAAGCCTGGCACTGAGAATGCACCAGCAGTGACCTGCCCGCCACTCACGGATTTTAACAATCATGTTTTGAAGGCAATATTGTTGGGTCATAGCAAATATCCAGGAAATACCCAACCCTGGGTTGAGAAAAAAAGGGGTTCTGGCCATAAGGTATTTTATGTGAAGTTACAAAGTCCTTGCTGAAGTGCAGGGCCTGGCAAACTTCTTCCTATGTTTGTAATGCTGACGCCTGAATTATTCATAGAGCAGGGCCTCTGAGCAAACTGCAGTGCGCTTCAGGTGATTAATGAAAAGTCTGAGCTGGTGCTTTGCGATGTAGATGAGTCATTAATATAACAGACACACTAACAAGCATGGGAGAGGGTTTGTGTGGGAGGCTGGAAGAGTCATCTCTCCTTAGGTTGCTACAGAATAGACCTGGAGCAACAGGACAAGTTACATCTCAGTGCTCCCAGGTGCTTAATTTCAGCTCACGAGCTAGAGACACATCTCCTCGTGTAGTGTGATTAATATTACAATATAAAATAATCACATGTGCTTCAATGGCATTAACAGGTGCAAGTGTGTCAGGGTGTTGGTGTCCTCAGGACCTTTGAAAAGGGTAGTGTTAATGGTGCGTTCAATGAGTTGAGCGTGTCTCCAGCCACTATTCACATGGCACGTAGCTTTGAAGGGGGACACAGTAATTAAAATATATTTCATAGAAAGAAACCCCCAAGATGTATATGTGCTAGAGATTATGTAGCTTGTGGGATTCACAGCCCTATTTTCTAGCTGTTTATATTGCTTCTATCTTCTTTTTTTCATTAGTTTAGAAGGTAGATCAATTTATAATTTGAGGATTTTTTTTTTTCTGAAGAAAATGGTGGACAAATGGTCATGCATTGTAGTCACATGAAGGAAGTAGTATTAGACTTGAAACCAGTTAAACAATCACAGAAGGAAAAAAATCCTTTCTTCCTGACTGCTAAATATTTAGCAGGCTGCTGAATGATCAAAGGTCCCTTTAGGATTTTAAAATGACAAGATAAGAACGAGTTTAAATTTTCTAACATTTGCATTTGTGACAGCAAGGATGTGAGAAGCAATGTCAAATGCTTGAAGTCCTCCCACTTGCACAGTGTTCACTGAGTCATTTTACTGATAGAAGCCAATTCAGAATACTTTACCCCTTCTATAAATGTTGGACCAAACTCAGCTGGAAAATGGGAGCATCACCCACACAACACAAGCCCCTAGAGCATTTTTCTTTTGCACAGGGTAATCAGCAGCATTATAAAAAAATAACTTCAGTGCCGAAGGGGTTCTGTTTCTGCAGTGAATAGTCACTGGGAGAATACTGGCTCCTAAGTTTGCTTTGCCTTAAATCTTGCTTTCCATGGGTTTGTTGGAACATGTATTAGGAACACACTTGCCTTGAATGCTGCCTCTTTATAGGTGAATCTTAATGCTCCTATTGCAATGAGGGTAAAGTAGAAGAGCTCACTTGTCACTGATTTACTTTGGGAAATGACAGATGGATGCATGCTCAGTCTGTCTATTTCACTGGATAAAAGTGCTTTGCATCAAATTTCCAAGATGCTGTACCTTACCATATTAAGTAGTCTGAGTTTTTGACACTTGCAACACTTGGATTTCTGAAGTTCATTCTTGATTCACTATGTTACTATTAAACCTAGGTTGAAGTTTTGAGTATTGTGGAACTAACTACTTACTGAAGTGTATGTTTGAAAATCTTTTGCTGAATCAGGGTTTAGATGAATTAAAATATTTAAATGTAATTCAAGTTGAAGTAGATCAGCTTTTAAGCTTTTGTTAGTAATGTTATTTTAATCCTATTTTATCAGAGGGCTTCCATATATGTTGTGGTTTAAGCCCAACTGGCAACTAAGTACCACAGAGTCGCACAACATGGTATACATTTGTTGTTGTTGCAAAGAATGTGTTGAACTCCTTTTCTGCAATAGTCTGTTTAGAAAAATGCTTCTGAATACTTTGAGGTACTAGTCGTTCTTCTGTAAATAGCTTTTTGAGGATGCTAGATGGTCCAAGGCACATCCTGGCTGAAGTGTCTTATGTTTAGGTAAATGTAGCCCACTAAGCATCCACACTTTGCATGTATTTGTTTGGAATGTTACAGGTACAGGCAAGAGATTAATAACATTAGAGCAGCCAACTGTTGCATTTTCTGATGCCACTGTCTTTCTTGGGTAATTCCTGGCAGATGGGCACCTAAACCAGAAAACAAGAACCCACTTGGTTTGTTGCCTGCTTTTACAGAAATGCTACACATATATAATACAAATCACTGTTATTTTCACTGGCACTTAACTATTTCCTCATTGAATCTGCTTGTGGAACAATGCTTATTATGAAATAGTAACCATGTTACCTGGCTTTATGCTAAACAGCTACCAAAATTGTCATACTTTAATGAGAGCCAGTGAAATACCTCTATCCTGGGAATGCACATGTACTTCCCAGATGCCTGAAACAAAATGATTTGGAAATCATGATTAAAAGATGATGATACAGCATACTGCTGAATTTCATTTAGTTTGTTTGTTCATGTCAAACTACATTTATAGCCTTGCATCCCGCTGTATTTCCTACTACAGATCATTTCTAAAATGGCATTTGCACATAAATTCACCAGCTGAGTGTACAATTGATGCTGCTTGAGCATTTGCAAACACTTGGGCATCTGGCTGTGGCAGTGTTGCAAGTGAGTTGTGTTCAGATCTGCATGGGTGATTCTCAAGATCTGGCTCTCATTCTTATCTAAATGTTAACCAAGAAGCATGTGTACAGAAACACCTTTATGGCTGGTAGCAGATAGGTCTTTGTTTTGTTTCCAAACTACAGGGAATCATAAATACATGTCCTTTACTGAAGCATGGATTAATCCTGCCAGTCTTCTCATATCATCCTCAGTTCTGAAAACATAAAAGAGCAGCATTTAGGTTCTCACTATAATGGAGAAAATGTTGTGTTGCTTTGGGTAGCATATCAGTGTTCAGGAACTACAAATGTGGCTTGTAGGAGAAAGAACTGTACCAATTATGATTGATTTGCTACGTGTGTTCTCCTCTGTTTTAATTGAGCATCCTTGTCTCTTATAGAATAAGCTTTGTTGATAATCCTTCTCTTTGGCGTGACATCCTTGAAATTATTCTTCCTCAACTTCATCTGAGCTTTTGTAAGTCACATGTAGCTGACTGTTACACCATGAATTTGAAGAAATGTGGTTTGGTTTGGTTTTTTCCTATTTATCCCCAAAGTAGAGGGTGTAATGAGTGCAATTACTAAGCAGTGTATCACTCAAAACTTCCTGACAGAACTGTGATTTTACCTGCTGTTCTGGATATTGTGAACAGACTGAATGATTTTATCTCCAGTATCTTTTTTATGTGCTACCTCTATAGTGTATATGCATCGTTTTTCTCCTCTGGCATGCTTAAATATAAATGGGGCAGTGGCTGGAGTATGATTAGAGTCACCTCTCTCAAATCATAATAGTAGATGTGAAAAGTGATATTTCCCTTTCGTTGTGTTCCCTGTGGCTGTGGGACCAACTGCTTCCTGTAGCAATTGTAGCAATTTATGGTGATATCTTCACAGTGACTGGATTGCATTCCTGGGTGCAGAGGGCAGCCCCTACTTAGGTGGTGAAGTTTGGAGAGCTGCTGTGATTAATAATAAGATAGGACCAGAAGGAAATTGTAATTTTAACAATTCTGATAACTAAAACTTGATGCTTCTTTGATCCTTTAAAAGCAGCTCTGCATTTTAATTTCAAATAGTTTAACAGAGTTTATTAACGGAAGGCTCCTTCTGGTAAAAATGGTGCAGTAACAATTCCCCTTTGAAGCTTCATCTGTGGCTGAGATCATCATCAGCCCACACTGGTTCACATAGTTTTCTGACTTTAGGCACCGCTGGGGCTTGCCCTCCTTTCCTCTATCAGCAACATGATGAACAGCATCTCTGCCCTACTTGACTTTGTTCCAAACACCAAGCAGCCATATCCCAACTCTAGCAAGACGTACCTTGCATGCAGTGCTCATAAATGAGCGCCAGAGACACAGGGTAGTGGATGCCCAACAGGTTTTTCCTAACTGCATTGTGTGGGCAGAACAATGCAGCTTAGCCCAGAGAAGACTGAAATGAGTCACTATCAAACCCTTCCTACAGAGAGAAATGAGTCTGTGTCCACCTAGGAATAGGACTAGAAATACTGGTGCTCAGTGGTAGTGAGAGAGATCAAGGTTAGACACCAAGAGAGAAGCTAATGGTAACGATAATTAAGTGGAGGAATAGATTGCCTAGGGATGCTGTGGAATTTTTGTCACTTGAGATGTTTGATGTGGCTTTTCCCAGATATCTGTTGGGAATGATTTGGAAAAAGCTGAACCTAAGACAGAGGTGAAACTTGGGTGACTCATCCAAGGCCATCCAAACTTGAACTCTTATTATTTTTTGTATATGAAGTAGTAGTGAAGATTTTTATGGATCCCCTTTGGGACAATGGCAGATGTCTAAAGAGAAGGTCATAAACACAGGCTGCTCTCAGACATACAGGTATAAGTGCAAAAATGGTCTAGTGAGGGGTAGAGTAAGACCAGGCTTTTATTGGCATAGAAAGAAAAGAATTTGCCCTGGGAAAGGCTGTGTTGCTTTGAACTCTTATCTCATGCAGCGTAGACAATAGCAGAGTTCAGTCTGCATCTAAGGCAGAAGTGAAAAGCAAAGATAACAGTAACAGTGCTGGGGGAGGAGGGAAAGAAGACACAGATACTCAAATATTATATATTTAGGTACTAGTCTTTTATGAGGCTCCTTGCCTATTGTACCTTACTAAGTAAACCTTATTAAATAATTCTTTCCACTGAGTTAAAAAGAGTTTGTTCTTCTTCTGTGGGGAAAAAATAATCTGAAGAGATGCTCATGGTGTTTGCGTTTCATGCCACTGGACTCTGAAGAAACCTTTCCCAATTCAAGTGAAAGCTCTTAATAGTTGTGTACTGGCTTCTAGATGAAGAGTGTTCCTTTAGGAACATAAATTTTTAATACAGGCTGACTCTCTAGTCTTTTGTAGTGTTTCATCTCCTGCTGAATAGATCAAAAGTGCAGGAAATACTCCTGAAACCTTTAGAATTGAAGTAATTGTTGCAAATGTTTTTTTCAGAGCAAGTACTGGTTTACTCCTTAGAAGAAATATATTTTAAAATTCCCCAGCTAGGTAAAGTGCTATAGTAGGTTGGAATTGAAGGAATGCTTCAGAGAAATGCTCACTGGTAATAACTGAAGGGTAGCTACTTCACTTGCAGCACATCCTGTCAATTAATTACAGCCTTTGAAGGTGACTGTCCTGTCACTAGATCACCTATGAGCCCACAGCTCAATGTGCTGCAGAGTAAAAGCAAATGAGTCAATGCTGATTGTATTAGTTTGTCCTCTCATGTTCTAGGGAAAAGCAAAAGGGAGAAAAACCTGCCCTCTTTCCACTACCTGTAGAGAAATCTTGCCCTCTTTTTGAAAACTTCTGGGGAATGAGTGAGGTTGCTCATTGGTTTGTGAATACAGTCACATGAGAAGGAGTACAGAACTCTGAAGTGTGTGTTCTCTCTGTGTAATAGTGCTGCTTGTCATGCTAGAGGGCAGCTGGTCCTGCAGTTCTATGTAGGGGACTTTTTTAAAAAGTAGGAGAAATAACTATGGTTTAGACATCGCTGTTTTGGATAATACAGCACTAAATGAACTGTTTGCATAACTGGAGAATGTTTTTAGAGGAAATTTATTTTTATCCTTTAATTTTGCCTTTAGGGAAGAGAATAAATACTCATGGAGACGATACAATAACTTCTGGAGTTTATCTGCACTAAAAATTTATGTAACATTCAAATGTGATTCTGATATTCAAACTGTTTCAAATAAAGTATAGTGAAATAACTTTGCAGTTTTGATTGGGACTATGCTTTTAAAATCATCTATACTGACTTGATGGAGCCAAATCTGAACAAAGTTTCTCTTTTCTGTGCTGACTGCCAAGCTGATGAGTACCACTCTTCTAGTTAATGTGATCTGTCAAGATTGTGTGTTGTTATGTCATTATGTTAGTTTTATTTAATGAAGGCAAAGCTCAGGTGTCATCCTTGGAGGTCATTCCTGGTGATGGGTTGATAAAGACTGGGGAATCCTCCATTACAGCAAGGGGACAGATGGATTTAGCTAATCCCATGGAGCTCCTGACAGACAAAGGGTCTGAAAGGTTCCTTCATCTTTCCTCTCTGTTCTAGGATGTGAACATTCCTGCTGTTCTCCTTTGGGATGTCCCTACATCCCGAGCAAAGTGTGTTGGGTAGGCTCAATTCTGTATTCAGGAAAAGGCACTCTCAGGCTGGATTAGACCAAGTAGATCATCTCACCAGCTTTGTTAATATGTGAGAGAATGGCTTGCCCTTTTTTCAGTAAGACGACTTTTCTGGCTTATGTTATTCTTTGACTTTGTAATTCTTTTCTGTGCACATTTTGCCCTTCATCTTTGATTTGATGAGCATAAGTGTCACTTATAAATACCTCTTCCTATTGAGCTGCGTGTTATATATTTCAGTCACTCAGTTTTGTCAGGGTATCTTTGAATTTCATAGTAACAATAATAAAAACAAACTGAGGCTGTTTATTTTTCCTTCTTAGTGACTGAGCAGACAGTTAAGTGCAGTCCTCAGTCCTTCCAAATCCTTATTGAAATCAGTGGTACTATTTGACTCAAGATTCCTGTGAAACTGCACTCTGAAACTTCAATTTTGAGAATGTAATTCACAAAGTTGATAGTGGGTATTATTTGAGCAGATCCATTACCCTAAAGTATTGTTATTACCTTGTTCAGGAGAATGTCCAGAGAGGCAGATCTGTGACCACATCCCCTGATATTTCATCTAGTTAGCATGTATCATTCCCACTATTTTGCTATTAGAAATTACTTCGGTCTTTCCAAATGGTAAGGCCTAGCTTTTTCTTTCCCTGCCCGTGGAGTTTTCAACGTCACTATAGATTTCAGAAGCCAAAAAGGATGAAGCTGAAAGGACTGTGTGTTCTGGATGCACTTACATGCATTACGGATGTCACATTGACTTGGCCCCTGGGCAATCTCTTATTTTAAGTCACCTGTAATTAACACACATGTCCATTGATGTAAACTCATATGACCTGCTGGTCTGGCCTGGGCAGTGAGTGGGTTCTCCATGTTATCTCCATTTATCAGCAAATAGCAATATACCAGCAGCTCTAATTCGGTAATTTACCAGCCTGGTTAATGCAAACATGATGAGTTTCAGGAAAGTTGATTCCTCACAGAAATGTTTCTGTTGTACTCCAAACTGAATCTCATCTTTACAAGCAATACTAACTGGGAAATTTTAAAGGAAGGAAAGAAAAAATATACACAGACTGTGTTGTACTGACATTTGTTTTTCAAGGAATTTATAAAAACCAAGATGAACCTGTAACCATAGGCACTTAGTCTTCACATTCATTCCTCTCTCTATAGGCCTCAGCCTTTTTCCTTTTCACTTTTGTCATTGCTAACTGAAAGGCTTAAAAAGGCAAATTAAGATGTAGCCTGTAGCACTTGCAGGAACTGTGTTAGCCTTTCACTGGAATTGTACAATTGCACTAATATTTATTTGTTTAATTAAATGTCTCTTCTTCATTTCAACTCTCCATTTAAAGGAGAAGGAGTGTGATAATCCCATTTCATTATTGGTACTCTAAATGAGTTGTGCACTGGAACAACTACTTTCCTTCACACATAATGCTTTCTCATCATTTCCTTCACTTAGGTATTCAGCATAGGGATAATTAAAACTATTTACTTTATTTCTAGCTCATGTGCAGATACATCTCTATATCTCCAGAGTAAAACCACTAGACTGCTGATGATGCTTTGTCATTCACAGATCAGTCTTGGAGGCACTGACTATTGACATGAGTGAGCAGGAGCTTTAAAGCATCCTAAGCTGACTTGACAACTCAGTTATAACTAGTCAGTTCCATGAAGTTAGTATTTTAGGACTAGGATAAACTAAGGCCATTTTAGCATATCTCTTGTTGGAACTGCTGTTCAAGGAGTTTTTCCCCATCCAGATAAGCTAGGCTTTATGGTCAAAATACCTGTAAAAAACAAGTTACCAAATGGTAAATACAGTTATATGTTCGCTTCGGTCCAATATCCAGCCTCTGGGTGTCCTGGTGGAGTATATTTGGTAGAGAAGGAGAATTACAAATTATTTTATTTTCAAAGGGGAATTCTAAGCCCATTGGCACAGCAAATTGCTGTTCAGCTTGTAGCAAGAGGCAAATTTATATAGTAACCATAACAACTGCACTGAGGGTATAGAAAAGGAATCCCAGAATTTTTCTTCAAGCTCCACCTTAAACTGATTGACAGCTCCCGACAAAAGTCCTTACAGGGTGTGTAATACCAAAATGAAATGGATTTAGTCAGTCTGGAGGGATATTGAGTTACCATTGTAAGGGCTGAATTACAGGTTTGGAATGCAATAACAGACACAAGAGCTAGCTTTAGGGATAAACAGTTCATCTCTAAATAATGATGTGGTGATAAAGACAGATTACTGGTGCAATTATCCAGACTGTAACAACAGCAAATACAATAATGCACTAATACTGGGCTAGACTTAACATCTGGGATCACAAAGATGTATAGGAAGCAAGGATGACTTCTCTGAGCAAGCTACTTAGACCAGTTGACAAGCTCAGAAAATGTCAAATTCCCTGATGAGACTGTCCATTCAATTGTTGAGTCAGGAAAGCAGTTTCTTTTTGTTCACCAAGCATCATATCCTACCTCTCAGCCTGTTCTGTCCATGGTGTGCACAGGGCTTGCCAGTACAATATAAGGCAATCCTACTGTTACCCTAATATATCAGTACATGATAATTTTGAAAGGTAATAATGCTATTGGGATGTGTATTTTTTCTTTTATTTTGAGCTCCTGCAGGTACCACCTGGTGTATACAACTCATGGTGCACAGCAAACTGGACTATTGCTTTACATAGAACGTTTTGTTGGAGGTCTTAAATGACTTTCCAAAAGGGACTTTAAAGGTCTTTACAAAAGAGGTATACCAGAATTACCTTCTAAACCCTATGACTTTCCAAAAGAGACTTTAAAGGTCTTTACAAAAGAGGTATACCAGAATTACCTTCTAAACCCTATTCCAGTTCACTGCTTTTTCCATAGTGCCTCTTTGGTTCACAGCTAGTCAATAATTATAGAACATGCAATAATAGGCTGGCAAATGATGTAGTGTGATCAGTGATCACTGAGTTTATAAGAATCTATTTTGTTGAAATTAACAATGACTTCTGGTGTTACATTAATTTGTTGAGTGTTTGAGACAAGCCTCACCTGATCTTTATGTATATAATTGATTGTGGGCAGTAGGGCTTTCTCCTAGAGAAAAGGTCCTCCTACAATATGTGCATGGGAAATTTCATAGAGGTTTGAAGAACAAACAGAAAACTGTCAACAGTTTCACATGCAACTGTGAAACCATGTGAATCCAAAAGTTTATGGGGAGAGCTTGTCAATGACTATAAATACCTGGTGGAGGTGGTGATGAAGGAGATTGAACCAGACTCTTCAGCAGTGCTCAGTGAAATGGCAGGAAGCAGTGAGCGCTAATGGAAATGCAGTAAATTCCATTTAAATGTAAGAAAAAGGTTTTTCACTGGATGAGGTTATCCAGTGAGATTGTAGAGTCTCCATTTGTGGGAATGGTCAAAACCCAATCAGTGCTCAAGGTGGACTGGACAATTTCTAGAGGTGTCATCTGATCTCTGTGATTAGTGGCCTCCAGGGTGATCACCTCTTGACAGCTTAAACATTTTAAGAGTTGACAGTTTGATAGGCTGGTTTATTTTTCTCAGAATGTGGAATCACTCGAGAAGGAAGTAGTCTCCAGTAATGATGAGAACATGCATGACTCTTAAGATTCCTTCAGTGCTCATGATGGAAGGAAAACCCATGTCACTAGCCAGAGGTATTAGATCATAATGCTTAGATCCCCTGCTAAATTGCAATTACAGTGCTTCCTTTTGAAGTTGCTCTAGTCTGTGACTTGAGATAAATTTTCTTTCTGATGACAATAACTTGGTATTCCAACACATGTCACTGAGAGGATGGAATGCACACTCCTGAAGGTGACCATTTCACTACATGGCACTGACAAAGGAGCAGTACCATGAGTGGACTATTTTGTCTGTTTTTCATGTGTAGAGGATCTTAATCAGTCTCACCCCTTCCACCAGGAGTGTTATGACGTGGGAAAGAATGGGGAGTGATTTTCACTCAAAACACTGAAATAAGAGAAACCCATTTGGTGACATTTTCCAGGTAAAAGGAATAGTCATGAAGTGTTGTCAAATACTCTATACTTTAACAGGGCTGGGCCACCAGGAGGACTTTTTAGTTGCAAAAAGTGCACAGAGCTTAGCAGGATTCATTCCCATAGTAAAGGAGGGATCAACATTTTGGAGCCATTATGGCACTTCATCTCTGAGAAGCTTTTTTTGAGCTTTTCAGATCATCTAATAAAAATCTTTCCCTCTGGAAATGCTCTTCTATGTGGTCTAAGAGAGGTTGCAGCTTCTAGAGAAGAATGTGTCTTTCATACTAAGACAAGAATTGATCTCCTGGGTGATTTTCCTCTTCTATAACTGAATTAGAATATGGAATTATTGATCTTGAGAATGTAAAATTGCTTTTCTTTATTTTAAAGGAGGCAAATTATGATATAAAGTGTACCTTAGCTGGCTCTGTGTTGCTGGGAGTGGTGGTTTGCTTTTGTGAATCCTGACTGTGGGGGGATGGTACGTCAGAAGCAGAGAGCGCCACCATTAAAAGTGATGTGGTCACCTGTGCTCTGCATT
The DNA here is from genome assembly GCA_035583185.1 of Anabacerthia variegaticeps. Classification (NCBI taxonomy): domain Eukaryota; kingdom Metazoa; phylum Chordata; class Aves; order Passeriformes; family Furnariidae; genus Anabacerthia; species Anabacerthia variegaticeps. The sequence goes on along the minus strand of JAWWEW010000131.1, from coordinate 18,890,398 downwards.
TAAATGTAACGCGTGACCTTGAGTAGAGTCGTCCTCATCTGAACATCAACATGGAAGGTGGGGTTTATGTTGCTGTTTGCAGCTGGACACAGGTGATAAACCTTTCCTAGGCACAGAGTTTCCTTGGTGGTTTGGTATGGTTTATGATTTGCTTCATTTGAAAAAATAATGTTGTGATGGATGTTGCATTTTTCTAGTGCTGCTGATTGTTTTATTTGTAGAGGAGTCTCTGTCCTGAACTTGCTGAAGGAAATTGGGAGGATGATAAATTCAGTCTTTTAGGCATTGTGTCTCTGTAATCCTGTTGGACAGTCCACATCCATGGCAGAAGTTCCTAACAAACAGCATACGAACTTTGAAGCTCTTATTTGAAATTCGGCTGGCAAGTCTTTTTCTTTGTTGTTGCTAATGGTCCTGGCAGTTTCACTTGCCATCTGTTTTCCTGCTACAGATAACATTAAGCTGCATGCTTTCTTTCTTGTGCAGCCTTAACTGTGCTTGTGCACAGTTTTACTTGATTGTTAGCTGAAGCTGTTCCTTAATGATTGGGAGAAGCAGAAATTAAATTGCATTTTGGATTAAACAGGAGAGAAGAGAGTGGAGCTTTAGGTCCTTAGAGCTAATACGTTAGATCAAGTGCACAGTAACAGCTTTAAAATTTGCATCATACACACTATCTAGCTATTTCAGTCAAAGCTGGTAGGGATTGATGCTACTTCTCATAAAAGTAAATGAGCATAAAAATCCTTAAAAATTTGTTTAGAGGCTCAGGCAAGTAAAAACTGAAGATGAAGTAATCTGAGAAGCTCAAGTGTTTTGATAAGCTGAGGCAGGACTGTAATTGGGCTGTTTTTTCTGATAATTTTATGCTTAAAAAACTACCTTTCACATTGAACACCCAAAATTGTTGACAGTTCAGTGAGACACAGGTATCTATACATACCTAAATGAAGATACCTGCAACCTTACTTGTTAGTGTCCCTTGCATTCTGGAATTTGTCCATGTTATCTGTGCCATAGAGCAGCACAGAGTGTTGGCTCAGAGTGGACATGTGCATGGAGGGAACTTGGCAGAATAGTTAGCCATTGACTCCACACAGACTGTACTGTTCACCTCTAAAGGAAAAAGCATATCTGGTCCCACTGAGAAGCAACAGGACCAGGCATCTTCATACTGGACCTTCTAAAGTCTGAAATAAGATCTAGAGATAATAATCCATATTATGGAAATAAATTCTGCACATCATAGACTTTGATGATGCGGGTAAAAAATATGTGTACCCACATATGCATCAGAAAAGGTGACTGATCCAAGGAGGAACAGGATTAATATCTGGCAGAAAAAGTCACAATTTGTGCTTGGGAGGTGCAAAAAGTGAGGAATGGAGTGGTACAACAAAGGTCACCTGCTTAAACCACACATGGCAAATGGTGAACTTGTGTTAAACTTCCAGAAGTGAGTTTCAGGTTTAGCTTCTTTTACCCTCATTTTGTCTGTATCCTAAATTTAATTTAACACCACTATCCTATAAACTGTAGACTTTGAAGAACTACCTCATTAGTCTGGTTTGTGACTTACTTAATTTTATATTTTTGTCTATGCTACCAGCCTGCAGGTGGTTTTTTTAAGTGAATTTCTTCCTGAGTGTCTGTAATTGTGTTTTAGTGCATTTCTGTCTAGATTGACAGCTGGTATAAATCAGCATGATCACAATAGTTCCACTGAGATACTCTACCTGTTTTCACATCAGTTTTCTTACAGTTCAGGATGAACTCTAGCAGTCTTTGCTCCAGCAGAACTCGTGTTTCTTCTCTGTGAACTTCTGTAGTAACAGCTACAGCGAGGATTGGCCAGATTGAAATGTGGGGTTATTCCTTTGTGGGTTTTTTTCAGATGGTAAATAGTATCTATAATTCTAGGACAGTAATAATGTTAATAATCTTACTCAGCAAGGTATTACTTACACCATTGCAATCCCATTAATTCCAAGAGGCTCTTATTGCTATATAAAACAGAAGTGCTTCTGTAATAAAGAGAAAAGTGCAAGAAGCTGGATAGCAGGTATTATATCATACCATGTATCACATACTAATAGCACATAGAATGATATGCTCGTTCACATAGGAAAGCATATGGAGGTACAACCCACTAAAAGAAAAAAATGTTTCCCAACACAAGTAAGTTCTAAAACTGACGGAAAAAACCAGCATGCAATAATCTAGATTACAGTAGTTTTACCTTTCTTGGCCACTTTGCAACGTATTGTGAAAAGGCTAAAACTTTAAAATAAACAATGGTTTATGAGAGGATGGATGAGTCTGTAACATTAAGAAACAGATAATTGCTTAAACAGTTTGCATAGGACTTAGTTTCCCAGATGAGTTTCTTAAGGCACCAGAAAGCTTGTTTTGGTTTGCTTTGTGACTTGACGAAAGCATTTTCAAAAATATTTTCAAAGATACTCAGCAAGTTGGTGGTGGGTTTTTTGTTAGGATTGACTTCATGGTCTGTCATGTGGCAAGAGAGAAATGGGATCTCAGCCATTCAAAAAGATTATAGTCATTCCCGTGGATATCCCTATGGAACACAGAGGAGATCTCTCTGGAACTAATGTCCTCTAGCTCTTTACAACCCCTGGCGACATCTGACAACCAAAGAACAGGCCAAGAAGTCAATCACTGATGGGGAGAAAAGATATGTTTTGGCATAAATGGTGAAGCAAGCAGTTACTGTCACTTTTCTTTCCATATTTTAAATGTAGAATGAAGAAGGTTTCCTGCAGGAGGGAATGGTGAATAATACAGATGTTCCTGTGGATCCTGAGAATGAGGCTTACGAAATGCCTCCAGAGGTAAATCTGTTGTGGTATGTGCAGTGAATGCACGTAAGAGAAGGGTATGGGAGGAGGCTGAATGCGCAAATTACATGAGCCCAGCACACGCTGATGCTGTGAGCTGCAAGGGCACAGCAAATGTGGTCTCTTTGGCTACAATCTGCTGGAGGTGTGGTGTTATATAGTCGGGAGTCAAAATTAATTGCTTTTTTGATAGTAAAAAAGTTAAATGGGAAATTACTGTGTGTGTTTCAAAATACTTGTGCTTGGCTTTCTGAGTAATCCACAGTAACTTGTTCATGTTTACTAGGGAATGCAGGACAAACTGAATCTTTATAGATTTTTTTTTAATACTTTGGCCACTTACCAATGCATCATGCTTTGTAAAACACGATCTTAAGTTAATGCAATTGTGGGAGTAAATTATTTTGTTGGTTTTTATGAACCAGCTATCTAAAATATTACTACTATGTCTGGCACGATGCATTGCTAGTTGGAGTAGCAGTTTTACAGTAGCACAGATAATTAGACCGAAAATGTGAGATATAAAAAATTTAGGACATGATCCAGTAAAAGACTTAAAGGTGCATTTGAGCTTAACATCTTGAATACCACTGAAATTATGGGTGCTGCTCATGTGTCTGTAGTTAAACAGTCCTTAAAATGATTTACTGACTCCTGTGAGGATCTGCAGCACCCAGTGTGCTGTTGGACTCAGAGGTCGTCCTCCTCCCTCTCCAAGTGATTTTTCATGGGTGGCCTCAGGAGTTCCTGGCAACATCAACTGAATGAATCACTTTAAAAGTCTAATTCTCTTCTAAGTACCATGTCTTGTAAGCTACAGGATCTGGAAAATGTGACATTTGGCATTGAATCCACCAGGACTAGAACAACCACTGAAAGTAGGATGTATTTATTTAAATACTAGTAGCACTGATTTCTGCTCTCCTCATTAGGAAGAGTATCAAGACTATGAACCTGAAGCATGAGAGTCCTTTCCTTCCTTTATATCACCTGAAATCTACTAACTACTAAAGACGTCCCATCCTGTACAAGTGCTGAGTTCCAATGTGCCCAGTCGTAAAATTTTTTTACAGTTTTTACGGTGTATTTTGAAGTCTTCCATCAGCAATGATTGGAGTATCTGTGACTGCATCCACCTTGTTTCAGCATTTCCCTCCTGCTGAAATGAAAGCCGGTTGGCAGGGTCATTGTCGTGCTGTGGATATTGTGGCTTCAAGTTTAAAAGTTAAAAATCAAAATATTAAGTAAAAACACCTAAGTGTCTACTGCTCATTTCTAATTCTGTACATGTTTTGTTGATAGGCTGTCAGTAATTTGATATTGTTTATGATACAGTTTTTATTTGTTTCCTATAACTTCTTTCTGTGCAGAGATGACTTATTGTGAGAGCTTTATATATATGTGTATGTATTATACATATAAAAAAAAAGTAATTGAGCATGAACTATGCACCTATAAATATTAGCTGTTGAAATTTTATTGTTTTGTGATGTGTTTTATTAACTTGTGTCTGTAAATAATGGTGTTCAACTGAAGCAAATAAAATGTAACCCCTTAAAAACGTATTTCTAAATTAGTGATGATTCCTATCACTACCTTTCCCTTCCAAAAGCCCCTGTTGAAGCATTCAGATTGTGTTGCTTCTTGTGAAGGAACTGGAGGAACAAAACCAGCAAATGGCAGCCCAATCTGTACAAAAAAATGTGGTGAAGAACAAGGCCATCAGGGCTGCTACCTCAGCTGGAGTAAATTGTTGACAAAATAGATTAATTTGTAGGGCTAATAAACTTTCTGTTGTAATGACAGCCTGAAAGGGAATTAAGCTGTTAATAATGGGCTGCAGCAGAAGATCAGGAAATCGTGAGGCCCTTTGAAGAATTACTGTTTCGAGGTTGTTGAAGTGCTGGGGTATACAGTGATGGATTAGTTGCAGTGGATTTGTCTTGTATAAAGTCCCAGTTAGGAAAAGTACAGTCCATTGTCTGTTTTCAGTCACATTAGTTTTTGGTTATTATGTTGCCTGAATACTTTTTCGTATAGTACAAAGATTTAAATGTGAGATGTTTTTACTTTTATCATGTTTTATTATTTGCTATATTGGATCTAATATTACCTCTAACCTCAAGTAGTTTTGTGCTTAAGGTTCACTAGTCTTGGGTAGGATTTTGAACTTCCCTTACAGCTAGTCTTCTCAGTGTTCTGGGTAACAACTAAATACCATTGCCTGGTTTTGTAAATATGGAAGCTCAGGCACAACCACGTAATACGTGTCACTGGTATGCACAAAAAGAGAACCAAACCCGTGGAGTCTGAAATTCCCCAACTTGTCCTTGAATTGAGCTCCCTTTCGGCTTTCTGCAACTTTCCTAGCATTAGTATGCCCAGTGTGGAATAGATCTTTTCAAGTTTGTGCCTATCCCTGCTGCATACAGTGGGAGCTGATGGTTTAATACTGTGAGCTAAAATCACATGAACATGCTGGTTTCATGATGCTTAGAAAAACGATGCTTCATTTCCCCCAATCCCAACCCTGTATTTCTAAGGAATTTTCTTTGTTTCAGAAGTATTACTCCATCTTTTTCAAAACAATTAAAAATCCCCTTGGTTTTCATCAATAGATTACTTGCTTAATGGAGCCAAAAGTCCTGTGCTCTTTTGCAGAAATCTTTCATGATAGCCTGCAACAACCCACTAAAGATTTGCAGTCTCCTTCACAGGTGGTGTGTCAAAAGAATTTCTTGACTTGGACATCTCTACTGTTAAAAATCAATGCCTCAGTGATAAATCTATTGATTGCATCCCTGGAAAATCAGGACAGGGCACAATGTAAGATACTGCTTTTGTAATTATTAATGTTGCTTAAGGATCTTTCTGTTCTAGGGGAAAGATTTGGGAAGAAAAGCCCAGTGCTCTAGTGTGGGGTTTTTGCCAGCATGGCAACAGGGACTCATCTACCAAAAGCAACAACTGAGACCAGTCTCATGCCTGTTACTTCAAAAAACAGCAACAGAAATAGTAGCCTAAGTAGAATATGTATTTCTGTTGTTTGTCTTCTCTTCCACAGCCCTACAGGTCTTAATTGCTCTATTATTTCTCTGTTAGGGAATCAAATTAAAGTGGTTGCTCACACATTGCAAATAAGTTGTTCACTTCTTAAACAAGCTGTGGAGAGCAGTGTGTCATAAAGAACAGTTATAAGAATAAATCTGCTCCTGAGACTCGTCCATTGTCTGAAAATGTAAGAGTTCATTAATTTCTTGTGTTGGTTAGCATTCAGAGTTTTTAGGTCATTTAAAATGTACCATAGGTGATCAGTTTAGTTCTTCTGCCTCTTGCAAACATGCCCTGAGATGGCCCCAAAAGTCCATGGGACCCCTGGTTACTATGACAGCACAGTGTGATGCACTGCTCTGGTGACATGCTGCATTTTAATTAGATTCCTTTAAGAACTGTCTGACCATCCTTTCCAGGTAAACTATGTGCCATTTTGTCTTACTTTCTGCAGTGAGATGAATACTGACACGTGGATTGCAAATGTCAGAGCTGTGTTGGCTGCTAAAGCTGAACTAAATAGGTGCTGCTGCATTCAGATTTTTAAGTGTCTACTCTGAAAATTAAAAAATGTTTGGATAAAATTTGTTCGAACAATGTCTGCCAGAGAGGAATATAACTTGGAGCTCTTTTTTTCTTAGGAGCTTGGATTTTAAGTCAAACCAAGAACAATCTCCTAGTCTTAAATTAAGAGTTAGTAATAAGCCTCACCATATCCTAGTTCTCCAGGGGAAAAACACGTTGCTTTTTTGTTCTATTTTGACAACTTTAATTGATCTTATAATGGTTCCTAATTAAACACCTTGTAATAATGTTTTTATTACTGTAAATCATAGCGTTTATACTCGTGTTACATGCCTTTCATATAATGACTTTCAAGTCATTTTGTTTTCTTTCCTCTCCAAGACTTTCCTTCATTCCCTCAGGACAGCTGTAGGCAAGTTAAGGTAAATTGCAGTGTCATAAACTCAAAGAAAAATAACATGCCTGCATCTCTTCGGAAAGCACAGACTTTACTCATCCTGGCTTTCATAGTGTGGGCAATCCAGGCTCAGGGATTCTCATATGGAAGAATCAGACATGGGCAGCAGGTCAATCAGCTGCAGCAAATTCAGAGTAGAGACCTCTGCCTCCACGAGCGGGGAGACTGGAAGATTCAGGGCTATCCATTTAATGGCTGAAGTTGTCCCAGGAGCACAACAGGAGATAGGTAAAGAACGGCTGCCTACACATACTCATAAAATCTTAATATACCAAGTAGAACTACTTAATTGCCTCTAAGATTTGATCCGAAGTTCACTGAAATCTGTGGAAAGATTCCTACTGGCTTCACATGAGTATTTTAGGACAGTAGCTCCAGTATACATTAGATCTTCTCATAAAAATTCTGTGGGGTAGTCTTTAGTGACATGAGGAGTTTCCAGTTCTTCTCTGTATGCTTTTTAGGGAGAAAGTAAATGCTGAAACCCTTGATTTTAGAGTTTCCTATGGCACTGGCTGTACAGTACTTTTTCATCAGATAGGTGGTATCAGTAGAGGTGATGCTCCAGGGCTCTGAGCCCTAATTCACTGAAAATAAAGGGAGTTTTTTCACTGTCTAACATGGGTATGAATGGTTCATGATGCCTCTCGTAAGTCTCCATAGAACCAAGATGGCAGAGATCAGGACATCAATGTTGATTTGCAGAATATCTAAGACTAGCAAAAGCAGCAGAAAAACAAAGCTGCCACAATAATCCCATAGGCTTTTTCAGCATAGCTGTGGTCCTATATCCTGGCAAAATACCATACCTCAAATATTGGGTTTGAATAGGGTACCCTTAGGTATTGTAGTCTTAGAGATAATTAGTATTTATTTATACATTAATGCAAACTAACTGTCTGTGTTCTGCTCTGAAATACCTTAGGAGGTAAGTGGGAGAAGACAGATGCTTCCCTGATACTGGTTTTGGGTTCCAGTGACTTTAACTAAATTATCTGATACTTTTTGGCCCCTAGTTTGAGGCTTTCAATATTACTGGAAAAAACACTAATAATGAGCTTCACAGGGAATGATTGTTCTGCTTGGATATACAAAAGTCTGAAATAATAGGATCCATTTTCCCATAAGCAGACCTGCTCTTGAGTTGTGGTAACCAAAAGCAAAGGAGATCTTAGCCTTTAGTGGCTCCATGATGCATTTTTAATGAAAAATATCATCTGTTTAAATGCAGACATAAATAACTTTTCTCCAGCCTGCCTGACATTTAACGTGTAACTCAGAAGGTTCCTCTGATACAAAAAAGACTGGCAGATGGAGAAACAGCAGGTGGAACCTCAGATGAGACAGCCAGGAGGTAACAAACTGAGTAGGAAAGTGGGTCAGATGAGATTTCTTCCATGTTGGAATAAGTGCTTTCACAACTGCTTCCTCCAGTGGATGCATGAAAGTGGTTTTCCAGCATTTTCCATTAATATTTGCATCTCTGAATAGGTCAGTCTGTCAGCAACCAATACATCTATGGGGCATATTTCTGTGGAAAAGGCAGAAGTGTCTGAGATTACAAGTGTGCTTTTTTTCAGCTGCAGCATAGGATGACTTTTTCCAAGAGGCCAAAGCGCCTATGCATTTATGATGATTAACTTGAGATATAACAAGAATGTTTTTATGAAAAGGCAGCTGCTGGGATACCTCAACTTCTTTCTTTTTTCTTTCTAATTGCCAGTCTCACTTTTGTTTCTTTGTCTCCACTAATCTGCTAAATTTTCAGAGGATTAGCTCTTACCCCATACCCATGCTGAGCTTCCATTTTATTGCAGAATTTCACTCCAGCTGTTGTGTCTAGTACATTGTGATGAGGCTGCAAATATGCCTGGAGAGCTGAGGCTTTTAGTCCTTGATCCTCCCTCTAAAAAGAGGAGGATGGCTCATCTCCTCCTTGGTGTGCTCCATCACTGCTGTAGCCAAAGTCATGGCAAGGCAGAGGCATCGCCCCTGCAGTGGAGAGGTACGCTGGCTCTTCAAGGAGGGCAGAGGAGGAGGCAGGGGAAGCAAAACAGGCATGAGAGCCGTGCTGAGAATTGGCTGGCATTCATCTGGCCTCCCTCTCCTGGGCACTGCTTCTGGTTTCAGAGGCTAATGATAGAAAATAGCCCATGGCTTACAATACTTCCAGGGACTGGCACTCGAGGAGCCAGGTAAATTTGAGGGCTCTCCATGAGGCAGAATTCCTGTGCTGTTTGAGAAGACCTGGCTTTTAATGTTGAATTCCCTTTTCTATTTTTCTACCACCTGAAGTCCTCTCTACCAGGAAGATGAAAGCAATTGACTGAGGAGTGTACTGGATTAATAAATAAAAAACTAAAGTACAAAAGCTGATTTTATCAGTCTCCTGTGTAGAAGAGGGAACTGCACAATGCCCTTAGGACTTTATCCTCTGTTGTTTGGTCAGGCCTTTTATTCATGTAATTGAGTTGTAAAATTCCACGAAGGCTTGCAAAAATAATAAAGATGGTCATCTAATGTTAGCACATGGTAAGATAGCATCCTGCTGAATTGGTTGCACTGCCTACTTCCCCAAAACAGAAAAATCTCAAAAGGAGCAACCTTAGCACGATAACATAACAGTGCTATGGAGTAAAAGAGGAAAACATGTTAATAGTGAAAATGTAAAGGACAGTAATTTACAATTATGCATAATATGGCCAAAAAGAAATGAAATCTGTGATCTTAGACCACTAAGAAAGTGACAACTTTCCTTGGCAAAGAGAGGTGATGGCATCTCCCACAAAACACTTGGAACAAAATTCCCCCTATTTATTCAGCCCCTCATTCAGAAATAGTTTCCTTCTGGCCCAGATTTGCAGCAAGAGAGTGATATATTTCATTTGAATAATCGGATGTTCTTAGGTGTGAAATAAATGGACTTTTGAAAGCCTTCAATTTGCAGTTTCAGTTTTATAAAAGCTCAACAACTTCAAATATGATGATAATTTCAGTCTGTTGTAGTCTGTGCGAAAGCCAGTCACAGTGCACTAAAGCCACAGCTCTCCTGTACTAAGGCATTCCAGACAGGTGAACTTTTCCTGCATTAATTGTTGTTCAGAATGTATGGGCATTGTCATTAAATACTATAAGGTGATACTGGTTTACTAATTGTCTTTGGAGGTGGGGAGGATTAGCTGAACTTCAAAGGATCCATTTTTAAGGCACTTAATATAAATTATAGGTAACATATTTGAAAGTTGACAGATTCAAGCCTTACAACTAAACTGGCCAAATCTCCACTAGCAGAGTTTTGCAGATATAACCACATAATTATAGCAATCCATATGTGGCTTATCATACCTACAATGGAGGGTTACTGACATTATTTGGTCCCTTACAGTGAAATACACTGTATAATAAAGATGCAGAGTTGCTACTACACTTCTGAACTAGGTGTTCTTGATGATACAGCTACATCAGTCAAGAATCACATTTTTTCTCACCCGTGTTGTGTTTCTGCTCTTTTAGGTACTGAAGTGCTTGTCACGGTGCCAGTTCCACTTAGCATGATAATAAAAGCACCCTAGCCAGAAACCCTGGCATTTCCTAGTTAGACAATGGATTTCTTGGCAAAGCTTCTACTCCTAAGAACAGCGTGGCTTTTCTGAACCTTACTGCCAGTGGAACACTGGCTGTTATGTGACCACAAACAAGCTCTTCATGTCAACTGTAGACCATCATGTAAACAATCATGTTAAATCAGGGTAGTCTGTCTCTCTCTCATAAGAAGACAAGCTATGCTGTTTAAATAAAGGGAATTATCTGAGCTTGACTATACAGCTGAATAGATGAGTGTTAGCAGAGCAGCACTGCCCGGAGCAGCTCCATGGCAAGGCAGCTCTGGGAGGATATTAGCTGGCTAATGCAAGTCAGTCTAAAAATGAGAGCAAAAGTGCTCCCTCCCTCAAGGACAGTGGGTACATCAGAAAGGTGAGAATTGGTGGTGAGAAGAGTGCACTTTGGGGAGAAACAGCTTTTAACATGTTGATAAATTGCCCATCTGCTTTCTCTCTAATCACTTTGTCTTGTCTTACATGTTACAAGGTTGCTGGAGAATAAGTAATTGCCTGTTCCATGACTGTTCACTCCCTTGTACAACAGGGCCTCGAATATTACTGAAACTTAAGTGGAGCATGAGGACCATGCTGTTAAGCCGGAGGTCAGTGAAACAGAGTGGTGTGTTGCCTCTGGAGACCCGTTTGAAATCCACAGGAGAATGGTATGGGTGGTGTGGGAGCATAATTCAGCTCTCAGCCCCTGTGGGCTACTTCAGCTCTTCGTACGCTTTTGCCTAAGCTCCTTCCAGGCTTCTCATTACACAAAACACAGATGCTGTCATGGAAAAAATTTGAGTTTACTCAACAGCAAAGAATTTTAGCATTGTTTAAACTTACATACCTGTGCCTTCGCCAGCTCTGCCTCCAGCTTCGTGCCTGTACCAGCTCCACCACCACCTGGCTGACAGGGATGTAATTTCCAGAGAAGATGCTGACTTAAAAATTAGATTTACTTTATCTCATCACAGAAACTCAGAAAGGAAGGAAAGGAAGAAGAGTGTGTGACTGCACTGCTTCAAAAAGCAGATGCTTTCTAGAGGTAAGTGGGAAGTATTTCTTTACTGTTTCTTCAGTATCTGCAGAAGCAGTGCAGCCATTGTAGGGCTGTGTCTTCTGCGTTTTGTGTCTGTGATGGGCGTCAAGGATTATGATTAGAAAATTCAATCAGTGGGCAAATGCAGATCCCACAACACTGCAGCACAGGGCATTCTTTGGTAATGTAAGATAGAGAGGCAGACTTTAATTCAAATTCTGCTAATTGCTTATAGTATTGTGGTAGGAAAATCACCCCAGCTGAATTTATGACCCCAACTGTAAAACAGAAATAGCTGTACTTGCAAAGTCCTTGTGGATCTGAGAGGTGTTATTACTGCTTATTCTGAAGCTACTCTGACTCCCTTTAATAATATGGACATAATGCAGCAGCAGAAGATAAAGAACTGGAAATTAATTTGTAGCTAGTTGCCACAGTTTGATGTTTCTTTTTCTTCTGCCTTCTTCTGTCACACCTTTTATGTCTTTTACCAGGGCTGAGTGGCTCTCGTAACTTTAAGAAATACAGGACAAGATCAAGACAATTGAGCTGGAAAGTGTAAAAGAATGAGGTTGCAGGCTCCCCTGAGTCATGCAGGTATTTCTATTAAAATGACCAAGCCATACTGTTTATACATGGCTGACTTTTTTTAAAAAAAAAAAAAAAAGATTACCATGAGGGTTTTTTTTTATTATCCCGGAAAAGAGCAACAGTAGGTCTTTTCCTTCAACTTCTTCATTTAAAGTGAAAGGAAAGAGTGGGCTCACATGGATATAATTGATTGAGACAACATCAGTTTGCAGCTGAGGAACGTGAAGATTAATGTGTGTCCATCTTAACTGACCTGAGGCCATGCCACAGCCACATGCTGAGCCCAGGACTGGGGGCTATACTGCAACGACACCTGCGCTAGAGGAGTGCTGTGACTTGCTCTGATCAGCTATGAGCTTGTTGATTGGGGCGGCAAGAATCTGATTTGAGCTCTGACACTGTGTTTCCAAGTGTTAGAAGCTGGAGTCCATCTTTCCTAGACTTTTTTTTACTTCAGGGTTCAGAAAAAGTTTCCCTCAAGCAATTTCCAAGACACTCTTGTGAAAGAATAGTCTGTTTTTTGTGTTAGCTTTTGTCCTTGTCTTTCTGCTGATCTTACAGTGTTCAGTTACAAAGCCGAAGACGTGTTGACTGTCAAGTCATAGCCTTGCACATCCTTGATACCCAGTGGAATCTCTTTAGAGACATGATGTACAGAAAGAAGGTTAGTACAATTGGACATGCTGATTTTTTTAAAAAATCTGCTTATTTTTTGTTTTTCTTTTCCACTTATGTTATGTCCAAATGAAATCATTATGAACATATTGATTTTTGTGGGCACATTACTAGATAATAAGTAGGCAGCCTGGCCGTCTGAAGGGAAATAGAGCAACAGAGAGAGAATGGAAACCAGCATTGCAGTGGCTTCTCCACAGTTACCTTTCTGTATTGGTGATTGTAGTTACATGTCACAGTGTGGTGCGTTTGGGTTTGCAGAGCCAAGAGGGAACCTTGAAATAAGTGGTCCAGGTGAAAACCAGACGTGAGCAGCCACCAGAGAAGCAAAATCCATTTTTAACTATAGGGGCAATTAAAAGTCAGGCAGACCTCAGAGGCCACATTTAATTAATCTGCTCATTGCAATCCAAGTAGTTTATTTCTGTGCTTGTCAGTCTGGTTTCATTTTTCCAGAAAGGGGACTGGGGTCACCTTGCTGTTGCTTTTGAATCCCACTTTGCACAGTATTGTGCTATTCAAAAATCCTAAAAGAAGTAATTTCCTCTTCCTGCTTCAGATTTCTCCCTTTGGGCTTCAGGTTTCTGCCCGTCTCTTTGCTGATGCTTATCAGATTTACCTTGGAAAGGAACTTGCTAAAATGTTTGTGGGTATGCAAGGCTTTACCAATCACTTGAGCAAAGCTTGCTGGAGCAAAGAGGGACCTATCACTTTCCTGTTGGCATTCACCCAAGTTCACACAGGGATGTATTTCCAGTGCCATTTTTAATGATACTGGTTGTAAAAAAATCAGTATTTGTGACTGTCACGGACAGTTTATCAGCCAGCTTGCTGGTGTCATTTCTGTGGTTTTTTATGAGATTGTAAATTCTCTGGACAGGTCTGCCGCCTGTTTCAGATCTCACCTTCACAGTAGTTACATAACCATGAAATCCCAGGCGCTTCAGTTATTATTTGGTGTTGATGTGAGGAGGGCATCCTCAGGGCCTAGACATGATTGGGTCAGGAGCTTTAAAATACCAGATTGGAGAAACAAACCTGACAAAGAATGTAAATGCTTTAGCTGCTATTTACAAAGCTGAAAGGGAGATGAGTTTTTGGTGGCTTTTTAGAACATCTGGCATATCCCCAGTGCCATGCAAATAAACAACAACATTGCAGGGAAAGGCTGTTAAATACTTTAGTTTTAAATGCCAGCAGTCCCCTATTTGCCACAAATTACATATGCTAGAGGATGAGGGAGATTGTTTTTCAGAATTTATTGGAACAAACTGTAGCTTGTAGACTGACCTGCTAGGGGTTGAATACTGACCCTCCAATGTGTTTTCTGTTGAAAGAGTGGGGAAATGGTAAAGTACTGTTGGCAGCTGAGCATCAGGAAATCAAGATAAGGCAGCACTCAGCATGCTCCTCACTTTGTTAGGATGCCACCACAAGATCAGGGCCAAATGTTTCCCTTCAGAAGCTGTAGGTCTTTAACACAGGAACGGGAGTGCTCTGATGGAGATATCTCCTGAAGTGGTGCAGTTGGGAAACATCATCTCACCCCTGCACTGCAGACACCAAGGAAAGGTGCAAGGCAGACAGGACAGTACAACTTAGTTTTCCTCTGCTAAATGAGATTTTGGCAAAATTCACTCTATCCCATGAGAGATTTGAAGATTTTTCATGTTACTTTTAGCACCATGCAATGTAGTAAGATCTTTTCAGTATTTCTACTTTGCAGTAAGAAACTGTGTTAAAACTATCTGTGTTATTATAGGGATAGAAGTATCTTAGGCCTGTCTTCCTCCTTTCACCACTCCTTCATCACTCTCCCCAGCAAATTCTGGTCTATAGATTTACCACTGCTATTACTTTAGATTAATGACCCCTCAACTTGCTGTGGGCTATCTTGAAAACATGCATCACCTTTCAGGGCCATGTCTGAATATACTTTAAAAACCCTACCAAGGATGTTATTCATATGTCATCACTTATGTACTGGTTCTGAACTGATTCATCTTAAAAAGGACTTGAAAAAATCCCACCAAACCCCTCTCATCTGATTTATAGCACCAATACAGGTGGTTTTTTCTTAAACACAATTTGCCATTCAGGCCATCAGACAAGGAGCTGAGGAGCAGACATGTTCAGATCTGAGATTTTTTGAACAAGTGATTCATCAAATGATAGTATGCAGTTTATGTTCCAGTTAATCTAGTGATGAAATGGTATAAAATTAATTCCAAGTCAGGCTCTCAGTGAGGGAAGGCGGTGCATCTGAATCACAGTGCCTGCTCATCCCTGCCTCACTGCTGCTGCTCCTGTTCCCCTATTTCTCCTTCCATTGCCACATGTGCATGTGCAGCCTGAAGTCTCTTGTGCAGTTGAAGAGCTTGATGAAGACTGGGGAGTTTCCAGGTCAAGGCTTTAGGTCATGTGCTTGTGGGCATACAGAAATACAGATATCAGGGTTTCAGACAGGTACAGCCTTTTGTCTGAGTATTATTCCAGGGAATCGTTGTTACTATGCAAACACCTGAAATGCTTCACCGCTGTATTTAAATAGCAGGGGTTTGTGACACTTTTAAAAATCTGACCTCACGAGTTTATAGCTCTAGAGATGTCAGGACACAAGTCACTGTAATGGACATGAATAATAGTATTTTCTAGGCTTGTCCTTTTATTTGGGAGGAGATTCTTGTCTTTGCAGCCTGCCCGGTACTTATGGGCAGTCACACCACAGACACTGCTCTTGATTTTTAAATTACTAATGATTAGAAGTCATGATCCTTTTGTCAGTTGTAGTCTGTAACTCAGAGGGAAAACAACATCTGCTAGAATGGAAGAAAACAGACATGTTGTGTTTAAGCAGTTTTAAAAACAGCCATTTGACTTTGATATCTCAAATATATCTCATTTCATATTAGTGCATTCATATTTCTTGCATCAGCTCTGACTTTGAGCAAGCCTCTTCCCTGTCACAATCACCTTAGACTACCTCAGTGGTCATTTTAAAAGAGACACCATGTGTGCTTTGAGGTGGGGGTTGCTTTTGGTTTTGAATCTGAGTTTTTAATTTATTCTTTCAGCAAGTTAAAAACACAGTGTGGGGGTGAAGCCAGTTCTTTCTCCTCCAGTCTCTAGAATAACTACAGAAATGCCCAGCAAGGGTCATCTTCCAGTCTGTCCTTTTCACGCCAGAAGCCTCCTTTATTTTTTTATCTCTGTTTGTGCACTACCAGTTTCCCTTTTTACCCACACTGGAGATCAAGGCAATCTCAGGAAACTCCAGCATTTGCTGAGACTTCACAGTATTCAGCTGTGGCTTCTAGGAAATGACTTTTAGATTTTGCACCAGCCACCCAAAGGCTGGGACAAAGGAGACATGCCGAGAGAATGATAGTGAAGCTGGGCAAGGAGAACATAAATGCTGAAGAGAAAGGTCTATCATGAGGAAAAGGAAAACAGAGCCAGAGTGATACTGTGTTTCCTTTTCTGTCCTTATTTGTGGGTAGGTGTGCTCTGCTTGAAAATCTGGATCTTCCATCCAGGAGCAACTGTGGTCACTACCATGTTTAGACAAAGGAAAATGAGTGGCTGCTTGATGGCAATAAAGTTGACAAAAGCAGGCTGGACCCAAGCTGATGCCTCAGTATAAAACAGCACACTGCAATTATGCTGTGCCATTTGTTTCTAATGCAGCTGCTGCTGTTTGTTGTTTATTTGTTTAATGTTGTTTTATTCGTACATCGCGCCACCCTTCTCCATTCTTTGACAAAACTCTGTTGTTAATGATGAACTGCATGTGGCACTCCTGCAGTGAGGTGCTCAGTGCTGGGGTATTTTGTGCGGTGCTATAGCAAAACAGCAAGTGGGAAAATTTAAGTCTAGAAAAGCAATAATTTGTTACAGTAGAAATGAGCACAGAATGAGTCATGCTGCTGCTGATTCTGACATGCAACCAATCTATTAGAGGCTTGCTTTTCCGCAAGATTTTTCTCCCTCTCTCTGTTCCAGATGTGCTCTTCATAAAGGCTGCACAGATGCACAGACGGATATTTCTTGTCTTGGAACTTTCTGTCCTTATCTACAAAAGCTTTTGAAAAAAAACCCTAAACCTGGAATTGGTAAATGTGTGAAGATATAACAGGGCTTTTCTTCTGTCTTATGATGCTTTGATATTGTTAGTAGAGTATGAATGTTAACAGCAAGTATTTTGGGACTGTAAAACATAACCTGGAGGGATAACTACGTGTCTGTGAAAAGTTATTCATTTTTACCAAGTTTTTCCAAGAAGAGCTCTGTGTCATCATCAGTTTCCTTGGACTCCAGGGCATTTGCTCAGTGCCAAGATACAGACTTTAAAGTACATCTTTGCTCCCAGATTCTTACTGTAAGTACTAGGTCAGTCATCCTTTACCTCTTAATGGGAAGCAGTCTTCCTAAAGAATAGGATATTGAAACCTACTAATACTTTCCTTAGGACTGAAGACTCTGTAATTTGCTGTGCAGGTGACAAAGCACTGGAACAGGTTGCCCAGAGAGGCTGTGAGTCTCCTTCCCTGGAGATACTCAGTAACTGTCTGGGCACTATCCTGTGTCATGTGCTCTAGGGAACACTTCTCCAGCAGGGAAGTTGGACCAGACCAAATGACCCCACCAGTGGTCCCTTCCAACCTTTCCCATTCTGAGATTCTGTGATTTAGAAGCCTTGATTATTTCCCTGTCCATAGAACAGTCCTTCTGTCTTGATAACAGAGCTGTGCAAAGGAGCAAAGGGCAGGGTGTTCTTATAGAAACTGCAACTGCAAGATGAATGATGGGTATCTTACATGATTAATCAGTCTTATAAATCCAAAGTACAGCTGTATTTTGCATTGTAGGCTGGGGGGAGGCTGAAGAATGAGACAGAACTTCATTAACAATCCTTACGTGCAAACAGTTTGTGGAGCTCGGGACTTTCTGAGGAAACAGCATGAAATAATATTTGAATATTGACAGTGACAAGGGCTGCATAATCCTTAGACACTTCCTCAGCCATGGGCTATTCCTTAAAGAAAAGGAAAAGCAGCCCAAGAATATGGTATATATTTAATTCCATGCACATAGATGTAGACACAATATTGAGAAACTTAATCAAATCCTTCTGAGAGAGGAAGAATAGGTTCTATTTAAATTTAGTGTTTATCTGCTAGCTCTAGTGGTTTGTCTGGAGGAGGCAGACTTGCAGACTTTCATTAGAAATAATAAATAGAATCACGTACTTCTCAATGGCGCACCAGAATCATAGTAAATCATGTTTCTCAGAGGGCAAATGCAGTATATTTTTCCCCCAAGGGAGGGAACACTGTAGTGACAGTGCTGGGGGCAGGTGGGACCTGCAGGGACTGGCTCATCAGTTTTATCATGAAGAGAGCACAGAAAGGGAGAAAGGTGAAGCATGGTAAAGACCCTATAGAAAGTAGGTTTGTGGCATTTCGTTCTGGTGATACAAACAGTTATAGAAATGAGCACAATAGAAAAGGTCAAGGGCATGGCAGTCTCTGAGAGCTCTTGCAGCAGAAACTTGATTTAAGGGCTGGAAGGAAGGAGGGAAGGCAGCTCCAAACATCTGCTGTACAACATGAGTCTGGTGAGTTCAAAGGTGGGGAGGCAAAGAAGCAGCAATACAGGTGGGCCCTGGCACAAAGTCATAGACAACACGGAGACAGAGCTGAAAGGCTTGGTTTTAAAGCTCCACCTTCCAAAAGTGCTCAGCTTGCTAATTAGGAAGGGGCATGTGGGACTTACTGCTTCCACAGAGCTGTTACTGGGCTGTTGTGCTGTGTTTGTTTTTTTAAAAGCACTTGTTCCCGTTGCCAGCCTCACCTTACTGCTTCGAGAGGGAATTAAGGCAGCACTTGCTCTGGCAGACACAGCTGGTGGTTCAGACAGGGCTTGCAGGAAAGGAAGCTGTTGGCTTAAGCTGTTTCATCTCAAAATAACTTTGCTTCCCACCAGAAACCTTGGATGCACAGTATTTAAAACTTCAGTGCATTATTAAGAATAAAAGAATATAAAACAGGATGAAGCAATCTTTAAGTAGACCCTGGTATGCATGGTTATATGTTTACTGAAGTGGACCTTTGGTGCACAGTCGCCTCTCAGGAAGCCTCCTGCTTTTAAAGTGCTGGCAGATTTCCCTGCACAGCCCAGTGGGGTTTTTAGATCAGCCTTGAAATGGGACGTTTGGTGCTCCTAAGGCAGTAGTTATACCTGCAGCCTGTGCTTTCAGCTACCTTTCTGTCTTTCTCTAGGAGGCGGCACAGTGTTGGGTGAGGTCACCTGCATCGCTCCTGCTGGAAGGGTTTCTGGAGAGATGGAGAGACAGGTACAGCTCTGTCTGTCACTGCCTTCAAGGCCAGGGAACTGATTCGGTCTGCCAGAACTTTGGCTGTGGTGTGGTATTTTTGCTGAAAAGTGTTTTTAACTCCAGCTAAAAGCATGTGAGAGTTATAGATTGAAAAATATTCCTAATGGGCAGGCAGGAAGGCCTAACTCTTGGTAGTTATTTGTATTTTAGCTCTCAAAATAGCTTGATCTCTGCACCACATAGTTATATCACTGGAGGGGAAGATTTTAGGCAGGTAATGAGTGCTGCAGCTCAGGTCATGAAAGAGCTGGAGAAGTGCAGTGTGAGCAGAACACTGTTGCGTCGGCCAGGCAGTGTTTCCACTTAAAAGCAGTAGTGGGAAAGTATTAATAAAACTGAAATTAATTGATACAGCTATTGGCTTAGCTGCACAGATAGACAAGTCAAGTGTTTCCTTCTCTAGAGAAATCAGCATACCCTGTTGCTTGGAGATTGGGCAGCACAGTCAGAGAGAAGCTCTGGGGCAGTGAAGGTGGCAGTGACCCTGTCTGTGCTGGGTGTCCTGCTGAAAGTGGAGGGGAGGTCTTTTGTGGGGCTCAGTGGGCTGCGCACAGCAAGCCAACATATTTTATTGTCCCTTTACCTACTCCAGCTATAAGGTGTTCACCTCTCAGCTGACCAGATGCTCTACTAAGCTTGGTGTTATAAATGGCATTCCTCATTCCAGAAAAATAACAGGAAAGACTCATTCAATAAAAACAGTTTCTAACTGCAACTAATCCCTTTGCAAGGACTCAGAATATTTGGAAGTCCTTAGACTTTTCAGTCTAACTGGGAAAGAAACTGTTGAAGTACCATACAGGGCATTGCCACCATAGTATCTCTATAGTGACTAGAGATCAGTGGTACCAGAATGTTTCTAGCATTATAGGAGCTGAGGTCAAGTCTCTTTGGCACTCATCTGAATTAAAAAAGAAAAAAAAATTGTTACTTCTAGTGCCAAGAGAAATGCAACTTTTTTCCCCCCATATATGGATATTCAGATGACAGTTCCTTTATTTTCCTGTAGGGAAGCTGTTATATGGGCATCATAATGGTAAAGAGTTTTGGTTTTGTTTTTAATTATCTTTGTTTTCTCATTGCCTCCATAAAATTCATTATTTCTTCCCCAGCTTTTTATGCCTCCCTTATGAAGGCAGATGCTGTTTATGGGTGCACTACTGTTCTCCTCCCTCTTTATACATTTTTATCACTATTTCCAGTTTCAACCAACAAGTTTGTTTCTCTGTTGAGAAGCTGCAGAGGGCTTGAGGGTTGCAATAAAAATTTGCCATTTAATGCTTCACAGTTGAAAATCTGCTGATAGGGCATTTGATGTCTCAGGTCCAAACTCGGTTCCAGTTCATTAAAAGAACTCAATTATTGCCTTGCCAATACAATACAGATTTCTTAGTACTGTACACAGTTCTCAACAATGCCTGGGCTGGAATTCAGTTTAGAAAAGATGGAAACAAATGTCTTCTATCCTTTCAGCTCCGGTTTTTAGCTCTTTCACAAACTACCAGTCACTGTATTAGATTTCCAACCTGTGTGGCATCCTGATAATATGAGAAACAAAGAACAATGTGATTAGCCCAGCTATTGGAATGCTGCCTATCAAGTATAAGTGGTGAATCAGCTTTACAGACAAAGCCTCTGTGGAGCAGAGCCTGCTGCTCAAATCACTGGCATGATGCTCCTACTTGCCTCTTTAGCTGATGTAGTGGTTTGTCTTGTCACTGGTATTTCTTCTTTCTGCATCTGTTTTTCTCTTTTCAAGAGATAGCTCTTAATCAGTTGTAATGTGCGGAATGGTCGTATCAGTCTCTTCCTTTTCTTTTTAAAAACATGTATTTTGCTGTTGGCTTTTTTTTTTTTTTTTTTTTTTTTTTTTTTGTACTAAGATACAATCATTTACCAGCAGCTTGTTCATGATGCTCAGCTTAGTTCTTTTGGAAGTGCTCGAGTTTTTCTGTAAAAAAGGTCTATTATGATTGTTAACCATCTCTTTGTGTTACATCAAGTTCCTTATATACTGATTTGATAGGTTAAAGAGGGCTTAAAGAGGGCTTTGCCTCTACATTCATCAATTGCACTTTCATGTCTATTGAACAGAACTTGTAAGTAAAGAATTTAGTTTGGGGTTTTTTTTAAAATAAATTCATTACATATAGAATGTCAAGTATCCATAGGCTTCAATTCTAGCACTCTGTGAAACTACAGGAAATGTATATGACCTTAGGAGTTACACTTCAAAGAAAATGCAGCAGTCATTACAAAACATGTGCTGCAGCACACTGCAATTCTCATGCTGAGAAACAGCTGCATATCACAATCTGCAAATATATGTGTATTAAATTAGACTAGTTTTTATACACTTGTGGTCACTGATAGTTAATGATTCAGTGTATTCTCATTAACAACAATGATATTTTGTTCTGTGCTCATTAATTGCCACTAATGGGTACTTCTGTTTGGCCCTTGGTGAAAAATATTCCTAGTCAATGACCTTTAAATACTTGAACAGTTCAGAGCAATAAAATGAGAAGCAGACTTGCCTGCCACTCTTCTAATATAGCATAAAATTTTTCTAAGGAGCCAACAGTGTTTAGATACCCACCAGGTTTGACACTGCAATTTGTTTTTTTTACTCTTCAATCTTCTTTTAGTGTTTTAGACACAACTTCAAGCCCAACATGAAGTGATGGAGTCTGCTTCTAAGAAGCTTGCAGCAGGGCAAAGAACTGGTTTTATTGATGGTGGTGTTTTTAAATGGAAAATGACAAATTGCTTTCAATAATCCATTTTTTTCCCTACCTGTTGTGGAAATGTTTTCTATTTGTAAAGTCTCTGTTATTTGTGATATGTAAGGCTTTATTCTACTGAAAAATTTCCATAACTTCTGGGGTTTAAATTAATATTAATGTCTCTCTGTATACTCTCCATGGGGAAAAAAAAGTACAGACTGTTACTGGGATGTGAATAGAGATGTATGTAATTCATTAGACATCTGTTTTTAAAATCAAGCTGCTCACCTGGGGGCCCACACAGCTCTCGGCTGTGTGCACCAGGCTTTTACCTAGGGCAAGACTGGGAGCTGGTGTATAGATACTGTTTATATGTGCATTTTCCTGCTCTCTACCCTTTAAATCTCTGTATGACCAGCCTGCTCCTTTGGTCGGCATGTGTTCTGTGTCATGTGGTGCTGACCAGGGCAATCCAGAAAGAGTAGAGTTTTTCGAATTCACTGGTTTGAGTGGGAGTTCCTGTGCCCACGTGTGTGTTTCAAGGTGGGGGAATATTTTCACTGTTTCCCCATGCTGAATTGGGAATCCACCTCAGAAGTGTGTCTTCAAACAATGATGGATGCAGTATTTCAAAAGGCAGTGTACTACCTAGGACTTAGATAACATAGTGATGTCTTTGAACCTGTATGTCAGGTCTTTCCATCAGAGAAATGATAGAATGATACTCTCAGCCATAATTTTGAGGGAAAATCAGCACAAGAACATATGAGCACAAGAACATAGGAGCACAAAAAACAAATGCCTTCAAAAGCACCAGAATCTTCCGTGTATGAAAAATTAATCACCCCTGCTGGGGAATAACTCCCAATACATATGAGAAAATTTCCAGTAGCTGAGAGAATAGAATAGCACAAACACAAACCAGCAGAGATCTCTTAGGTATGAGCACAGCAGAAGGACTTCAGGGAAGGTGATCCCATGAGAAATTGTGGAGGCAGGTTTCTGTCAGCAGATGAAAGCAAACTTCTCAGGTGATGGACTGCTTTGTGGGGAAATGAAAGCAAAAACATTTCTGTCCCCTCTTACTCATTGCCTTCCTGTACAAGCACTGTCATTTCCTGTGCCTCTCCATCACCCTTCTATTAAGTTTATCCACAAATTGTTTAACTTTGTTCCTTCTCTGATCCACAGAGGCAGATGATCTATGACTGCTTTCAGTTACCTCTTCAAAATCTGGAGTCAGCCTCAGAGTTTGGAAAGACTCAGGGACTGGGGGAGTCTGCCACCCTCCCTTAGGTGTAATAGAAATGCATAGGCAGACTTGGCCATGGGGATACAAGGTCTGATTTGAAGTTACCAGATGGTAACATGGTGATGAAAGAAAGTCCATAGATCATCTTGCTCTATGATAGATGCATCCCTGCCTTGGCTGGTGTATAAATTTTCAATGAAGAATAGCACCTTTTTTGTCTTTCAGCACTTAAATTGTTTATCTTGATGTTGCATAGTACTGCTTTCATTTTCCAACCAGAAATGGAAGTGGCATTTTTTCTCTTAAGACAGCAAGCTTGTGCTTTTAAAAGATTTTAGATTAGTAACTGTATTTATGCACCTTCCCTTTGTTTCATTTTTCTTTTTCCTGTCCATTTCATAGTTATGCTATTGGAAATGTCATTATTGGAGGTAAGAATGAGTGCAAATACTAATGTATGTGTATTTCCTGATGCCTGCTCAAGCAAGGCTTTCTTCTTTCCGTCTTTGAAGAAATCCTGTTTATTTTAGTAATTAATTTTAGGCTCATTTCCTTTGTGCCATTCCCAGTTATTGGCTGCTGTTCAGGAGGGTGTATGTGTGTGGCTTGAGGCCAGCTGTGCTCGTCAGGGGTGTACACATGAAAGGCCCCCCCCCCACTCCTGCAGGTGCTCAACAGGGAAGGCAGGAACAGGCTGTGGGAAAATCTAGAGGGCACATCTAATTGTGGGGCTGTTTGGCATTAAGTGTGCTGCCTGGCTGGGCTGCATGGTGAAAAGCCCTTGTATGAAGGTTTCCTGTCCTCCCCTTCACTACTGCAGGCTGATGTTTTCTGCTAGATTACCTGCTTTAAAATGCAGCATGGCCTCACCTCTCTTGGAGCCCCGTGGAGATGGGAAAGCAGTTGTGCTGTGCGATGCATCCTGTAAAGCACTTTAGCAAAACCCCATCTTAAATGCAACAGTAGGGATTGGGAAAGATACTAAACGTCAAGCTTCAGGTCTTAAGCCAGTCTCCAGTTGACTGAGATCGAGATGAGGTGACAAATGACTCTTTTTTGCATCCCGGGGTCTGATCCTAGCCTCGCTTTGCTGAGATGGAGAGGTAGCATCTGCATGTCTGAGCAGCACAGAGCAGTTTCCATAGCCATGTGGTCAGCTTGTATTTTAATTCTTAGTGTTGATAATGTTATTAATTGTAGCATGGCAATTGTCTTGTGCTAGGTGCTGTTCAGTCATAAATACATGTCTTATGCCCTGAATGCTTTTTAATAGCTGTTTTGGGGTGTTGTACTGCTAAGTGACACTTCTATTTCCTTATGGCTTTTGTTTATTTCAGAGGTATTTTTTGAAGAGACCCATGCTACACTATTATCAGGAATCAGGTAACGGCAGATGTTTATTTTTCATGGTACTTGAAGGCAAATCTGCCTTACTGCATGATGCTATACGGTAAGGCTGGGACAAGGAAGGAATACACTGTACAAGCCTGTGTGCCCAATAAAAGAAATGTTCAATAAGCTCATGATCACCTGGTTTCATTTATTGAAGTTCAGTAGATTTTATGTAATATATTAAATGTCACATGTAAGCATAGCTGCAGAACTTTTCTTCAGGAACTCAAGGTTTAATCTCCCTCCTGGGAAGCTGGATGTTCAGTGTGTCTCTGAGAAAAGGGAAGTGTTACAGACCTTGGTGATGCCTCCCTTGGAGATGCTTGTCACCTGCCTGTTGATAAAACATTCCTGCTCTCTGCCTACAGCAGGCACTGACACTCTAGATAATTGTTGCCTGGTTAAGGTTTCTCATACTTCATTTTGTGAAAAATATGTTGATGTGACATTTATGGAAAGGCCTCAAACTCACTTGATATTTCAGTTCTGGCATAGGCCTGTATTTGGCTTTGGAGTGGCGTTGGTGAACCTTGTGAATTCTAGTGGAGGGGAAAAATCAAATTACATCAGGACTCATATCATTACATCTGTCATCTGCTTAGACATTCAGGTATTACAAGATATAAATTACTTGTACCTGTATCACTGGCTGCTGTTCCTAACCTGTCACATTTGGGGCTCTCACTGAATCATATGTGATTAGGTCTATGAGGAAGGGATGTTCTCATGCAGAGATCTGGAAGCAAAGAGTTCAGGGTTCAGCTATCTCCAGGAGGATACAGTGTCTTTGCATGATGGGGGGACGCTCCCAGTTCTGTTTTCCCCTGTCCACGTGTTCCCCGTGGTCCCAGAGATGTTGCAGGAAGGACCACACACTCAGGCAGTGGGCAGGAAAGCAGAGAGGATTTATTCCCAGGGTCATGGGTATTTATAGGGGTCTCAGGGGGGAAGTGAGGTCACATCCTGGACCTTGGGGGAAGAGGGTAGGGAAAGGATTAACAACAGACAGGCAGGGGACAGGGGACATCGGAGGCTTTCTCACCAAACCTGTTTGACTAGTTTCTTGCATACTAATTGGGGCATTACCAGTGTTTTGGGGACAGACAGAGACAGCCAGAGACAAACTCTATTTTACAATGGAATAAAAACTATGCCTTTAAAACATTATGGTGAGCTTTATCATCTTCTGAGGCTTATTGCCACATTTGCACATCCCATGTCTTGGCCCAGAAATGGGTGTGGACAACATCGTGGTTGCCCTAAGTGGCTGTCACAGATGGGGAGCAATGGCATAAGGCACCTTAAAACATTATTCCGGACAAACCTGATACAGTGCTGCCCCTGCTAACTTGACTGACATGGGTGAAGGCTAGAGTTAGGTGTTTGGGAGGCATTATGTGGCACCCTATTTACAATACTGCAGCTTTCTTCTATTGTTAGCAGAATCTTTTCTATGTGCCTGAAGTAGATAACAACTTTGGTCTTTGTGAAACAAATAAATATAGATATTAAAGAAAAATTTACAAATATCCCTACCTCCCACATAAAGAGTCTACTGGCCTCTTATCTTTTCATGGCTTTTTCAGTAGAGTAAGATGGCAAGAATTTTTTTTCCTGTTCTCTAGCTTGTATATAGAGGCTACAAACTCCCACTAGTATGCATGGCATGACAGGAAGAATTGTTGCATTAGCAAAGAGCTGCTGAGCAAAAATTGAGTTAGTGTAAGCAAAACTCTGCTAGGTGTTTCAGAGATAGCAGCTTTCCCTGTGCTGCAGGCAAATCTTCACAGTGCATTTTGTCTGTGAAAGAGGAAAGAGGCCATTGCTGCCTTCCGCCCCTTATGCAGGATTCCTGAAAAAGCAAAATGCATTCATGCACAATCCCTCTGTTTGTCCTTTCTATTTATTGAGGTGGGCCTTTGGAGGACCACCAGCATACCCCTGTTAGTGTAGAACTTCAAGGACAAGCCATGCTGGAAGGATGAATAAGAGTGGGATGGGAAACTGTTTCATAAAGATGTAAAAGCTCTGCTGGTCAGTGGTCCCTTAGTGGTCCTAATTGGTTGTCAAGGTGAGAACAAGCCTAGATTGTTCCGACTTACTGCCAAGGGCAAGGCTGGAGCCAAAGCAGCTGAAAGCTTACCCTGGGGACTCTCACTGTACTTTTGCTAAGACACTGTTTAGTCAGGATCAGATCTAGACCCTGCACGTTCCTCTGGAGAACAAAGCAGGGAAACCTTGGCAGGAAGGTATTTGCCAAGGGGGTGGAGGGATAGAAGTAAGAAACAGTGCAGTACAGGTTAGTATAAGTGCTTTTAATCCACAAATCTTCTCTCAGCATTAATCATTTCCATCTGTAACACGTGCCGCTGTTGCTGTCAGAGTTGATCCTTATCCAGCTGGCTGTTGCAACTCTTGCACAAGATGCCAGACCTTCCCAGAAGCCAGGATCATTAATGCCATGAATCACACAGCCTTGGCTGGCTCAAACACTGGGCTTTGTTTCAGGGACCTTTGTGTCTGCCCAGGCTCTTTTCTTGCTTACCTTGAGAAATGCAGCAGCGTTTACACTGTCATGCGTACTCTTTTTCCTGTGCCATGTTTATCCTTCTGTTTCTCACATACTGGATTTCTTAGCTGTTTTGCTGTTTTAATTGCCATCTGTAGCAAATCCATGTGAATGCTACAGATCCATGAGAATGCATGTTTCCATTTGTCAATAAATTTGCATCTCTTGCATCTGTGCTATTTAATTTCCAGGGCTAATGTATGCTGTTCTGTGTTTTTGAAGCACTGGAGCTGTACATAATCAGGTGTTCATGCCCTTGAAGTCAAATGGCAGCTCTGAGGTCCCCTTGGGCCTGAACCAGCGTGGTCCCAGAGGGAGCTATGCCTGGCTGAATAAAATGTGAGCAGCCATCTGATTTTACCTCCTTTTTGGTGCCAGGGGGAAGAAAACCTCACAGGCAGGGAAAACATGCCCTGCTCTGTGTGGGACTGTGACTCTGCTCTCCAAAGTTTTTTCTGAATGATTGCTGCTGACAGGGAACTGTGGGCAGGGCCCAAGTCAGAGGGGAAAATAAAATCTGTGCCCAGTCCATCACCAGCAGGTGTAAGGATGGTCCCTACTCCTGGAGCTAAACTTGGGCCTCTTCTCAAAGTGTGGACAGTGGCAAGAGCTCTTCCTGTACTACCGTGGCTATGACTCAGGCTATGCCACCAAGTTCATCACTGCTTAAACTTAAGGCTCTGCTACATTCATGTATGCTCCTGAAGGGCACCCAGTCTTGATTAGGACATCCAGGGATGGAGACTTGTTTGCTTTCATTCACAATGTGCTTCAGTGGTTTATCACTGTCATGACAAAGAGTTGTATTTTACTCCTAGTTTTAATTTCTCTGGCTTCAGCTTCCATCAAGTGATCCAAGTTACTCTTTTCCTTGCTGGATTAAAAAACACATCAGGACCTTATTGTTTCCCCTACAGGGAATGACTTGTACATTGCAATTACATCTTTGTCATCTGAAAATTTGATAGTGAAAGTTTTTAAAAGTACTTCTGGATCACTAGTGAAAACAATTGAGTTGTATCAGATCTAATATACTTCCATGCAAAAAAAACCCCGTCTAGAAACAATGTGATTTCAATAATAATTGTTTAATAAATTTGTGTCTGTCAGTCTGTCAATTCAAATCCATTTATGGGAGCCAGTTTTTATCTCAATATTCAGCAAAGATTAACTGATTACTTCAGCAAGGTCAATGTATACATTACATTACATGACTTTACACTACACTGCATACCTGCAGTCCTCTCCATTAAACAATCCATAGATCCTCAAGGAAGTTTTCCATAAAACTGTCTTGGTGGTGTTATTCCATCCTTCACTGCCTATCACTTGAATCTTGTGTTCATTTCCCCATGATTTTACTTGGGATTGATTTTAACTTAATTTCTCTGGATCATCTTCCTTTTTGAATTTTTAGATGAGAAAATTCACCAACTGTGCATGCCAAAGCTACTGTATATCATATTGTTTTGAATTTCTGTCCTATGCTGTGGTATCCCCAGATATAACTTGTTACACTACTCACATGAGTGTTAAAAGACATCAAATCATTTCATGCTTCTGAAAACAGACACAAATGAACACTATTGCTTGGTAGTAAAACAAAAAATGTTTGTTTGCTTGCTTGTTTAAAACTATATCTGCTTGAGAAAGTTCATTCTGTTTAGGAGCAGAAAGAAAATTAAACTCTTCATCAGCTGGACACCTGCTTCTGGCATTTTTTTGTATGCCCATACTGTTTTCTTTGACGGAAGTTGTCAGGAAGAAAATATTGGCAGGGGGGGAAACTAAGGACACAGTAGGGTTAGCAATAGCTGGCCTTAATTTGAAGGGGGTGGGGGGAAAGTAATCTGTTAATTTTAATTTAAGGATATTTTTGCAGATGAAAATACGTGCATTTGAGCGGTTTTCTCTGTCTTTTGGTCACTGGAAAGATTACTTTTTTAAGAACCTGTAACATTAATGTGTACATAGCTTTGTACAGCCTGTTGCCCCTGGATGTCTCTGATCTCTGCTGACGTTGGGCTGCTACTGGCTTAGTCATGTAATATGCCAAAAAAATACAGTGTAATCAGACTGTGGTTCATTGGAGACTGAACAGAGGTTTCAAAACTTCTTTCCCTCAACTCTTCCTTTTTTTCTTTTTTTTTTTTTTGTATAAATGGTGAAAAAGTATTGGTACTGACACTGTTTAATTTGTTCTGCTCCAGCTCTTCAGCTTTGAGTTGTTGTAATTGCATTTGAGAATTGAAGTCTCTCGTGCTTGTATTAATATGATTTTTCACTTTAGTTTTTTTATTCCTAACAAGCTGGTACATGCGGAAAAGAAACTAGATCATAGTACTAAAAGTATAGTCTGGAGTTTACAGAACAGAGATGTTGTAATTTGCAACCAGTCTGTGTATTTCTCTTTATTTCCTAGGAGTAACTGTAACTTGAAAACTGTTTGTAGCATCCCTGGCATGCAAATGCGCCAGCTAGAGAAATTAAAAAGTTACTAAATGAATAGAGCTTGACTCATTTTTGTGCTCTTCGGATTTCTTAGACAAGACCCAAATGATGAGAAAGTATGTCAAAATACAGTGAAGGGTGCACGTTTAGGTTCTGGAATTTAATCCTGTCTTTTTTCTTTATCCCCTACTGATTCCATGTTTGGGTATACTTTGTACAGTGAGGATCCTCTTAACTATGAGCCAAAGACCATCAGAGTCCATTCTGAGATTTGGCAAAGACCTTCAGGTGATGTTCTTTTTTCCTCCAAACAGCTTTAAAGGCTAGTAAGAGTCTGAGATACGGCATAGAAATTTACCTTCTTTGCAGATCAGGAAAACATTCAGTGTACCTATTGCACGTGAGAGACTGACTGAGTGTTCATGCCCTGTCCACACCCCTCCTTTCCATTCTGCAAACACTCAGTTTGCAATAAATTGGAAAAAGTTCAAAGATCTTTGGGCCAAGAGCACTCCAGAACTTCTTGGGTCCAACATATCTCAATATTCAAGAGGAATGTCTTTGCTCCCTCTATCATCTAGATTCATCTTCTGGTGTTTTACAGTTCTTAATTACTGAATTTAATATGAATCTGAGAGAGTGAAGCTGCTTAATGCCTGGGAATAAAAAAATATCCATGAGGTAGAGAGACAATTAAAAAACAAACAAACAAAACCAAAACAAAACCCCAAAACAAACAAACAAACAAAAAACCCAACCAAACAAAAAACTCACATTGCCTTGGCTTGTACTTTATCTCACTGCTACCAGCTCTTTTTATACCCAGATTAGGCAGGCAGCAGGTTGACACAGCCTAGACTGCACATTCTAACATGAAAAAGCAGCATTTTTAATTAAACACACTTGCTTCTTTTTCATAGTGACAAGCCTGCTGCAGTTTACAGTGTTATTCATTCTATTTAAAAATTAATTTCTTATCTTTTTTTTTCCCAACCAAGAGCTTTCATTCTCAAATTCATAATTTTCTTTATCTGCAGTATTTGCCTTGGTTCACAAGAACAGTGTCATACTAAGGTTCCTTAATTTCCCTTAAAAATTTTAAGTCTGGTGAGTTTTCACTTCAGCCATTGCATTGAGGAGCAGTCCCCTTCCCTTCCCTTCCCTTCCCTTCCCTTCCCTTCCCTTCCCTTCCCTTCCCTTCCCTTCCCTTCCCTTCCCTT
>JAWWEW010000131.1:18813859-18859499 GCA_035583185.1 Anabacerthia variegaticeps | reverse complement strand
TCCTCTCTAAAATCCTTTCCTTTTTCTTTCGTTTCTTCCTTTTTTTTTTCTTTTCTCCAATCCTTTCTGTTTGGGCTCACGAATTAGTAGTATTTTTCAAGTGAAAAGACTGGTTCTTTTTGCCAGTGGTGTTGATTAGCAAGTCACAGTGAGAAAGCTGTAGAGTAATTCTGGCCCCACTGGCGTGAGTTTGTAGTGATGTCATTTGTACCATATATTCTCCCTTCAGTAGCTCCACTGGAGAGAGGTGTCTCCAAGGGTCTGTGCAAGATATAAATTGCCATAAAGACTGTGATTTACATCTGTTGACAAATGCAACCTAAGTACCTGAGATAAGCAAGAATAGCTGCAGAGGATGTTGTTCAAAGCTCTGTTCATCAGTGCTTTATTTTTCCAGTTACATGCAGGTTGGACATAACCATTCATTTGAAAAGAATATTCTTTTTCTCAGCTGCTGTTGTCATGGGTGGAATTCTGTGTGAGGATGCAAGGGCTGCCAACATCTCTAGCTGAAAGCTGTGTTCCTCCAGCCAACTGTCCTTGTCATGAGCATTAGAAATCCTGAAGGAAGGACCTTTTCAGACAGAAATAAAACTGTTACATTTTTTTCTTCTGCAGTGAGCTTGAGCCCAGATCTCTAGGACAAGCCCAAAACAAACTTTTCTGAAGAATAGCTTTTAAAATTAGTCCTCTAAACTATTACAAATTTGATTGCAATAGTATGTAACACTTAAATATGAGGATAGATCTTCAGTCTAAGGTACACACATTATCTAGTGAATTTAACCAATTAAGTCACATCAAAGTTTCACAAATTGCAATTGTCTTAGCAAAGACCATTATAATTAGATTGGAGGCAGTTGTTCAATTACACTATTAATAGTAATAATGAAATGGGAGAAAAGATGCCCCACCTAAAATCTCTTCTGTATCACACAATGTTAGTAAGTAAAGATTTAGCAAACAAATTGAAACATAGGCAGAATGTTTATGTTCTTCTGTAAATTCCAGCCTTTTAGCTACTGCTTAGGGATTAACATAGGAAAGCAATGTCTTTTCTGATTCATTTTCTTTAAATTTTATCATTTTTTTCTAGGAAACATTTTAATATGAGAGTGATATTACCAGTTTCCCTCTCTGCCTTTTGAAATGAAGTAAACAAGCCCAAAGATTCCTCTCAGCTGTGCAAAGGCTTTTGAGAAAAACATTTTGCAGGCTGTCTGACAGCCAGGGTAACTTGAACTGCCACAATTAATTTTGCTTGAAAAATCTAGAGTAAATGCATTGCAAAGCTGTTCATTTAATGTAAGTGTACGTCTGGGCTTGAAAGTATATCTGACCCCAAAACAGTATTCATGAATCATAGTCCATGAACATCTGTGCCAATAGGGAGGCACGGCTGAGCAAAAATGCATTTGCAACTTCTCTCCCTACCTCTAATTTATATAATTTAATAAATGTTTACTAGAGTTTTAATGGATCTAGTAAATCATGCCAAAGATGCCTGTGGAACTACTTTTGTAAAGCAATTGGAGATGAATATTTCATTTAGTCCTTTGTTGTATCAGTACTCAAAATAACATCTCCAAATTGCCGTGGAAATATGGAGGAAACCATCATCAAAGGCAGTGGGTAATTTTCATGCTGGAATCAAACTCTTGCTTAGGGGTCCAGGCGCCTCTTGGTCACAAAGATGCTGCATCCCAGCACTGCTCCTTTGCTCCAGTATCTCCAGTATCCAGAGCAATACTGGTTGTGTTCTCATGTGGCTGTTACACCATGTACCTTCTCTAGTTACTTGTATTTGGGCGCACTGTACTGTCAAAAACTTCTCTAGAGAACAGTCTGGTCAGACACTTTATTTAGGCACTTAAGAAAGGCTGTTTTCTGAGTATAAGCCGTAGGAAGCTCTTCTCTTGTTGAGTAGAGGAAGGATGTGCTATCCTTTCTTAGGCTGCAAGAGTTTCCATCTGCTAAGGAGGGATTGAGCATCACAGTGTGTATTGAGGCAGTTTCAGCCATTTCACCAAAAAGGCCAATTCCTAGTCCTGCTCTCACCACTTGTTAAGTCAGGCTGAACTTTGAGAATTCAAGGCCTGGGTTTTTAGGGTTTCCTTCTAGCTGTTTCAGCTGTCAATTAAAGGAGATTGGACAGTAGTATCCAGCCGGATGCAGAGGAAGAGCTGTCGTTCTGCATATGTCACTGTTTTTGTTTTTAATTTGGTTTTATGATTTCAGAGGCAGCCCAGTCTTGGCCTCTGCTTAGGCTCAGTGCATAATTGCATTGCCTCTGATGACTGCACTGACTGACACTGTCCTAGAAATTAAATGGCTGTAATTCAATTTCCCAGGACCTCTGAAGTCTTTTCTGACTAGTTATTATTCTACACACTGAACTTAACAAAGCTAGCCTTTGGTTAAGAGCCCTACTGGTACCTTATATCTTAAATATCTCTGGAAAAAACTGGGCATATCCCTGGGAGTGGGCTTTTTATCAGCTCTTTTGAGGCACTGGTGCCGTGGACTTGCAACTGGCCAGAATCTGCCTGCTTGTGACAGTAGCTTTGCAGAGCTGCTGGAAAGTACACAAGAGAACAGCAAATCACACTCTCTGAAACAGAAACTACTTTGCCAGTCTTTGGTAAAGTATTTCGATTATATATCTGCTGTTCAGAGGGTGAAGGTTAGCCTGCTAAGTTGTCCAGACAGCAAAAAGAAAATAAATAGTAGGTGCCAGGGGTGGTAGGAGAGGAACTCTGCTCCAGGTGCCTGCTTGTTCTTATTCTCAGAACTTGTGCTTTAAATGCCAAAGTAATATTTAGCTTAGGCATCATTTGGATAGAGAGGATGCCCACTAGCAGGTTTGTGGAGTGCTGCTTGGGAACACAGCCAGGAACATAATTCCCCAGTTACCTTTGCTCCTCTGGTGCCAGTTTTCATTGAGGTCCAACTGAGCAGGAAGCTGAAATTCTTTAGGGATAGGGCATGATGCAGAAAAAGCAAGGAAAACTGCAGCATGCCTGTTGCTGATCCCCGTAGAGGTTTGCCGAACTGACCTCCTCATAAGGGAAAGCTAACACCCATTGATGTAAATTCATTCTCTTCCTCCTTTGTTTTGCTAAAGATTGCTGAAGGTGGTGGGTTTTAAACTGACACAATTTGAGTGAAAGCAGTGATGGATCAGAGCTGGAGTTCTTTCCTCTCCCACTTCATACACGTTTTAAAGATTTTTGGATTGACTGATGTTGGCAAAATTGTGCATGGTTCTTTCTTGTGCAGATGTTAAGGCTGAAGTTACTTTATGCTATTTTGGAACTAAAACAAGTTACAATACAGCCTTACCCAACATCCATGTTATTGTTTAATCCACCAGCAGAAGAGCAGTGGGAGCTGTCTTTAAATAACCTTTATTCTAGAGAACAGTATCACATGGAGATCACTGAATAGCCAGTGTCCGTTGTTTATGAGGCATTATTTGATTGTTTGAATATAATTTCTTCTATTTCAAGCAGAAATCTGTGAACCAGAAATCAAAGAAAATTTCATTTCAGAAGCACCTGAACGCAATATATTTGAAGAAAAATACTTCCCTCACTCGGCAGCTGCACCAGGGGACCATAATATTCCTGTTGCCAGCCACGAGGTCTGTGGAGCTACAAGGGACCCTCCAGTGTGTCTGTTCCCTGGAGATCCCTGCTCTGCAAGTCATTTCAGAGCAGCCCAAAACTTCCAGCTCCTCCATCCCAGCTCTCTCATGGGAACACTGGCCTTTCTAAGAGCCCTATGTCCAGCTCTTTCAGGATTTTACTCTAGAATCTGAAGCAGAATGCGGTCAGGTTCTGAACCTTCAATTCATTAACTAGGTACCCAGGAACCCAGGACAGTACGGAAGAAATCAAAATCTCTCAGTAACTGGACAGTAGTGAAATGTCAGACTTATACATTGCATTACTTTTTGTGGGCTTTCTGTACACAGCATTTTAAATTATTTAGATTGGAACAGAATATGAGTGCCACAAAAGGGGAATATTTGTGCAGTCCTGGAGATATCAGGCATAGCTTTGTATTTGCAGTGAGATTTATAAAACAAACCAGCTACCTCCAAATGTGACACAGTAGTGTTGATTTCTCTGAATAGTTCCAACTCATGCCTAGCAGGGTTGACTTTGATTTAAAAGGTAATTCTGAAGAATGATTTGATTCGAGTTTTCCTTTCTGTAGCTAGGCTGCAGGTGTCTGATGAAAGTATTCCTGAGGTAAATGTTACTACTCATGGTCTCTGTATTCACTGCAAATTATTCACCCTTGTCTATTATAGAGAGTGGTTAAAGAAATTGGAAATGATATAAGCATTTTTCTTATAATAGCATTGTATATCTAATTCCTCTCAGATGTATAAAGTGACTGGATCTTTTCTAGACTTCTACAGCTTAGAGATATCCTTTCAGCAACTCATTACTGAGTTACAATAAGTGCGATAGACTGATTAGACTAGTAGTTGGCTTGGATTATAACTTCCAGGCTTTCCTGCTTCAATTTAGATGCATACAATATGGAGTATAACAACCACACAATTACACAGAGTCTTTCTTAGTAATTGCCCAGCAGAGATGGATGATCCCCATTCAAAATTACAAATGTATCAGAACTGCTGTTTTAGTTTTTTGTTTTGTTTTGGTTTGGTTTTTTTAACTCCACCACTGAGAAATATGTCTGTAAGCCTCAGGATACCTTCATGTGTCTCTGAACTTACCCTTTTTTTGTGTGTTAAGAATTTGGCTAAAGAGAGCCAAGCTGAATTTACACTTCACAATAAGACTCAGAGATGTAACAGTACTGATCTCTGTTGATGTCTAGCAAAGTCCCTCAAGTGTCATAGGACTGAATTCTGTATAATATGGGGGGCACTCATACAGTTTCAGAAATTTCAAGGTAGAATCGTAGTCTTAAGGGCAAGAACTTTACTGACTCCATGCTGTAAAACTGATGGATATTCTCTTTCTTCAGATGATGGTGCTTGAATACATGTATTTTCAGACTAGAATGTTTGTAAGCCAGCTAGCAAGTCTGCTTCAGGTTCATTTAACCTGCAGCAACTTCTTTCTCATACGTGTTATTTCATAACTCAGATTCAGGACTTATTTTTTATCTTCATGTTCTGGTAGTTTTCATTTTATTTCTAGGCACAAATGAAGAAACAGTCTTCCAGCAGAAAATCTGATGGGCCTGATTTAATCTAGGGAGGGACTTGAACATCCAGTCCTGATTTACCTGCATGGCCTTACCTGTGTATGTTTTTCCAGATGAGGTTGGCTTATGGTTTTAAACTATCAGTGCAGAACAGACATTGACAAGAAACTGATCAATAACATAATAACTAGGGGATGGCACACACACCCACACCCACACCCCTCGCCCCTTTGCTGTTCCTGTGTTTTCGTGTTTCCGTGATGGTATTTACAGCGCCCAGGAGTGGGATGTTCTTGCTGCTGTCCCAGGTGCTGACATGGATAGACTTCAGGAGGAGTTCAGGCATACTCCTGGATTCTTACTGGTTACAAATTAGGTGCTTGCTTTTAAGTAGAGCTGTAATTGTGCTGTTTGTAGATTTGGCAAATTTGGTTTGTTTCCCTCCTTCTTCTGTTCAGTCAATCTAAAATTTCTGCTCATTTTTCTTTTAACTCTGTAAGATTGACTTCAAGATGGGTACAGGTTTCCCATTGTGGCAGCTTCTGGATTTAATGACTACTACCAGCACAGATTGAGGCATCATGAAGGGAAACCCAGACACACACTGAAAATATAAATTCTCTGTCATGCTAATGTTCTTTGTCCCGGTGACGTCCTTTTCTTTCCCCACCTGCACCTCAAACACCCACTCTGTAGAGGCTTCCTTTGTGCATGATTAGTCACTGCTTCTTCCTGCCAAAATAAACCTACCTACATTTTTCTTATTATCTTGTCAGAGAGTGCCCTGAAATTCTCTCACTTTCTTTGTTTGAGCAGTTCATCCCTTATTTCTTTTCTTCTTTCCTTCTTCTTTGCCATCAGAAAGTATTCATTACAGGGTGTGAGAGGCCAGGAGAGGTCTGTAGAAGTTGAATGTGCACTTTCAATCAACTGTTTACTAATGGTAGGTAAAATTTTTGCAAAGCTGTGCTCAATATTAAACCATTTCAGGGTAGCTTTAGAAATCGTGCATCTTTGGTGAATTTTTCTTTGCAGAGCTATATCCAGCAAAACAGAGATGACTAATGAAAACATTTCATCCTGAGACTGAAATTTCACCAGTCACATGGTTTTGAAGGCAACTTGCTGTTGTGAAAGTACTGTGGAGCCATGCTGCCTTACAGAATGTAAGAAAAAATGGTCCATTTTTAACCTAAATAATATTTCCTTGTAATTATGAAAATTTATTCTCACCTCCCTCTCAAGAAACAGCTTTGAATGTTCAAACTGAATTGCAAATAGTTGTTGGGATGTAAGTAGAGAGAAAGGATGGACACTAGTAATAACACAGCTACAGTGATGGATTCCAGAATATTAATTACATCCTTAGAGGTGGAATCTGCATTAACATTTTAATTCATACAACTTTTTCTCAAAGGAGCTGATAGCTCTTGCAGAACTAGGTCTTGCAAACTGAGGGAAAATGTCCAGAGTCCTTTTGTAAACACACACTGAATGTCTCCTTATGGTGGAGGCAATCCAAGACACAATCTAAGCAGCTCATCTGAGAGCGCTGGAGATTTCTGATTGTTGCTAGTCACTTCAAGGTGACTGAATGTTACAGCGGGAATGTAACTTTGAAGGAAATCTTAGACATAGATGTTCTTGCTGTCACATATCAGCTGGCCCAAAGGGCTACACAGAATTATAGAATTGCCCCAAGAATCACACCATGTGACTGAGAGTGTTGTCTAAATGCTTCTTGAACTCTGTCAGGCTTGGTGCTGTGACCACTTCCCAGGGGAGCCTCTTCTAACACCCAACCACCCACTGGGTGAAGAATCTTCTCCTGATATCAAATCTAAACCTCTGTGAAACAGCTTCATGCCATTCCTTCAGGTCCTACTAACGGTGACCAGAGAGGAGATCAGTGCCTGCCCCTTCACTGCTCTTTGTGGGAAAGCTGTACATAGTCAAGGTAAATATTCAGACAGGGTGTGTGCAGGAAAAATTGCTGTATTTGGTGATGATTTTGTCTGATTATGTTTTAGAAATGTATGAGAAAATAAAGTGAGAGGCAAGTGTCAGGAATAAATCTTGTACCTTTCTGAACAGAATCTGCGAGCTCTCACAGTGGTAAGTAGAGATTTACCCACTGAATGCAACGCTGGGGAGAGGGGGAGCTAAGTAAAGAACTGCCCAACATGATCCAGTATTTGAACAGACTGGTGCTGCACGCAGGTAGGCCTGTCACCACAATATAAGAAAGACATTAAGCAATTAGAGAGCATCCAAAGGACACCTAGAGAGATGGCGAAGGTCCTTGAGGGGAGACCGTGTGAGGAGCAGCTGAGGGGACTTGGTCTGTTCAGCCTGAAGGAGACTGAGGGGGGGACCTCACTGCAGTTACAGCTTCCTTGTGAGGGGAAGAGGAGGGGCAGGCACTGATCTCTTCTTTGTGGTGCCCAGGGACAGGACCCGAGGGAATGGCCTGAAGTTGTGTCAGGGGGGGTTTAGGGTAGATATTAGAAAAAGCTTTCTCACCCAGAGGGTGGTTGGGCACTGGAACAGGCTCCCCAGGGCAGTGGTCACAGCACCAAGCCTGACAGAGCTCAAGAGGCATTTGGATTATACTCTCTGGCACATGGTGTGACTTTTGGGGATGGTCCTATGCAGGGCCAAGGGTTGGACTCGATGATCCTTGTGGGTACCTTCCAGCTGGGCGTATCCTGTGATTCTGTGCGGTTCTGTGCGGTTCTGTGTGATGCTGTGCGGGTCTGTGCGGTGCTGTGCGGTGCTGTGCGGTTCCCCGATCTCGCGGTGTGCGAAGCTGTCGGCAGCGCTGGGTTTGGCTGACCGTGCATCGCCCCCTGGTGACTGGCCGGGGAGAGGAGCGCTCCACCTGGCCTCTGCCGCCTGGTCACTGCTGCCCCCTGTGCCACTGCTGTCCCCTGTGCCACTGCTGTCCCCTGTGCCCCCTGGTCACTGCTGTCCCCTGTGCCACTGCTGTCCCCTGTGCCAGCAGCTCAGCAGCAGAGCTGGGCTGTCCCCTCTGCCCTGGCTGCAGCCAGGGAGGCGATAGCTGGCGGGGAGTGCCCTAAAATGCCGCTGATACCTTACCGAGGAGGATTGAAAGTATTAGCTCCGACCTAGGGGGTGATGGTCTGTGCTCAAAACTGGTCCTGTGTTTTGCTTCCCTGTCCTCCTGAGTTTAGGATCTTTTTCCTCTTTCGACTTTTGAAGATGGTCTTCTCCACATTCATTCCATATCACCAAATCCAGTTTTTCCCTTAAAAGTGAAGCTGGTGAGCTTACATATATAAACAAATATTCATTTAACCACTTGGTGAAGCATTTCTTAATGTTGGAACAAATTATTCCCTTACTTTTACCTCTGTGGTCTTTTCATTTGTATAAGAAGGCATAAATAACATAAGAAATTAAGTGAAGTTAAGAAAAATCATGTTATTCTGCTCATGCATCAAAGATATGGCAGGATACACTGAGAGAGACAGATCCCAAGTGAATTGAGGCAATCTGACTGCACGACGCTCAGTCTAACAAGGGCAGGTGACTCATTCTGACTACCAAAAAGACTCAGAATATTTATTCCTTGTTCAGAATTAAGAAGACAAACAAACAATCAATTAAAAAAAACCCAGTAATTTAGCACATTGAAATAAAGAAATCAGTCAAGCTTTGGGAAGCCTAAAGGAATCACTAGAACCAGCAAACGCTCCTGAGATTGCCGATAAAAGGACAAAAGGGTAAGATCTTAAATATAGTAACTGAATGAACTGGTTGTTTTTGCAAAAAGTATCTGTTCTTTGAGAAGGAAAAACTCTTGAGGGATAGAGTTGCTCCATGTTAGAAGCCCAGCTATTGGTGTAAAATGACTAACACATACATCGACTAATGATTTTATCTAAAAGAGTAGTATGAAAGCTCTTGATGTTAATTGCATTTCAATTTGAGAATATTAATTACACTAATTAGAAAATCATCATGATAAGTCTTATTAACAAATAGCAACATTTTATGTGAGTTTTATATTCATATGTATTGTATTAAGTAAATGACACTTTTTTAAAAAATTGGTCTTAGCCCCAGAAAACTTCGCATACGGTAAAGTTAGATATGACTATGGATATTTTGCTGGAAGGGTTTCCTGAAAGGGTAACATTAGCAAATCTTCTCTCTTTTAACCTGTCTGAAGGTCCTGTAAACACCTGTCAGTACAATGCTCTATGTGACCAGTTGCGGAACAAGCTTAGAATAATGGTCAGTGTTTCATACACCCTTTGGGAAATCAGAACAAAGGAAACCTGTTTGGCCTAGCTGTGTAAGCACAAGGCTGCAACAGAAGACAGTTGTGTTGTGAAGAAATAAACAGGAAAAAAACACTCTTGGAAGAGATTAGTTCTAGACTTGAATGAACTAAGAAGAAGCCATTATCTTTGAAAATTGCTTGAAAGAGGGATGCATTTGTTCATTGCCTAGAAGCACAAACAAGTCATATTGGTAATCAAAAATCTGGTTATATAAAAAAAAATTATCATAGAGGGAGCAGTGAGGGCAGAACTATGACTTTTCAAGAAATCTACATAGTACTGTAATTCCTACATGTACTGCTAAATTTTTTGAGTCCTTCATTATTTTAATGGCAGTTAGTGAACTCAATATATAGAAGCAACAAAAAGCAAAAGGATTTTTCATTCCATAACTTGCAAATTTTAGAGGCTCTACTGGAAAGCATTCACTATATAGCAGACACTGATCAGTAATCAGAGCATTAAATTTAAAAAAAGCATAACTACAAAATAGCCTCTGCTGAAAAAAAAAAAAAAAAGTATTTACAATTATACTGTCCTGTATTTCTGTTTACAATCCTGTTTTTTATAACTAATTGGAGACTACTTTTTTTCACCATACAGAAGAATGTAAAAAGAATGTCTTCTGTAAGATATCTTGATGATTAAAGGTGAGTGGGATGAACCCTGTCCATGATGAAGAGTGAATGTGCTAAGTGAATGGATGATCACAGGCTCAGGGAGGCTCCAGGGAGCCAGGTGAAGGTCACCAGCACATCATAACTTGTTGTGCACTAGGGTGCAGTTATATTCTTTAGATAGTTTGTACCATTCAGTGCCATTTTGTATTTGTATTGAGACAGCATCTAGGTCAGGTGCCTAAAATGTAGAGTTGATCATCTAGTCTGAAACTATCTGCTGGGGTCCTTCCCCTCTCTTGGTTTTACTGACACTCAAGCTGTGACTGAAGCATTCATGCACATTTTAATCCCACCTCCTCCTGGAGAAGATACAGCGATTGCACACAGAAAGACACTTTCTGCTCTTAAAGGTAGCCACAGCCTGTCATATTCAGATGGTTTTGGCTGCTCAGTTGCCCAGTCATTGTGAGCCTAACAGTCAAGGGGCAGTGGACTCGTTTTCCTTGGGCACACCCACAAGTGCTCTCCTGGACCACATGCTATTCTCTGTGTTGCCTTCTCAGCTCCTTTCATTTCATGGCTGTTCTTTAGGAGTAATTGAGTTTTGCTCATTTACTGCTGGAGCACCAAGAAATGGAAAGGACACAGTAAACCAGAACAAAATAGCTGTTCAGGAATGAGACTAGAAAGTTCCTTATCTCTTTCATTTTTTCAGTTGTCTTCTAACAGCAGCTCCTACTAGTTAAAGTTTCAAGAGCAAAAGCACCAGCCTGCACAAAAAGCTACTATTGTGAAAAAACATGCATCTAAAAAAAAAAAATCTCATTTTAATAGGCAGAGAAACTGTCATTCAAGCTGTTCATAGACCCATGACTCTAGCTATTTTGCTGTTGTCAGATTATTTACTCATGGGAGTTTTCTTTTGCAAAGACCAAACATATATTATTGCATTACTGTGCCATGGTGTGGCACATGGCTTGGAACAGGATCTGCAAGCCTCTCTTGGAAAAGCAGTGTTGCTGACAAACAACAACTGGTGGATTATCTGGCTTTTAAAAGTCTGTGCAGATTACCACAGCTAGGAAGCCTGTAGTTTCTCTGGCCTCAAACCTGCCTTGCCTTTGGGCTAACACAAGTA
Organism: Anabacerthia variegaticeps; assembly: GCA_035583185.1. Lineage (NCBI taxonomy): Eukaryota > Metazoa > Chordata > Aves > Passeriformes > Furnariidae > Anabacerthia > Anabacerthia variegaticeps. The sequence continues at coordinate 18,848,241 of JAWWEW010000131.1, read as the reverse complement.
TTTGTGCAGTCAGGTGACAGGCAAGACTCTGGGAGCTGAAAAATAGCCTTGCCAAAACCAATAAAGAGACTTATTTTTCATCCAGCTCAGTACTGCAGAATATTCACAGAAAGCTGCTGCTAGCCCAAGGAGGGGATGTGGAAACAAACAACTGGGGAGAAGGGCAGGACTGCATCTTTTGATGGCTGTGCTTGCTTAGGGAGGCTGAAAGTGTCCTTTAAAGTACAGCCAAAGGCTAGTCATCTGAAAATGTCTGAGTCATTGCACAGCCCAGCTTGACTCCCTCTCCTTTGGAAGACTCAACTCAGGCTGTGAGTGCTGTTAAGGAATCTAAAATTTGGAATGTTTTCCCCATCTGGAGGCGACCTTGAATAAATTTTTGATATTACTTTGAGTAAATTTTGGGAGAAAACAGTCAGACTGGTTGACATTTTGCCACTGTTGGTTGCATTCAAGTCTTTGTCAGCTTAGCACACAGAGAAACAGGATCCTTGAGAGGTTCAGCGTTGCTTGCCAGTGCCACTGCATTGGAGCACATGTGCACACCATGATTTGCTTTTGGCAGCTGGCTCTTAAGGCCATGAAAGCTTGACTCATTTCTCTTGCTGGAATATTTAGGACAGCATTACATGGATATTTCCTCATTTAAGAGAAGGAACTGAAACAGACATTGGGCTGCTCTTATGTCAAGGACTTTGTGAAATATTTGCAAGAAAGCTGTGACATTAACTGTCATTAACACAGAGATACTGTAAATATGAACATGTTGATGTTTTTATCTCAAATGTACTGATGGCAAAAAAGTTTATAGCTTCCTTTAAATAAGCAGGTAATTTATCTTGCATAAACTGTAGAAGTGCATGTCTGCAGACAGTTCTTTAAAGAGTGCCACCTTTAATGGGTGCTCGTCACCTCATGGGTCTGACCTGAGAGATTATCAGTACTAAAGGAAAACCACACTGCTAGCAAGGGTTTACTTTATGACTTTCTGACCAACCAAAGGTCTCTGCTGAAGTTATTCTGTATTATTTTGCAATAAGTATCAGCAATGAGCCAAGCAAAAAATGACTGACATTAACTGGAGCCTGTCTAACCTAGTGGTCAACAAAATGCACCAGATCACTGGAGAAACATTGCCAGAGGTGTGGAGGGTGTGAAGCAGCTGCCTCACATACAGCAAACTGCAGTGGCACCAGCAGCAGCAGCTGTAGTACAAGCACTGACGAGGTCTGAGACAGGCTGTAGGCATTTATAATTAATTGGTCTGGAATAAAGAGATAAAAAAGACCTTGTAAAATCAGAACAAACTGTTAAAGGAAAGCAGTACCGGCAAGGAAAAAAGTCAAGGTCATTCCAACTTTGCAGCAAAGGTGTTCTTGTTTCAAGAAAGGCAGAAAAATGCTTTGTGTGTGAAGCATGTCAGAAAGGTTTTGACAAAAAGTGTGAATGAAAAGGCTGTTTAACTCAAGCCAGTGACTAGGGAGAGGACTTAGGAGGTCAGTATTCATTAGCTATCATTATCAAGGGTAAAGTATGAGCAGAAGTGACAGAGTTACACAACTTATCATCACCCACCAGTTGAATTGTGAAAGTTGATGGGCATCATAACCAATGGAAAATAAAGCACATACAAAGACTGTGAGACAATAGGCAGAAGTAAGTGCACCATCATGAGGCTAAACTTGAGCTGTGTCCTCAGGTACCAGCTGACTCAGACTGATACTTAATATTCTAGTTCAATAGTGATGACCTTTCTGTTACCTTGAGAATTGATGGTTTGTTTGTCTGAATATATAAAAGCATGCAAATCTAAAGATAAGGTGTGATTTAAACTCTGCGCTTCTCCCCAAACATATATTCTCAGTAAAAAGCGAAAATTCAAACTAAAATTATGTTTCAGGGCCTGATTTGACACTTGGCTCTTCCAGCATGTTCCAGACATCAATCAAAATATGTGACCTTCTGTCATCTTCAAAACAACCTGTTTAGGAGCTCTACAGAATTCCAAAGGTAACATAAATTTAATGAAAAACAAAATATATGCTCAACTGATGCTGGGTGAAATGGTTGGTGGTGGAGAGAGAAAAGGGCTCACTCTTCCTTCTGACCACCTCACATGAGGGTGTATTTTCATAAATGAAGACTTTTCAAGGGCTTTCTACTTCACATATATGTGTGACAGCTAAGAAGCCAGAAAAATGCTGGACTGGTGGATGCAGAGTATAAAAGAAACATCCATTGGAAGAGATACATGCATAGCTCTGAACTCATACCTCATCTTTTTTTTTTTTCTGTTGGGTTAGTCATCACTAAGTACACCAGCAGTTACCTCACACATGTTCAGTCAAGCCCCTACTATGTCCTCAGAGCACTTGACAATTTTGGGCTGCTCTTTCTTTAATCTGAAGTTTGTGGAAAATATATTGAAAAGGTGTTTTTGTCTGTGTACCTGGAGAAATACAGCCCTAGCAAGAGTCACCCTGGTATCCAGAAGAGTGTAACGTGATGTGTCTAAGACACAGGCTATAAAAGAGCATCATAATGCGGCATCTCACCTCACCAATACTTCATTTGATAGGACCAAAGGGTTAGACAAAATTGTTCATTCATTACAGAAAGGATCAGAGCAGGATTAACTGGGAAAACTATAAAATGTGAAATTATATGAAATTGAGTGTGCTGGGTGTAAGTATTAATTAGGAGTTACTTATCTTCTGTTAGTAACTGACTCGCAGATGTTCTGAGCCTCTGAAAACCAGAGAGGAATTTTTAAGGTAAGGACAATGGCATTTTCATTTTTTTTCAAAACCTATGTTTCTGTCTGTTGCAGTTTAGTCAAATGGTTTCATCATGAATCTTATTTCTAGAAAGAGAGACCTAGGGAAAATGGAGTGTTACTGAAGGGACACCACCAGTTCCACTTTGCAATTTATGTGGTTGGTGGTCAGTCTAAGAATACACAGAGAAATGCAAGTGTGGAGGCTTTTACTTGTCTTTTCTGTTTGAATTCACGTATTTTCATGTAAAATCAGAGGAAATTCCAGCACAAGAAGAGGGGCTGGGCAACTGGTAATGTGACTTTATAGATCTGGAAGTCCAGTCACTTAATGTTATAGCTGCCCAGGACAAATCATTTTTTACTGTAGTAGTAGGAGTAAACCCTATTTTAATACCACTCTAGTGGGTTATCCTCATGTTCCTGTTGGAAGACTATTCTGGGAGCTTGGTCCCAGCATTGAACCCTCAAAATAACCAAGTGAAATTCATTTTTAACTGGTTGGTACCTGTTTGATTTGCTGCCAGTATAAGTCCAGTAGTTTAATCAGTGTTCTCCATTTGCAGTAGATCCCATTCTACAGTGTTCCTGAAGAAAATTTCTACTTTTCTAGCTTTCATTTCTTTAGGTATATAGGATACAGTCTTATAGTTTTTTTCTTTGTAGGTTGCCTGCAGGCATTTGTTGATGCATAAACCATTCTTCATAAGATTGGTAAATGCAGAATTGTAATGAATGTTTTCTTTTCATCTTTGATGGACTGATCTGCAGCTTCTTGGCTATTTTGAGGAAAACATATTCCTAAACATTTGGTCAGAAGACTACAGTGAAACAAAAAGACATGGATGTAATTAGAAATAGTGCTGTTTCTGTTTCTGTGTAGAAAACTATTGTCCTGTGCTTCACCAGCGCTACTGCACTTGCCTTCTAGCCACATGTGCTGGTGACAAACTTCTGATAGTAGATCCCGCTGGAGTTGATGGTGTCTATTCTGATGTGATACCTGAGTCATTTTTCATCCACAGAAGACCAGAAGTGCTTTTTTTTATTGTTACCCATTATTCAGAAGCAAGACACAACACAGCAAGCTCATTTAGTATCACTGCTTGTTGCCCTCTCCTTATTTGTACCATGCCAGACTACTCCACAACAGGTCCCTCAAGGTTTCTGAAAATGTAATTTTGTCTAAGTGCATGAACTCATGCATTTGGGCTACCAGGCCTGAAAAGGATAAGTGGCAAAACACTGTGTGACTCAAATTAAAAGCAGACAGACTGTGATACAAACTCAGATCTTCCTCGGGTTTCTCCATTTCATGCTTCCACAATTTTTGATATGGACTTGTACTCAAGATGTGACCTATCATCACTACATTGTAGTTTGTTCAGCAGGACGGTGTTACCTGTGGTTTTCATCATTGCTTGAAAAACAGAAGAGAATGCAGGAAAACCTAGACTTTTTTTTTTTTTAATGTATTTTGATTAAGCAATAAAGGTTAGAGAGGTCCTTCTAATCTTAAAATAAATAGCTGGGGGGAAAACAACATTTAAAAAAATATTAAAAAATACTCTAAATAATTTTTAGCAGAGACTAGAACTACCTAAAATGCTTGACCAAGTGAAAAATAGGGAAATAACTTCACATTTGAAAGTAAATATATCATGTAAATAGATCTGTTTAGCTAAGAGACCTAGGTTTGTATTTTTAACACAGAAGTTAGCTACCTCTTAAACAAATTATATTCCCAGGAAGAAGGTATGTCACAAATGCAAAGTGCAATTTACATTTTGAAGTGATAACATGAAAGAAAAATTGCATTTCAATGGCTTATTCAACCTTTGTCAGATCTTTTGTAGCTCTGCAGACAGCATCAATGTAACACCATTATTTTCTGTAAATGTGCTATTTTCCTCTGCAGTTATTACACAGAGCTCACCAGAGAACAACAAAATTATCTGAATATGTCTTATGCAGGTGGTGTTTTATTCAACCCTGAAGCTGCTCGCTGGGTGTAGATAGAAGAGTGTGCGTTTTGCTCACAGTATATATTGAGCTTCTGTAATTGCCCAGAAAACCCAGTCACTCCCTTAGTTTAACATACACCTAAATGTATGTCAAGCAGAGCAAAGAAAGCCATTCCAACCTTTCTGCTTTGAGGAACAATTACAAAATCTCTGACCATCTGTATATGGGGAGAGGATTCCTAACCTGAACTTTTTGTTGGAAGGAGATTGGCAATATGGAGAAAATCAGGCTGATGCCAGCAAGAAATTCATACTGATCTGCTTGAAAAGAGCACATTTTATTTCAATTGTATCTGTTTATTTTCTTTATATATTAAAATTTAGTAATAATATTCTGATTGCTATTTATTTTAGTAAAAGAATAGTAAAGCTTGCAGTAGGGGGATATTAAAAAGGATATTTGGAGATTATAGAATAATGATAAAGTATATATTGTTGCTGCTTAGGTAGATATTGACCATGCAAAGGAAATTGGAATGAAGTCACGTGGAGGGAAAAAAAATAAAAGAAATGGGACAGTGGTATAGAAAGAATGGAATTAAGTTCACCACAGTTTGCATCAGTTTTCAACGAAGATTTCAGCAGAGGCTGCCCTGGCCTATAGAAATAAATAGTTGAGCACTGAAACTAGGTAAAAAAAGATGGTTCCATGGGTTAAAAAAGACAGAGGGAAATAGGATGTTCTCCATCCCTGAACTCTGGCTCAAGGTGTCAAAGATCTAATATTTTAAATAAACACAAAATTGAGGTGCCATAAATACCATGACCACTGAATAGCAAATGAATAGCTTTTTTTCATGAGGAAGATTAAAAAATGAGTTGCATAAACATTTCATCCTGTCATCTGACCTCAGAATTCACAAAATTCTGAAACCTGACAGAGAAAAATAGAAACATTGAGCAGTGGTATATGGCAGGTTGAAGCAAATTAACCTCTAGATCCATGAGACATGCTTTTTTTTTTTTTTAGAAATGAGAAAGTACAACAGTTTTGGTCTACTTACACGTAAGCACAGTATTTGATCTCATACCACCAGAAAAAAAGTACTACTTAAACTCAGGGAGGCAAGACTTAATAAAAAAATATGAAGCCAATAAAAAACTGCTCAATGGACACATGGCAGTGGCCAGGCAGGAGACAGCTGGCTGGGGGATAACGAGGAGCAGGTTTGGGGATGATGTGTGCGGGCCTTTATGGTTGTGCAGGTGAGCTTCTATCACATAACATAACAATTATTACTAAGCATTTGATACTGCATGATGTGGGCTGTTTTTGTGTGTTCCACATGCTCAGCATACATAGGCATTCCTGTGGTAGATGGGACATACGGCATCTGCAGTAGCAATGCCATGACAGGCCACATGCATGTGGACACCACACAGAAAATGGGATGTGCTGAGTCCGGAGCAAACGCCATGCTGAACAGCTGATCTCTTAAGCTCAGAGCTACTCTTTGAGCTCCATGGAGAAGCTGAGGAAGGAGAATAGCCCCTGTCTCAAGACAGGTAAGACAGAGGTGACTCTGAAACAGAGAAGGCCAGCAGTGACACCAGAACATCAAGTTGGACACATTGCAGGGTGCACACTCACCATTTTAAAAAGGCTTTGACTGAGCTGCTCTGTTTTTAGCATGTTTGTATGACTGTTGCCCCTTAGCAAAATGAGACTTCTCTCCAGATGTTGTCACTTTTTCACATATTACAACAAAGCGTGAGATTTCTACTAATCACTTCACTTGGCTGAACAAGACTATTCTAGTGAATGGCAAATAAACAGATAGAACATAACAAAGAGAGGATTTTGTAAAGCTATTACCACTAAGCTTGAATTTTAAGAAACGTGAAAACGAGAAAAGACAGACTATTAATTCCATCTAAATGACTGGCCTGATTTCTATTCTAAAAACCTATTTTAACTCTGTGTAATCACAATATTGCGTTGATTAGCTGACTGGAATGTAATCTTATTAGTGGTTCACAAGGTTGCATTTAATCTAGCTGATTATGCTAGTGCATCTCTGAGCAGTTAGTTCTCTATTGTTGTGGGTCTTAATGATCTGACTGTGCATTAAAATTCACCAAATAAATGTTGCTATCTAGCTTATTCTTATTTGTTCTAGTGTTCTGCACACAGTAGTCATTTTTCCTTTATTCAAAGTCTTACGTAGACTTTCTATTGCTAACAAACCACCAAACACTTTGCAGCATATGCTTTCTCTATGTCAGTGTGTATTTTCAATCTTCATAATTAACAACAAACAAACAAACAGGTTTTCTTGCCATGGATATTAGTGTAGCTTGTTTCTGCACTCTCACTCTGTTGATTACCTGCTTGGTGAAGAGTGCCTGACTTATGAGCTTCACAGTTCTATTTGCCGAAAGAAATTACATCTGCAAGACAGGCTTTGCAGTGATTTCATTTACTTTCAGTGCTGGATTAGTTCTTATATTAATCCCTATTAGGACAAGTAATTGTTTATAGAGAGCAGCTTTAATAGCAATGCTAAGGTTTTCACTCTGCCTTTGCCTGTGTATTGAAAGTCACTCAGCTGTGAAAAATTACATTTCCATCTGGGGACTTGTGCCAAGAGAAAAGGAAGGTCATCCCCTGCAAATGGACAACAAAAGCACTTCATGCAGCAATTGCTGGTTTGCTACAAGAGTTAAAAGCCAGGACAATGGAGCTATGGCTGGTTAGGGAAAAGGAAACATGGAACAAAAGAATGATTTTAGCCTGGTTATGAGGAGGTTGCAACTGCACTGAAGCTACTGTAATTACACCAGGGCTGAATTGGGCCATGCTGTCTTTAAAGAAACAAGCTGCATCTAGGAAGAATAAAAAGTGTAAGTATTTGGTACAGCCTTTTGAGAGTGCATTTGCTGAACGATGACATCTTTTGCCATCCCTCTCTCCAGCACATATCACCACAGAAAGCTGGCAGAGTGCAATGTATCCATCTTTCTGCTGCCCTCCTCACTACTTGTCTATTTTAATTTCCTGTATCAGGGAAAGAAACACTTGGCCCTACCCTGTACAGAAGAGGCTCAGCCTTGCAGATCTGTGTGAAGGGGTAATAGTGTTGTAAATCTAGACCTGTGCAGTACAAATCAGGCATGCTTGTACACATTTTCTAGGTGTTTATTGCCTGTGTGTTTTAGGCTGCATTTGCTGTGGCAGTTCCCACAGCTAGGGGAAAGGACCTGTGGCAATGGGCTAGTTTTCAATCTTAAGGTCCACCTCCAGCTGTCAGTGTGAGACGACCTAAACTGCTCAGCATTTCCTCATATCTCAGGGGAATCTTGATTACAAATTGCTGCCAGAGAGATGCTAGGTGCACACCCTGGTCTCTTGCTAAAACGAGGCATTTCTTAGCAGGGTTCAAACTGCCCAGCTGTTGTGTGTCAACATATACCTTCATTTGGCACCACCATGTTGACTTGTGCTCCCATGCATGGTGGCTCTGTGGCACTAAAATGCATTTCAGGTGCTCAGGCTTTTTTCCATCTATCAAATTGAGCTTGACCGAGAAATCAACAAGCGTTACAGCTGTTGATAAAATGGTATAAGCCTAGAATTGGAACTAAACAACAGAAAATAGCTTGAATTTACTGCTTTTAATTTTTTTTTAGTTAAAACATGTGCCTTATAATAAAAAGTGAATAACAGTATCTTAATGTCTGTGTGAGGCACCTCAGGCTACTTTTACTTCTTGCTTATGTTGGTGATGGGAATAGGCAGCCAATTCCAGCTGCCATTGGTGTGCCACCCATAGACACAGAGAAAATACAGAAAAAATACTATCTCCTTTCCCCATGAGTGAGGGCACTGTTAGATCAAATGCAGTATTACAATATTAGCCATAAGCTGCCTCTGAGGTCACGGTTTCATGATAACTTTACTGAACCAGAGGTTCTCCCTGCCTTAGGAGCAACTTCAGATTTGAGCAGACAGCCTAGAGGCTGAAAGGAGCTTCTGCTGAGCTACCTACAGAGAAACAGCAAGTGGACACAACAATAACAGCAATAAACTTGTTGAATGACAAATTACAGAGTAGCTGAGGCTAAGAGGGACACATGGAGGTCATCTGGTCCAATCCCCCCTGCTCAAGTAGGGCCACCTATAGCAGGCTGCCTGGAGTCATATCCAGATGTTTTTTGAGAATCTCTAGTGACGGAAACCACCACTCCTCTGGACAAACTGTGCCAGTGCTCAGTCAGTGTCACACTAATAATAGCTAAACTCAGCTTCTGTATACTGGGTCAGATATTTAACTGGAACTGTCCTTTCAGTTGATACAGCCTGCTGTCCACGCTTCTGCTCTGTACTGAAAACTACCTTACTCTCCCAGGCAATTCAGAGTCCTTTCAAGATTCTGAATCTCTTGTCTTATGAGCTGCCTCTGTCTGACAAGATGGATGGATGTTTTCAGAGTGGAAGAAAACTTCTGTTTTTTTCCCTTTTCCTACATGTTTTTGAAAAAAGAAGTCCTGATCCAGGCTCTGGGTGGCACACTGTGGTGCCACTGGGGAATTCAGTGTACCTGACATTCAGTTTATGCTAACTCCCAATGGTGCCACCAGCAAGTAAAAAAATGATTACAGTTCACGACTGTACTGCAGCTCCCATGTTCTCTTTCCAAGCACTCTCCACAGGAGAGGGGAGCATTCGCAGGAATATCAAATAAATCAGAATGTCTGTTTTCATTTATTGCCCTGTGACAACCCCACTGCAGCAGTGCTGTGTGTTCGCAGGCACCCTAGGGAGCAGAGGTGTGCTCCGTACGTGCCTCCTTTCACTGTGGCGTTCCACTGCACCACACTATGCATCTCCAGACAAACAGCTCCATAAAGGAGCTAGGGAAAGTCTGCTTGCAGCAAACGTACAGCTATGAGCGCGTCTCTCAACTCTGATTAAATGCCTGCTATTTATTCATGGCTCCTTCCTCTCTGATAAACATCAGAAACAGCCTAATTATGTTTTTCTCACTACTCAACTTGTGTTCATTAATCTTATCTACACGTATCTCCACATTATACCATAGAGACTTGGAATCAGATTTTTCAAAGGCTTTTAAGCACCTCATATACCATGATTTCTATCAACTGTGACATGGACAATTTCTATAAATTCTTACTTTCACCAATCAGTGTAAGGAAAGTTGGTGGCTTAGAAAAACATTACACAAATCATCTGAGTAGAAGTGAGGTAGAGAATGGAAAGTCTGACTGTCTGTGGGTTTTCTAATTTCCAAGTTAAGTTTCATACTAAACAGAAAAATAGCTCTAAAACTGAGTTGATTTATGCAGTCTGTATTCCTCTATATCATAGGAAATTGCTAAATAAACACCTAAGACTAAATTCTTATGAAATGTGGGCTATTATGAAAAGTGGCATATTACATTATTGTCAAAATTCTTTCCCTCTCAGGCAGTGCTTTGCCAAAGTAGTACAATTTCACAAAGTTCAATTTCAAGAAAAGCACATTTTCTAAGGGAAATTAAGATCCTGGTCACAGCACAGCCATCCCTGCCTGAACTGGTGTTTTGTATCAGCTGAGCATGTCCATGGATTCTTTCTGGGATTCTAAAGAAAACATGACCCAAGTCCTTCCTCTGGGATTGTTTGAAAGTTTCAGGTCCAGTCCTGTAAATATTTTTGTATTTATAAATATTTTGGTATGCTCACTGTGCAAAATTGACATATGTGCCTCCATTTTCTTTCTACTGAAACTTCATCTCTCGAAACAGTTACTTAAAGAATCCACTGTTCATCCATAAGCAGCATACACGCTTAGAGTGTACCACAACTTCATCAACATCATAGACGGTGAGACTGAGTGCACCATCAGCAGATTTGAAGATGACACCAAGCTGGGTGGTGCAGTTGACACACCTGAAAGACATGATGCCATCTGGAGGGATCTGGACAAGCTGGAGAAGTGTGTCTCATGAGGTTAGCAAGGCCAAGTGCAGGGTCAGGGCAACCTTGGTATCAATACAGGCTGGAGGATCAATGGATCAAGAGCAGCCCTGCTGAGAAGGACTTGGGGGTGCTGCTGGATGAGAGGCTGGACATGACCCAGCAATGTGCGCTCACAGCCCAGAAAGCCAATTGTCCTGGGCTGCATCAAAAGCAGCATTGCCAGCAGGGCGAGGGAGGTGATTTTGCCCCTCTGCTCTGGTGAGACCCCACCTGGAGTGCTGCTGATCTAGTTGAAGGTGTCCCTGCCCATTCCAGGAGTGCTGCAGTACATGACATTGCAAAGTCCCCTCCAACCCTTTCCATGAGTCTACACGTTCCACAGATAAATGACTGAAAGAGAAACTATAGATCTTCTCTCAAGTGTGGCTGTCAAGATGATGAATATCCTCAGTTACAGAAATGAGGAGAATCACATGGACAAGCTGCTGCAATGTTCTTTTGCCTGCCAGCAGAGGTTTTTCTGCACTGTTCTTAGCTTATATTTGATGTTATACTGGAAATCTGCTCTAGGAAGGGAAATTAGTGTCACCAAAGGATAATACTTAGTAGTGTGGAGTACTGAAAATCCTGCTACCAGATGGAAAAGAATAAATAAATACATATGTGTTATCTGTGAGGTCAAGTGAGACCTTCCGAAACAAGGAAAAGCCAAAAACATCTAATAGCGCTAAACAACTGAATATGCCAGAGATTATCAGAATTACCATTAACATTGTATTCCATGACCTGATAATAAATCTGATTTTCACCTACTTATAAAAATTCTAAATTATTTTCTAATTTTTGAGATAGCTGCATGACTGTCAACAGACCTCTGTATTCAAAATTACTTTCAATTTCTTTAGGACAACCACTGCTAAGGCATAGGATGTGAGTTTATACTGGAATTTAACTCCTGTGTAAAGACCACCATTTGATTTGTCGCTTGTGTATCCATATGATAGAGATATTTAAAAAGAGGACTGAGGAAAGTCTCATGCCATGACTGTGAGATATTTCTTCCTGTTGCCATGTCAGTTTTTCTGAGGTTTCTGGTTCAGTGTGAGGTTGTGAACTTTCAGAACTACTTTGGATGCTGCTTATAGACCCATTCAATGTAATAGGAATTTTCTGACTGAAGTAAGGCAAGGATGAGGTTGCATTATTGTAAAAGCTTCTCCCAGCAGCTTCTGGATCATAGTCCAGGAGTAGCTACTATGAGGAAGCATGCCTTGGCTTCATTCTCTTAAGGAATTTCAGGAATGCTATGGTCTAGTGAAGGCGATCAGAAAAGAGGGAGACTGTTTCTTCTGAAATGCCTTTAATAATGAGAAACACATCCTGAAAGGAGTGATTCTGACAGACAGTTTGGTGGCCTTTATGTCACTTCTACTGCACAGATTTCAGTAGTAAAATCACTGCCATTTTTATGATCTTGGCTGCTAATGGGAGTATTCATTCAAATTGCAACAGCATGTCAGAGCTTTGAAATGGCTCAGTGATGCTCAGCAGCTGAGGCAGAGAAGCAAACTGTGCGCATGTACCTGGATTCCCTTTATTACTTCTTGTAACTGCTGTGGGAAACCAAAGAAAAATATTTTAATGATGGTTTTGCCACTCTTTAGCAATGCTGTTTACAAACATTGTAAAACATAGCTGCTGATTTCAATGATGTTGATTTTTCCTGATTTCATTCACAGGGTTACAAACCTGCTAGAAGACCAGTAGTACCCAACAGGAGTGAACCAGATGTAATGGATGCCTGTATTTAAATGGCACTAGCAGGACTGAGGCCCCTGAGAAAGACAAAATGGCTGAAATGCTACAAATTTCCAGTTGCTACAGCTGAGCCTGTCTTTCTCCTGTAAACTCCCATTTGAAAATTATTCATCTATAATCCTGCCCAAACTGCAGTTATGAACTACATGCAATGTTAATCGGTTGCTGTTAATTGGCAGTGTAGCATGTCACATCCACCACAGAGTTACCAGTGTAGATGCATCAGGTTGGTAGTAGCCCAAATAGGCAGACACTTTACACAGCCTTTGTCAGGAAGCCAACAATTTAATTTAAATGCACCCCAAGCAATATTGTGACCTTGGCTTCTGCTTCATCTCAGAGTCATCTGCTCAAGCCTCTGTGTTTGGCAAGCTGTCCAAGAGTGTCCAAGTGTCCAGGCTCTCCAGGTAATTCCAGGCTGTGGTTGATGTTGTGCCACTGGGGAGAGGAACTTGTTTGACCCATGACTGATTTTATTCACTGATGGAAGATGTGAGCTCATACCTCACACCTCAGTGCTAGAGGCTTTAAAAGCTAAATTACATGTTCAAGTAATATAATTACAGTGCCTTGTGCTGTAAGTCAGAAAGCAGGAAATAAATTACATTCACACAAAACTCAGAAGATCCTTATCATGCAGATAATATTGCTACGACATGATGCCAGTAAGTTGGCAGGACTGCACATGCTATTTAGATATAGCATTAATTCCAGACTCAATACTAGATGTGGCAAAGATCTTTGGCAAAGACTAGATGTGGACTTTTACCTCCAGGTTTAACTCCCAAGCCCCAGATCAGGAGAAGACATTGGGAGGGTACCAGCACGATACAGCTGGGAAGTTTGCTGCCAAGGCAGAGAATCACCTGATGGGAAAATGAAGTGCTCAAAGTCCTAGTTTGTTGCCTTACACGATGACCTCAGTGACTGAACTGACAGCTGACAATTGTGCCTCCCATTTTAGCCCTTTACAGAGATTTTCCAATAATGACATTGTGGCAGAGCAGTGGAAAAGCTGTGCTAACATTTGAGCAAGGCCTAATATAACCTTGAAGGTTGCTGGCATAATCAATCAATTAATGATTAAAATGCCATGTGTTTGGGCCAGTGCAGTGTCCTATGTCAGTGAAAAAGCTTATATGTTCTTAAAGTGCTCTTCAGCTGAGCCTTCTATCTTCAGAGTAGCCTCCTGGTGTGTCCACAACACTCACAGAACCAGATAAGCAGTGCGGGGGGGAAACAAAAACCAGAAAAAAATAAGAGGCAATCCTGTCACGTGGATTTTGACCTGCAGGGAAGGAAATCCATGAAAACCTCTAGAGTCTAATGAGGACTTGGTGCTTGTTAATTGTTCATTTTAGGGGTTTGCATCATATTTCATAACCAACCTTGAACCAGTGAAAGCAGGTAGATTGCTACAAGTACATACAAATTTTAAATTGTCTCTCCAGTGGGTAACTGTAGAGGACTGGGAGCAAGATTCAGCTCATATAGCTTACCAGGGAGCAAGGAGATAGGAGGCGGAAACCAAACCAATGGCAGACAATAAATCCTCTGGAGGAGGCCGATGAATGTGGATTGCCACTGCCATGGGCTGACGACTCAGGATAGGAAAGTGAGTGACAGAACACAAAATCCAGAGAGGGCAACCAGGCATGCAGTATTTTGCTTTATAAAAAGAGATGCCATTCAGTCTATAGATGCATCTCAATGAGAAGTAGGAATGAAAATTTGTCATAAAATGGCTCATGAGAATGGAAATAGTTGCATATTTTATACCAATCTGTCTTTCTTGCTGATGTCTATAAATACTGGTGCTTAGTTCTTTGAATTCATATCTGTTCTGTTCTGGCATTATTATCTCTCCATCATTATGAACAAATGTGGAGTAAGCCATCTGGAAAAAAAACCTAAAAAACATATTCTAAATTATGTTTCTCTCTCTACTGTCATGTGAGTATTAACTCAGATAAATGAATTTAAGCTATTCCTGGTTCCATTACCAATCTGCTAGACAATGACAGTAAGTAACTCTCTAGCTTTTTTAAAAACATTTTGAGATGTATGTAGTGAGAGCATCAAAGAGTAATTCACCTTTCTGAGGGATAATACCAGTCTTTACAGCACCTGTTCTCACACTTTTATCTGTGAGTCAGAACTGCAGCTTGTCACAGCTTTTCCCAATGATCTACAGGGAGAGGTGTTTTGGGGAAAATGCTTTTTAGTCATTATGAAATGGGTCATATTTTGTCTGTCAGCTCTTCAGAATTGGTTATGAATTTCTTTCACTGCCTACTAAATTTATTTTACTGCTGACCACACATAGATATTAACTGCAGCTTGCCTGCATGTTTTTGCTCAGATGAAACATAGCCTTCAATGAAATCCCACAGATACAACTTTGAAAAGTAATATTTAGCTGATAATTCTGGTAGAGAAAATGGAAAGGATTGCATCTCATTCAGTTTTAGAAACAGGAACTTTGCACAGCTTGTAAAAGTAAGGGAGCAATACTTCAGTCATCAAATATAAGTGTGTGACAAACCTGCTGACTGAGAAAAACCTGGTTTGAGACACTTGGGCCTTAGTTTAGATGTATATTTGTGATGCCTTTTATTTGAGTTGTGTTCAGAATTTTTGAGAGTTTTTTTGCAGGTGCTGCAGAGAGGTTATTTTTCAGTGACATCATATTTAGTGACACGTCTAGATTTCGTTATAAGATACTAGCCAACCTTTCAAAATTGAACATATTTCAATGAATAGATTTCTTTCCCTACCTATTATCCTTCTGTTTCTACTTTTGGAATCTATCTTTTCCATATATTCTCATTTTAGATATACATATAAAGATAGTATATATAGAGATTATATTTTTTAATAACATATATACATACACTTTGTGTATACACTTCCCCAGTATAATGCTACAGTGACTTGGAAATTGTACAAAGTGGCTTATGGTTCTAATTTTAGCAAAACTATAAGAACTGAGGAGAAAGTATAAACTGTAGACGTAAGACAACGCAATTCCCTTTCCAGCTCTTGACTTTTTCTGCATTTTAAAGGGCCTCCAGGGCTCTGCACAATAAATTTTACATAGGTTCTGACATGAACTTTCCTGTGAGGAGTCACCAACCTTGTAGCAGTTTGCTCTTTATAGATCAAAGCAAGGGAAGATGCTGTGAGAATTTTTTCCATGAGCCCTACCTTCTCTGTCTCCATAGATCTTCCCAAAAGGTCATTCATCATTTAAGTTAATGTAGAAATAGATAAATTGCTATAAACTGCTAATTTTCAACACTACCAGAAATCAGTATCATCTTTTGTAAAATTTGTTGTATATCTCCTCACTTTTTTTTTTTTTTTTTTTTAATGTGGGAAGGAGAGAAGAGGGTTTTTTTCCCCAAAAGCTTGTGTCTAACTGTGGTGGTTTGACCCTGGAAAAATGCCTGGTATCCAGCAAGACTCTTTCAAGGCCTTTTTTCCTCTCCCTCACCCCCTTTCACCTTCCAGAGGGAAGAGGAAGAAAAACCGGCTAGGAATTTACAGCTAGAGATAACAACCAAAAGAGGAGCTTTGATTAATACCATGGGCAAAGCAGAACTTAGAGTAATGCTTAAATTTATTACTAACAAACTAAAAACTAAAAATAAGAAATGGAAACAGGTTAGGAACAACTTTCCACAACCATCCCTCGGTCTGTCCATGCCCCCTCCTTCTCCCAATGGTGCAGGGGACAGGGAAATGGAAGGTTTACAGTCAGTTGTTGTTGGGTCAGCCATTCACAGATGTAAGTCCAAAACTTAAGCAGCAGTTCTGTCTCAGGGACAGAGAGAGAGAGAGAAATCCTCTGCTCTCTCGTGGATCATTCCATGGGGTGCAGTCTCTCATGAAAAGCTGGCTGTACCTATTTAAACATGGGCTTCTCCCTCTGTGGGTCACGGCCGCAAGTCTTTGCCAGACCTCCGCTCCACCTTAGGCACCACCTACTCAGCGTTGACCTCTCCTCCGTGGGTCTTGGCTGCAAATCTCTGCCAGACCTCTGCTCCACCTTGGGGGCCTCCCACGAGGCAACAGCTTCTTTCATGCATCTCCCTGCTCTGACAGGGGGGTCTTTGCACCCTGAGGGATCCCATGGGCTTCGAGGGGACAACTCATAATCACCATGGTCATCACCACGTATTCAGGAAATAATAGTTTTAAGTCCTCTTCCTGATCCGTGGGGTCCTTCCCCTCCTTCTCCTCTTCTTCTCCTGCTCTGACCTTGATGTCTGCGTTGTGATGTTGTTAATCCATGGCCGCCCATTTCTAACTGCGCAACAACTTCTTAAATATGTTTTCACACAGGGGCGTAACTTAATGGTTCAAAAGCAGGAAGTTTTCCTTGGAGCTGGCCCTCATTGGCTCTGCTCTATAGGATGGAGGGAAACTCTCAGAGACTTCTGACAGAAGCCAATCTTCCTCTTATTAAAAAAAAAAAAAAACAAGTCAGAAAAACCCATGACACTAACTTACACCTTAAATGCTGATCATCTTCTGGCCTAACAGCCCTACTCTTTGTAAGCGCAGAAAATCAGTTATGCTATTCCTTTATGCAATACTCAGACTTTTGGTGGATGTGTTCAGGATAAACTAGTTTCTGGCCTTAGTTTTGCAGCAATATGATGACAGCAACATTTAGCCCCCTCCTTCTATCAGGGAAAGGTAAATAAAGAAATCAAACCCCCTGCATAAGTCAAACTGAATTTCCTAGTAAACTAGAAGTAGAGAATGCTTAGTAACTAAAAAAACCACACAACTTCAGCCACGGCCATATTTAGCATAAAAATGCAGAGTTAAAAAAACAGAAATTAGATAATTCCCTATTACTAAGTTATCGGGTCCTGGGGCCTCCGATATCTAAATCAAGAACCAATCTAACAGGGCCACAAGATGCCCTCTGTATGCTGAGACTCTCCATCAGGCTGTCCTTTCTATTGAAAGAGGTTGCAGGGGTACAGCTGCTTGCATGGGTGCCCTCCCTACCTGCAGTTTGTCTGCTCTGCTTCTCCAGCTCGCACAATTTCCTCCAAGTGCCCTGGAGAGGTTGGATCATCCAACTGACAGCTCACATCCTAACTCTTTCACCCACTCATATGAACAGGCTGAGACTCCAAATCCCAGCAGCTGGCTATTATCTTACTGGTGTAATTATTAGATTCAGCTCCAAATAAAAGTTAGTGAAAGAGTCCTGTCACTGCAGGACCCTTGGATAAGCTTGTCGTCTAAAGGCAGAAACTGGGAGCAGTCTTTGAATGGATGGACTTGTTAGTGAGCATGTTTTACAGAGCACTTCTGTTCTCTCCTACATATAAACAGTAGGCTGAATATATCATAATTTTTTTAGCTGCTGGCAAAAGGTCAATAGCTATTCTTTTTCATTTAATGGAAAGAAAGCATGAAGAAGCACTATGATTTAGCCCTTCTATATCTGCACTAGATTTTTTAACAAACTTGGGGTTTTTTTGTAACAGCAACATGTAATAGTAAGAAAACTAAGTGAAGCTGTGCCAGTTCAGTACAAGATAAAAATTCAAAATTTTCAAAGGGGAATTAATGAAAATGCAAATAATTCTGTCTAATATAGCTCTTCAGGTGCTAAGCCTCCAAGATTTTTTGCAACTTTTGAAGATGAATAGCACTGATTTGTTTTGTTTTGTTGTGGTTTTGGTGGTTTGCTTTTTTTTTTTAATTTGGCTGAAGAGAGCAAGAATGACTTTGCAGCCAACTGGCTGCTGCATTCCCTTTGGGGTGGGATGAGAAGGACATATTCTGCAATTGGAATCCTTGTTGATGCAGAGTTGCTAAGAAACATGATTCACTCCTGGCACTGTAACTTGCTATCATCATGTAATTCCTATGTCCTGCCTAATGCCTGAATAAGTAATGAACATCCTGAGTCTTTCTTTCTGATGACTGTGCAATTACCATACACAAAACGCAACAGCAAGAGAAATTAAGACAATTCTGCTAGAGGGTGAGATGGGGAAATATGCAGAGTGAAACTGCCTCAAGAAGGGGAAGGAAATGAAGTTGAACTTCTGGCATCCTGGACTACTAAGTCAGTATCTGAAAGACCAAGGTGTTGCAGGAGAATCATCATCCTGCCTTCATATAAATTTCGCCTTGTCAGAAGATGTGCCAGTTTGGACACAAAAGACTAGGGAGTTGGAAATGAAACATCTACTTGTGGATTTGGGGCACCTCACTGTTTGACTCTTCAGAATCTTTATTGCACTGGGATTTCACTAGTGAAAACCCTGACCTGTAGAAACCTTACATACCTCTGGAAGGTGTGTGGTAAACAAGCAAGAGAATGAAGTGTTAACTTTTCAAATTTACACTGGCCTTCTAGGCAGTACTAAAGTTTCTAAATGCTTTTGTAGATATAGTCCTTCATTAAATATTATTGATGTATTATAAATGGGTTTTAAATTAATATTTGAATAACAGGCATATTATTAGAATTGATTTAGGGAAACTACAGCCCTTAATACTAAATGCTGTTTGCCACTTTGTGTAATATTAAGGTGTTCACACTAGTATCTCACCTCTACCTACCCTAGAAGGGTGTGAAAAAATTTCTTTAATTTTGTGATTTTAAAACAAGGTTACCAAACAAGAAAAATAAATACATGTATTTTTCTAATTAAATGAGTAAGGCAACCTCTTCTTCATTTTAAAAAGAAAATATCAAAGGAAAAGCTCACAGTCAATATATCTACCCTGGGAGAAAAGAGAGGCAGAGATTAATATGAAATTCTGTTAGTACATGCCTGTGTATATGAGAGTAATTACCTCCTATAATGAAACTGGACAAAATTATGTATTTCTGCACACAGTAGGCAGAAAAAAACCTTGTTTTACTTATTCAACTGCATTTTCTAGGGCAGTAAATTAGTATATTCCTCAATATCTGAGTAATATTTCTCTACAATCTATTTTATCTTTTTATTCCATATTTATTCTTGCATATTTCCCTGTATATTGTATAAATGTGTATATCAGATTTATCTGTATATTTTCTTCTACAGAATCAGAGGACAGACTCACATTTCTAAGGACACCTAAAACAACTATCCAGTCCTGTTATAAAGGATACCACTTTTTTAGCCTTGATAAGATGGCAAAAATAAATTGTGGTTGTGAATTCTCCTTTTATGCTATTCTTACAGTTTCCTGCTTCTCAAATAGCAATGGGATGAATCTGAATATGGAAAGAGAAGATCACAGTGCAGAATACTTTATTACCTGAATGTGTGTCCGAAGTTTGCTGTGCCAGTAAGGAATAGGAACGTCACTTCTGCATCAAGTCTTGCAGGACTCCTGCATCCCCTGGGAGTGTGGATAATCTAGCCAGGTGAGTATAAATTAATCAAGTTTTTTTTAAGCTGTGTGTGGTTTCATAACAAAAAATCAACTATAGTTCCTCTCTATTTCCCTGGAACATGTCTACAGAGTTCAAGACCAGGCAGTCACCTTCCTCTTCCATCATCAGCTGGCTACCAGGAATGGTGCTGTTTCATTACCTGCTGAGCAGAAAGGCTGTACAGGAACCAAGGATCTGAAGCAGGTCCCATACAGCAATTGCTATCTGTGCCAGGGTGACACACTTCCTTTTCATGTTTGATCCTTGATGTCATTCTTGTTGATATTTCCTAGTCCAGCGTGAATTTAGTGCCATGTTAATGCAATGTGACGAGAACAGCTGAGTTAAATCTGCTCCTGTTCTTTGCATCAGCCACTGTCCTTTCATCAGGCCTTTCATAATCCCTGCAAACCCAGAAAACAGAATGACAGCCATGACCACCTTTCGAGTCAAACATGCTTAGGTTTTACTATCTTTCCAATCTGTTTCCTTCCTGCCCAAGGAAAAAATATAAATAAAAGAATGGAAATATTTTCCTATGTGTTGTTCTGCTTGAAAGAATTTTGTTTTCTACAGTGGTCATGGAATATTTCAAAACCCTTTCTCCCCAGACAATGGACCTGAAAACTGCAGAGCACCAGTTGCTTGCAGCAAAGCACAAGTGCAGGCAAGTTTAAACATGCATTGTGTTTTGCAGGATCAAGGGTGGAGTTTATCAGCACTTTGCCATGCAAAGGATAACGGAGTACCGAGTCCAGTGAAGGAACACTGAAAATTCAGGTTTAGGACATTCACTCAGGAACAGTCAAAGGAATAGGATTTTAATCAGATGATTGTACAACACACTAAGATGCAGAGGGTTGATCTGTGCATGAAAAGCAGTCCAAAGTGTTTTCCCAGAGAACAGGAGGGTTTTTTTCAGAGAGCTAATGGCATAGAAAAACACTCTTGAGTTTTGCACCTCTTTCTACAGCAATGCAGGTGTTCATGGCAGGGCACAGTACTGAAGTCTCAACTGTCTCAGATGAAATAGGAGCTGCACCTTGCTGATATTTTTACTATCTATATTACTATATTTTTACAGGTTTTTAAAGTGTGTGAGTACCCCTTGAGATGACCAGAAATAGAAGCATTCATTAAAAGATTTAAGCACCTCAGAGATCTTAAAAAGCCCACCCTATTCTATTTCTCTTGCTTGCAAACGCACTTGATGCTATCAATAAATAATTCTAATATGGGCACATAAGAATTGCTGTCATCCACAATTTTGAGATTTTGCATGTTCCTTTCATGAATTTTTCACTAACTCTTGCCAGGAGCTGAGACAGAAATAGATAATAAACGCTCTAACTATAGAAATTTCCTGGCAACCCATTGCACAGTCTATAAATTCTTGTTGAACTGTAGGGATCAAAAGTGATTCAGGAATACAAAAGAGCTTCTTACCTTATACTCCTGAAATTTATTCACTTGCTCCAAACCCCTGGTTAGGAACTAAGGCTGTCATTTCAGGATACTGGAAGGATGAAATATATGGTAAAAATAATTAATTTTGAAGTGTATGACCTGAAGGGAATTGCATAGTACATATACTCATATTTAACATTTAGTTTTACATTCATTTCTTCTACATGCCAATGCATACAAATTATGACAGACTTCTAAGGCTGTAAGTCAAAAAAAAGACAATCTAATAAATTATTTTAGCACATATCTATCTGATCTTCTAAGTGTCAACCTAAGTAATAATAATAATAATAATAATAATAATAATGATAGCATAATAACAATAGCACTGAACTAAAAGACTATCTAAAAACGATTGCCATTGCACAGGCTTATAAGAATATGCTACTCAAGATAAGTTAAATGTAAATGGAAGCCATCAAAAAAATATATACTGTAGTATCTTGAACAGCACATCATCAAAAATAAAGCAAATTAAAATAATCTATCCATATGTTCATCACTGCTGGAGTAAAGGGAACAGAAGATGAAATGCCTACATTATTTGAAGTGGCATGCTTTATCCACACTAGGAGTGGAAGGTATCCCTTCACAGGAACTATAATGAAAACAACATGCATCTTTCTGATTTTCTCAGAACTGTCTGTTACCCTAAAATACTAGCCAGGACAGGGCAAAGGTAAAAATCTGCCTAAAGCAACCATTTTTTTGAAGTGTGGAAAAAGAGCAACAACAGTTTTCCGTGTTCCTGATTATAGCAATACAATCATGTGAAATACCAGGAGAAGTGAGAATTTTTGTCCCCCATGGATAGATTATTTAAATTATTGGCACAATACAGTTTGGCTGCTCTTCATCACTTTTCCTACAGGTTCACAAGCTTGTTCTTTCTAGATCCTACACACACCCTGTTGTTACCCTCACATACAGCTGTCAAGGGAAATTACTCCCCTAACACAGTCTTGGTATCCTTGTTGTACTGAGCACTGTGCAGTTCAGTGCCAGAACTCCAGTGGCCAAGATTTTACTGGAGCATAGTCAGAGCTCGGGTTACAGAACTTAATATTGGGCTTAATACCTGTCAATAATCACTGCCCAATCTGAGAAACCCTTTCTGGTTTTTCTAAATACAGACATTTAAATGGGTGCTGATGTCACTTTTCCAGACAGCTAGGATCTTGCTCATTCCAGGATGTCTTTTGACCTTTGAAAATTAGGCCATCCTACTTCTGTGCATTTGAGTGCTTAATCAGAATTGTTTTATTGGATTCCTAGGACTTCCCTGAACTTAGAGAAAGATAGAAAATTATAAAGTGGGAGGAAGTTCTCAGCATTTAAAGATGCTGCAAATGTCACCATGTAGCACCTTGCAAAGTTAGCAGATTATCTCACAAGAGAATTGTCGGGATGAAAAGTATACCAGTTTCCTTCCTTCTGACAGTGTGTTTTCCTGCCATGTTCACATTTAGCTTGGGCATAGAGGGCATGTGAAGTTCTCATGTGAGATTTATAGAAGCTGGAACCAGTCACCTATGGCTCATGCATACCTCTTATTTTATCTGCTGCTCTAACTGAATTTCCATGGAGAGATACCAGAGACAATAGGGCTTTTGGCTCTGCCTTGTGTGACATTATCAGTAGCTGGCTGGGAAAAGTACCACAAAACATAAAAACTCTTTGGAAAACTCTGCACAGAGGAGTACTTACCAGTGGGTAAGGCTGCACCAAGGAGGATTCTGACAGGCTCTGTCTTAGGTCTAGTTCTTGTCTGTAGTTCTGTAACAGAAATAGTATGTATCACATTTTCACAAAAAAAAATCTGGAAAGATTTATAAATGGTGTTTAGAGGATCTCATTAGTGAGTCAAAATTATCGTGACAACTTGGAGTAGCAGTCTGAAAAGACATGATGCTATTCAACAAAAAGAGGTGATCATTCCCATCTAGGTAGGAGTTACCACAAGCGTATAGCAGGATAGCACTGGGTATAACAGGAGCATGGGGCCAGTTTTACATTGCAAGACATAGTGAAAGTGGTACAGCTGTTCCTGATCCGAGGCTGGAGATGGGCCGGCTCTTTCAGACCAGATTTTCTTTGCTTCTATGTCAAATATTAGCAACAAGAGAAAGTGTAAGGTAACACATAGCTAGGAGAGGTCTGTCTGCATTTTCCCCCAAGGTGGCTAAATGGACCTATGGCTGACACAGACACATGACATTAGCTCTGGGCTGAATTCCAGCTCATTAGCTCTCCTGGAGACTAAATTCCTGCCCAGGATAGAGGCACAGTATCCCCCATAGGCATTAGTGAGAGCAGCACAAGCATACCCAAGGGCAAAAGATAGACCTGCTGCTTTAGTACTTCCTCTAGTTTTTGTTACCCATAAGATTGCAAAGAATATATTAGCGTTAGAAGAAAAAAGAACAAATGGAATAAAGGCAATTCAATGGCTAAACCATAAGTGCTCCTAATCCTATCTCTCTGTGGCACCTGCTGCCAGCAGTAGTTGTAGGAGATGAAGCTAGAATTTAAAGTTATGTGAGTAATTTAAATCATTTATGTACCAAAATTCATCTTACTAAAATATATCCTTAGGGATGTTTCAAAGGCATAAACACTTGTAATTAATGCAAGAGGAAAAAAAGTCAGGGTTTTGCATTTTGGTTTTGGGGTTTTTTCCTTTATAAAGGCCTTCATAATTGTGGATAAATTGGATAATTTTGCTTGCAATGAGGGAATGCACTGGGCTGATTTTATTTTTTTTTTTGGCCTTCACACAATGGTTTCTCATCGGACAGTGAGAACAGTGAAACAAGATAAGACTGATATTGCTGAGTGAGCAGTGAATCTCACTTGGTGTCTAATCTGACCCTTACAACTAAAATATCTAAGTGATTCACATTCTTGAATACATGGATCCTCACAATGAACCTTTGAGATGGAAGACAATTTGTGTTACGGAACTGTGCTACAGCGAAGTTGAGATACCTCTCACATTTACTAGGCAGGAGCCTGCTGTGGATTTACTCATTATATTGTCCTAATAACTTGATAAACTGGATATACCCACCCTAATTAAAGCATTTGAATTTCCTTCTGCAAATAATTACTCAGGCATCACTGAAAGACAAAATTCCATGGATAATCTTATGCCCAAGAAAGAAATTGCTTTTTTTGCATCACTGAACTCTCATTGCTCTGCTACACTTGTACAAAGCGACACTTTGGCTCTGCAGACCAAGAATGCCATGCCTTTTTCTCTCAAATGGCAACATCATAAGAGAGGGAAAAATCTGCCTTTATAACATAAATATTTTGTTCTTCCTATGAGAACCGTGGCCACCAAATACAGTTCAAGCAACAGTGTTAGAATAAAGGATAGCATCTATTCTATCATCAGAGGACAAATATTTTCATGTAAACTCTAGTTGTGTACAATCCCCTGCAAAGTCACCAGAATAGAATCTGTTACAGGCAGATTTTCTATTTTACAGTGACACCTGCAGTGTTGGGAAGAAAGTGCCACTAGTAAGAGCCGTGCTGTTCAGTTGTTTCATTTTAAGACACATGCTGATTAGCTTTGAGGGCAGCCTGTGAAGCAGCGTAACACAATGTCAGACTTGGAAGAGATTTTCCAAAGAGCACAGGTCCACCACAAGCTCATTTACAGGACTGATTAAGAGCAAGGACTGATTACTTGCTGCTACTAAGGAAGGCAGGAGTTTTACTTCCCAGTCCCTGTGGCAGGGGGAAATCACATTTCCTTTTGAAGCAGTGGTAGCTTTTTGTGCACAGAAGTAGGAATATATGGAAGTATATATTGGACTAGGAATGAGGATTTATTTTTATTTCCTCTAGTGTTGATATTTCTCTTGGAAGTGGAAGAATGAGACAAGGGTTGAAAGATAAGGACTGGAACTGAGGAAACCTAAGATCAAACCTTATGTAGCTACAATACACTGAAGAAATAAGCATATATTTGCAGACATTTGCCTTCACTGCTTCCATGTTCCTGTTTCTGACAGGAGGGAAATCCATGGCACATGGATGTGTCTCAGGTGAGGTATGCTACAATTTATGGAAAGCAAAAGTTCCGCCCTCATCCCTGCAACTGCACCGACACCATGGGAAAATTGTAGATCTGTGTGTGGACGTAGAGATTTCCAGGCACGCCAGCAAATTCTTTAACCAAATATTTTATTTAATTTCCATTAAGACTTCTTGCTTTCCACCTTTTTGTTTTTTCCCCTCTAACTAAAGGATGTTTTCCTTTTACACTGCCTGTGCTGCACCTTTAAGTTTTTAATCCATCTCTGGAAAGTCCTGTTTGGTGTAGTGATCCAGGGTCCTGCATGCAGAGATGCTCGTGACAGAGGAGCCTCACTGTTCCCAGCTGTCTGCAAAGGATCCACGTGTCATGCTAACTTTTCATCTGCCAAACAGACCTATTTACATGAATACAAAGGGAGCATATGGTAAGAGAACAGCTACAAGGTAATCCTGTTAAAAGATATACTCTTTATGGGGAAAGCTGGATTGCTTCAGCTGAGAACTTAAGCTAAGCCTGCTCTTGTTAGTGGGAGTACGTTCTGGTGCATTTCTCTTTTGTGGTTCCCCTACATGTTCAGGAAGTACTAAAGCACAAAGCCCAGGTGCCTGCTACAGTCTATAGAGGGAAGTGGGTTTGGAGCAGTGACTGAGTAATGCCTGGGAGTGTGTCTAATTATTACATTCTGGCCATGTTACTGGATTTAAATGCCAGACTTGTATTAAAGGTAAACATGGGTATGCCTCTACTAGAGGACCACAATCCAGTATGTGATGACAACTGAAATAGAGAGATAACAATTCTAAAGTCCTCTGGAGAGATCAGTACATCAAAACAGATATTTCAGGCTAGAACATGCAATTTACATTATGCAGCTGCCCAAATTTCTCTCAAGGGACAGTCTTATTCTTTAATCTTCAAGTTGTTGCTGTGACAATTCCTTCCTAAGATTATCTTCTACAAGGCAAGTCACAAAGCACTAAAGACTCTTTCATATCATACAAAGGAGGTTTTACCAAGAGGATAGGGTCACAGATAGGGATTTGGGAAGCTTGGACATGCTTCTGGCCTTAATGGCAAACTTGTCATTGCACTGAATAATGCCTTGTTCACTGCTGCTTGCCCCTCCTTTTATCTCCATTACCTGTTCAGCCTGAAAGCCCTAGAGGTCAGTGATGTCTTGCATGTTTGTATAAAACTCAGCATGCTGCAGGTTTTATCTCCACCTGTGTTGCGCAATTCTCTACCAACCATAGTGTTCATTGCTTACCTGCAAGATCTTTCTGAGAGCAGTTTGGACAAACATACACTTCTACAAAGCGCTAAAGGGCACTTGGTAAGAATTTTCCTGAGTTTCCTACTGAAAAATATAACAATTCTCAAGTGCAAACTTGTGAGACTGTGCCCTTAGCTGCTGGACAACCAGGAGAAAGTAAATTCATTCTGGATCCGAAAGATCGTCTTCTTTTTTAAAGTGTGATATGAAAGAGCTCTCTAGATTTATTTGAACTTGGTAATCAAACAGAGAAGTAGACAGAGGAGCAGTCTGCAGTTGCATCTCATTGGTGCAGTGACACGTAGACTAAAATTTCCAGATTATCAACAATGAAGCAAAGGTAAAGCTGTTCCTTTGTTCCATAAATATCAAACAAGACATAACCTCTGAAGAGTTTTTCCAGTCTGGTCTAATAGAAGGTGTCCCTGCCCATGGCAGGAGGTTTGGAGCTAGATGATCTTCAAGGTCTCTTCCAACCAAAACCATTCTATGGTTCTGTGATTCCATGATCTTTCATTTCAGAATTATTGTTGAGCAGGAAAGGAATGAAGGCCATATTTTTCATCAGCTTAACATTTTGGTATTTTGGTAGAGACGTGATCTTGTTTTTTTGTAAATCACGGCTGGATGTAAACTGGAGCAGTAAAAAAACAATCAAATGGTTAAGGCAGGGTATTTTAAAGGCATTTAGTATAAATCATGGGAATACCCTTGGTGCTGTGCCTTGGTGCTGTGTTGGAGCAGAAACACCAGACACAGGAGCTGTCAGAAGTGTTTTGGGCCCAGGAGTGAGTCTCACTGTTTGGCTGCATCAGCAGCAACCCTGCACAGCTTTACCAGCCAGCACTGGAGGAGCTAGGAGCCCTTTGGAGAGACACGGGAAAATGCCTCTCAAATTCCTCTAGATGGCACAGCACCTTGACAAATCTGGGAACAAACATGCCTAGCAGACAGCGGGAGACAGCCAGACACCTATTGTCTCCTGAGAATGGCTTTTCCTGGGGAATTTTGGCTAATTGTTCTAATTCCACTGTTAGGATGGAGCTCCTTCTTAAAGCAAGGTAGGCTTTTGTCCCCGAAGTCTTGCCTTCCCAATACGCCTCCCAGGGCACTTGGACATTGTGCTGTCAGCTCCGGGCCCTCATGCAGGGATGGAGAACATCCCACTGGATGCCTTGTGTAAGATCTGAAAAAGATAAAGACAGACATTTTGAGCAGTGTCTCATTCTTCTTACTCTGCAGTATGCTGTGCTCAGGATCCAGCAATGAGCTGCTATTTGATCAAATCCCTTGCTCTCTAATACAAGCAACTTTTTTGACAAGAAAACAGTTCTCATGAAGCCACTAAGCGGCATTGCTGTCCTGTAACAGTAGTCCTGAGACAGACACACAGAATGGTTCCTACAGAGCTACAAGCCAGGTTGCTCCTTGAGTTACTAGAGGGAAGCAGTCAGACCAAGCACATCCAGCTTTCAGTAACATAACCTCTCCAGTGCCAAATTCACTTGCAGTGGTTTGCTCATCTGTTGAGTTCCATCTCTCTTCTGACACTTCTGTCTCATTTTTAGGAGTGGATCATGAATTGCTTCAAATTTTGTCTTGTGAGGACAGAAGAGCTGTGGTTTTTTTAACCTCAGCTGAGGATGGATCCTGACATCAGAATTTCTTGAATTTATTACTAACCTTGGCTGGCACCTCTGCCACTCAATCCCAGTGAACAAACAACTTCTCTTATACCCTAAAAAAGCCGGAAGAACTGTTCCTAATTAAGCAGTTAGCAATTATGCATTTGCCCCCAGCGAACCCCCCACCTGGTTCTCTGTCCCCCCAAATATTCTGTTTACAGTTAAAAACACAGCAGTCTTGGGGAAGGATCTAGCCCATACAGTAAATGGACTAAATTATGCCCACACCGATACAGAGTACAGGAGATTTACAGAAGGCTGATCAAATTGAGATATACACCAAATGGGGAAGTACATTTCCCTTGACCACACAGTGCTCATCAAAAGATAATGAATATGCAAATGACTTTTGACATTCACAGAAAGTTGTAGACCTAGATTGCACTAGCTAGCTATACTCAAGCAAGATTTCCCCCTCAAAGTCACCTTGACCACTTTGTTGGGCTGGGAACATGTATAAATACAAATGAGCAAAGTGTTCTTCACCAAGGCCACTGCTGGTCTTTAACATGCAAAATGTTATAGATCATTTCTAGAACACCTTGATTGAAGCACATAGGGGATCTTAAGGTGGAGTATTTTTAGATGTAATATTTCTCAAGGCACAATAAATCTGGAATCAAAACCAAGCAGAGGTTGTTAATTTGTGATTGCTCTGGCTTCCTTGTGTGTGGCAGCTTGTTAAGGCAGAGAGCCTCTTTATGTGTGAGCTGAAGTGTGAACCAAGATCATCGTGCTCATAGTTTCTAGTTTACACTGTTCACTTATGTTGCACTAGATGTGCTGCTACACAAGCCCAAAAAAATAAAGAAATGCATGATAGGCAGGAGGAGAGTGACTAACCAAATAGTCTGTTTAGTTTGAGTAGTTGAAGTGTTTGAAGACTCTCAAGTTTTATTGAACCTCCCTCTGGGTCAAAATCATATTACCATGTGTGCTTATAGCTTGTAAGTTAAAGCAGAGTCATGCATTTTCCTGTATGGTCTATTGCTGTCTAGTTGTAGAGAGCCCCATCTGCTACAGCTTTTTTCCTTACACCACATAATGACGGTGTATTAATAATCAGAAAGCAGATATGAGCTGTCACTCCAGGCACCACCTGTTTTCAATCATGTATAGGGGGATTTTGTATAAAATAAGTAATTTATATGCTGATCTTCTTTGTTCTCTGCAGCCACCAAAGTTCCTTCTCTTTGACCTTCTCTCTCAAGGTGGTTAAAAAAAAAAAAAAGGGTGATCTTCGAGTACTTAAAGGGAGCTTATTAAAAAGAGGAAGACTGACTTTTTACATGTGCAGATAGTGTCAAGACAAGGCGGAACAGTTTGAAACTAAAAGGGGAGAGATTTAGAGTAGATATTAGGAAGAAATTCATTACTGTGAAGGTGGTGAGACACTGGAGCAGGTTGCCCAGAGAAGCTGTGGATGCCCCATCCCTGGAAGTGTTCAAAGCCAGGTTAGATGAGGCTTTGAGCAACCTGGCCTAGTGGAAGGTGCCCTCGCCCATGGCAGCGGGGTTGGAACCAGAGATGTTTAAGGTCCCTTCCAAACCAAACCATTCTATGATTCTGTGATCTCTGCATCAGGATTTTCAGCAAAACTGCATCAGCCTTATTAGCAGCAGAGAGGTTTTCGAGGAAAAGTATATGTGTTTGCAAAGTTTAACTGTGTCATCCTCCTGTTGTGTATGCTCCTGCTTTCTGTACGGTATCCCTAGTAATTCTGAGAAGTGAGGATCATCACAACTTCACTTGCACAATTTGTTTTGTATCCATAATTGCCCAGGTTGCATGTACAAAGTTGGTCGTGTGGTTTTGGAGAGTTCAGCCTGCCACCTCTCTGGGCTATTAGAGGGATTCAGGGATTTGAAAAGAACTCTACTGTCAGAAACCTTTGCACCTGTTATTGCTGTAACAGCTCATATCACCCAGGCAGGCCAGCAAACACTGCAGCAGCCATGTCATGGACTGAATCAGCCTTGTCAGGCTCTGGTGAGCAAACAGATGGTTTTCAAGCCTCATTTATCCCTACTTGCTAGTCTTTCACCATGCGCAGCTCAGAGAGATCATACAGCTGGGACTCAGTGGTTTTATTCAGAAAGGAGCTAAGCAGAGTGGCACAGCACTGTGTCTCCCCTCTGCCTCCTCTCCGAAGGCAGTGGGCATCAAGAGAGCTCTGTCCCAGTTAGGGTTAAGTCATTAATGCCATTTACCTAGCAGAGCTAAGTCACTAATGCATGTAAAAACAGTGGAAAGGAAAACAACATGGACATATGCATACTGCTTTGGCTTAGCTTTGACTAGAAAGAAAGTGATGTTAAACTGCTGAAAATGTTACTAGCAAAGCAGTTGGGATGGGAACTGTCTATTTTATGTATTGCCTCACTCTTGCCTGGTCCTTAGCAGTACCATAATAAAATAGATGAATAATTAAAACTATGTCCCAATGCACATTTATAATTTAAACCCTATGCTAATCCTAGCAGTACAGTCTCTTGTACCTGAGAGGAAAGGGGGTAAAAAATCCAACCCTGGCTACAAGCTAAACAAGTGTCTCCTCTGGAAAGGTAATTAACAGCTGGTCTCCATGGAGTCTTTATCACAAAATCAATATAAGTCAGTTCTGATTTGCCTTGTTCTTCTTTACTTTGTGCTGCTTTCACTGTTTATAGAAATGTTTGTAGGTTTGGCTGTTGGACTCTCATTGGAAAAATGAGGCTAAGAAGGTTGTGTCAATGGAGGGGCATGAAATCAGGTCAGTTGGCTTTGTTCAGAGAGGTTTTGGCAAATCTTAATTCCAGGATTTCACCCTACATGCACTTTCCTGAGCTTCCTATGGCAAGCTGCCATTTTTTGCCATTACAGAAGTCATATCAGAATTCTGACTTTCCATTGATTTTATCCTCAATAATGCAACTTGAGACTTTTTTTGTTTTAAGACTACTGAGGCAGCAGGTGTCCTAAACACAAGAAGATTTAGGAATAAAACCAGTGTTAAGGTGGAGCTGTTTCTATAGTTGTGCACACAGACTAGACTCCCTCTCGGATCATCTGGAAAGGCTTTAGAAACCCGGAGTGGATTCAAAGAATGACAAATAATTAAACTTCATAATCATGTAACTAAATGCACACATTTTATCAAAATGGGAAAGAGCAGATGGACATTTATTGAAATGAAGATATTCTTGCAAGAGAGGAATTGCACAAGAACGTTAACAAACTCTCTGTCAAATGGGTGTTCAAACCAGATCAGCTGGTCTTCTAGAAGTCTTATAAAGGATAACACAAAAGGTGTTTGGCCAGATGCAGAAATCTCTCGAAAACACCCTGGCCAGTGTTACGAAGGAGGTTAGACTAGATGCATACAGCGTTTTCTTCTGACCTTAAATTGCGTGAGCATTTGATCTTCCAGCTGCCTGGGACGGTCAGCATGGCTGGCAGCTCTCTTTTCATATATCTTTGGAGAAAATAGGACTCCATCTCAGAGTCCACACAGGGGACAGAGGTCTCAGAATTAAGTCTGACTTTCCATGTCTTTCCAGATCAGCTAATTATCTGGATCTTGTTCCCCTTCTCTCAACCCTTTTCTTGGCTTTTCTCGTTTACCCTGACCTTCAGAGCTGTAATAAGAAGGGACTTGAAAGTGTAATATGTTTCCTTATCTGTTGGCTGTATTCCAAGAGAGCAGAGCTGCCTGGGAACACAGGCTTTATGGGGTACCAGGGTGTTAAATATTTATTACATAACGTGCAACCTACACACCATAAAGGCCTTCTTTCCTTCCTGTCCTCCTTTCCACCTTTTTTTCACCCTAATAAACTTGCTCGTCTACAAACAGGAAAATCGGAACCTAAAGCAAGCCTTGCTGCTTTTTGTGTTATTGGCAGGGAACAAACTGTTGTCAATAACAAAGCAGAAGGATATCAGGAGGATTTTTTTCCGCCCATATGCAGTGTACAGCGCACAGGATTTTTTTCCTATGGATTCTGTATCAGTTTTTCCCCTTACTGTTTGCAACAAAACAGGGAAATGAGATTAAAAATTCAATACTGAATGCAAACGGGCCATTTAGATTATACTTTGTTTAGTAGTGCTTCATGTTTACTTTACCGATATAACCTTTCCAGACATTATCCCCTTCTGGTATGATAAATAAATATTATCTTTAAAATAGAAGCCTTACATCACTGCATACGTAATAGGTCTGAAAACATGGACACTTTGTAATCACCATAAATAACATACAGTCATTATAGGTATCGAGCTGCCTGTCAAGTCGTGAGCTTTCACATGAAAGGTGAAGAGTGAGATGAAGAGTGAGAACTTGTTGACCCAAATCCCACCTGTAAAAGCACCATCTCCATAGATTGTGAGGAAATGGAAGTTCTCTGAAACAAATACCAGATTCTATTTTGAGGTTCACTTATTTCTCAATCTTCTCTCTGTTCTATAAATAAATAAATTAATTAAATCATTCCAGAAACAATAGAGAAAGCAAATGCACCTATTTCTAGACATATTTTTAGTTTCTGGAGGAAAAGAATTGCAATTAATCCAAACCTGGCACGAATAAGGATTTCTGGGTCAGGGCCCAGTCTGCCACCTAACTAGAGAGCATTGGAAGCTTGGACTAAGACTCACTGGAACAAATGAGTGGTCTCCTTTTACCACTTACCCTCAGTTCCAGGCATTTCCATTGCAGCACTATCAGTCAGGGGGTTTAATTTTGAGAAATGGAAAATATCAACAAATTAGACCACCTCCCTTCTAAAGTCGATTAAAAAGACACTTAAATAATTAAGTGCAGTGAAGTTCTCAAAATGCAAAAAAGGAGTTTAAATGACCATTTCTCTTTCATCCCTGTAAATCATGGAGGATTTTTCATAAGTTCATCTACAAGCATATAATTCTGTAAGATCTACTTTTCTATGCTCTCTGATGACTCATTAGCTCCTAATAATAGATTGGAAAGTGTTTCTCACAGCATTACAGGCACAATCCTAGAACAGTCACAACCATCTTTAGCTAAGCAAGTGACTTGTAAAGGTGCTGAATATATAGCAGATTTTACTCAGTTTGCTGGCCAAACTGGCAAATGACTATTGAAATGGAAGAATATTAGCAAGAAATGCAGCCTGACAAAAAGATGGAGCCTAGTGATCTGCAGATCACATATGCAGAGAAAAGCTTTTTTATATTTATTCTTGCTTGCTATGATAGGGAGCAACTTTCTATACATTAACTGTATGAAGTAACAAAATGAATTTTCATGTCATGGAAAAGATGTCTTCTTTTCTACTGAAATTACTCTCCCTACTGTTTCCCTAGTGCAATACTCATTTGTGTTCTGTTTCACACCCAGCTCTAAGAAGCAAATGCTCCTTTGAAAGAGACAAGTTCTTTATTCTTACAATCTGGGATGTTATGCAGAAAGAGATTTTGGGTTTTCGGTGTGTAGCTACTGGTTGACTTATTAATTCAGCACATCTGTGGTGAATACCTGGGCCAGAACCAGCTCTGCTGTGTAGACCTGAATCTTTTCCGATATGAAGTTCGCACTTTGAGCAATTCCAGCATGGTTTTAGACCCTCTGGCCTCAAACACCAGACATAAGATGAGATGAGATTAAAGGTGGTAAAGGACAGCATACTGTAGTAGTTGTTATTTTTCTCACAACAGCTGAGTGAATTACAAAAGCCATATGAAATTAGATGGAACAGCAGCAAAGAAAGGCAAAACACATTTTTATCTTTTGGCTCCCTCTCAAGATTTTCCAAGAATAACTTTAAAAGCAACCTTTAGTTTCTTCTTGTGTAAAGGGGCTCATGTGGGAGCCTAGGAGAGAGCAACAGTCTAATTAAGGCATGATTTTCCTCATTTAGCTAAACAGTTGTGTCTGGCTATGAGACTGATTTATTTTAAACTAGTTTGGCTGGAATGAATTAAGAGTAATTTTGAAG
>JAWWEW010000131.1:18803086-18813759 GCA_035583185.1 Anabacerthia variegaticeps | reverse complement strand
ACAGTGTTACAGCTGAATGTGCCTGTTTGTGGGAGAAAGAGGGACAGATTCACCTGCAGCCTAAATCCATACTGGGATCTGACACAGGGGAGCAGGGAGGAGGGACTTCACTCCAGTGGGTTTTTAAGTTGCCTCCTTTTCTCCCTCTTTGGAGCAGTGGGAGCACAATGAGGTACAACCATTTACTTTTTTTCATGGTAGCAGCTAATTGGCTGCTAGTTTGAATGTACCTAACCAAAATAGGAGTTTGAGTGCCCACCATTCTTCCCCTGTTCTGTTGCAACTTTTTTGCTGAGCTGATGTTATTATGCAACACCTGGGGTGCACACTGAAATCTAATTTTATTTTATTTTCTCTCCCTTTCCATATGCATTTATGAAGCTTTCTGAAGGTGAGTTCATGTTTTACAGTTGAGAGTAGAATGGTCCTAAATATAATTGTTATGTTTTGTATGTATCTTCCAAGAAATTCAATCAGCAGGAATTAAATGCACTGAGCTAAAGGCAAATGACATTGCTAAAGCCTGTATCCAGTGTCTTAGAGAATGGATACAATCTGTGTCTAATAGCCACTATCAGACACTGGAAAATCCCTGCAATAAAAGTTGTAGATGAATATTTATGCAAACATGAACTTTAATTTTGTGATAGTTTCTGTAATTTTATTTGATTAATGCTAGACTATTGTTAAATGAACACTGGATTTGCAGAGATTCTTGTTGCATTCACTTTCTGAGAGTTAAAAAGCAAACAGCATTCCTTGAGCCTTTGGAAGTTATAGACCAGGCCATTAAAAACAGATCTCCTTTGAACGTGGGCACTATAACTCCATTTTCTAGTTACTTTAACTCAGGAGAGAGATGATAATTTCTAAGGAGACACTACTTTAAATAATTTTAAAAATTCCAAGGAATCTTCTTAATGAGACTCATTTGATAGAAACTGCCTTTGAGTGAGAAGGTTTGGTTTAACACAGACAAAAAGAGCGTAACATTTTAGAATCATACAGCAACAAGGAAGAACAGCAGCTCCAGAATGTACAGTTTTAGCTTTAAACATCTTTTCCATTCCTTCTGGAACTTTCTGAACAAAGCACTCTGTGTTTTACCAGGCCTTTTTGGGGGGTGTGTGCGCTACGTCACCATGCACCTTGGAAACTTGACTGCAGTTCTCTCTCTCCACTATCACACAGCAATTGTTGCCCTTCCTCACCACAGACTCACAGCAGACATTTTTAGTAAGAATGGGGTGAGGGAGCTTCCCTTTACAGGGCAAATTTATGCACTGGTAGTGTAACTCTGTGGAACTTATAACACTGAGAATCTCTTGGGTCACCTTTATAGCTGTTTGTAGGGTGAACAGGGCAAATGGTTTGTGTTGGTCTGTTGCAGAATAGTCACAGTGTCTGGAAGGCTTCAGCCTTAATACTTAGGAAGCTAGTTTGTTTAAGATTGCCATTAATCCAGCTGAAAAGGGTCCATTTAAAATAGGGACCATTACAGACTACTTAAAATAATGTGTTTGAAGGATAGTTCCAGAGAGTGAAAGAGAGAAAAAGAGATCTAACTTATCAAAATTAAATTACAGGATATCGACGACAAAGGAGAAATCTTGCACTAAGAAGCCAGCAACAGTCAAACAGCTCTGTACGGAGTCATGACAATGAAGATGAAACAAGAGCTAATGGTGTGTATGTGACTGCTGCAGCATCTGAACAACAGGAATCATCAGATGAAGATAGTTCAAATTCACAGTACGTATGCCTCATGACTTAGAAAACACTGAATTTTGCTTTTTTTAAAATGTTTTTATACAGATAGGACTAAATTATATTGCTATGGCCTGGCTTATCTTTGGAGCTTCACTTACTTCACTTATTTCCCTCTCTCAATGAGGACAGCATCCCATGTTACGTGATGATCAAATGATACCACTGTAGGAGTAAAACGTAGCCTGTGGCAGATGTACAACCTTGCCTACAACCTTAAAGACAAGTTGGAGATGTATGGCAAGGAAGGGAGATTAGTCACAGGCCACAGCTCACCACTTGACTAATATAAAAAAATATTTTGTTCATTCAGACCAAGCTTCTCTGTTACAGAATGCACCTTCCTGCTCTGTTTAGGTCAGGCTGAAAGAGCTCAGTGCTGCAGCATTTAAAAGGGTCATCCCTGGGGCTGGAGCTTGCCAGAGCTGTCTGCAGTGTTACTCTGTGGTGTCAGAACTCATTCCCT
This sequence comes from Anabacerthia variegaticeps, assembly GCA_035583185.1. NCBI lineage: Eukaryota > Metazoa > Chordata > Aves > Passeriformes > Furnariidae > Anabacerthia > Anabacerthia variegaticeps. The sequence continues at coordinate 18,811,526 of JAWWEW010000131.1, read as the reverse complement.
TCTGGAATGAATAGTTCTCGGAGGACAGCTCAATGCTTTAGTTACAAAGCTGTTATTGATGACCTGTTGGAGATTAACTCTGCCAAAATATAGACTGCCCAGTGCTGGAGACTGCTGTTATTTCATATCCTAGAGCAGGACCACTGACTGCTTTTTCTCCCAGTGAAAACTAAGCCACTGTTTCCTTCAGGACAGGGAGATCTGAACTCCCCATTATGGGCAGAAAACTGAGAGAGTTAAAGATACACAGGGTTCTTAAAAAAGAAATGTATCATGGACAGTCAGTTCAGTCAGATAATCATGTGGTATTTTATCTATCAGTAACCCTCAATGCCCAGTGGCATTAATGGCTGCTCTGTTCCCTCTAGGGAATGGCAACCAGCTTTTAGGTGTCCAGTTTGCATGGATTTTTACTCACGGGTAAGGATCCACTTGTTGTCATCCTTGCTGCTTTGTGGGATGGGGAGTGGGGCAGAGGGAGCTGCATGATTCGGCTGTTTTATGTGGGATGCTATGGGCAGCTGGCTTGAAGCACAGACTTTGCTATGGAGCTCCAAAAGTCACTTTTTGGTGGTGTATATAGAGGGAAAAAGCCTTGTCAAGATGGCACTGGGAGATCTGTGAGTCCCTTATTATCCTAGCACTAATGGACTGATTCCAGATACTCCTATTGGCCTGGTGCCAAGAGAGCAGCAAACTCAAATCCTTTCCTCCTGATAAATGTTGTGCTTTCCTTTCTTCCAGATTCTAAAACGCAAACGAATGTTTTTGGTAACCAGGTGTGGACATGTCTTCTGCAGTCGGTGCCTCCCTGCTGCCATTGAGGTTAGCGGTGCTTGCCCGACATGCAGGACAGAACTCACTCAGGAAAACTATCATCCCGTTTACATATGAGTACTTCTACTTCTTAGCACAGACTCAGATGGATTTGGGAGTTAGGGGGTATAGAGAGTTTTTTCTTCATGTATATAGTTCTCCTTGTTTACAGTTCCATTTTTCCTGAATTTCTTCATAAGTAAAGTTTTAATTGATTTAAATATAGTCAAGTCTGCCTGCTTATCTAGGCTGGATTCTGCTGAGACTTCTTTTAACAGGTGGAAATAACAGTCTTGGTTTGATCAGTCAGAAGCATTCATTCTTTTCATCACAGTCAAGTAATTGATTTGGGAAGGGGCGGGGGGGAATGCTAAAGGCATAAGCTTTGTAGTTCTTGTGGCCAGTGTGTGTTGTATGGGGAAAAGGAAACAGGCACTGCCTAGCACATGAAGGTTTCTGTTGCTCAGGACAGACTCAGGTGAATGTTTTGGTGCAAATGCCATGATTTTTTTGGTGCTCTGAAGATTGAAAGGGCAGCAGGTTGTGCACATATGCAAAGAAAACTATCTTGTTTCAGAATGACTTGCACATATCTAGACAGCTGGTTTATGGTCCAAGCCGCTCCTTGTTATGTCCCTGGTTATGATGTTCCACTGATGCCTGTCAGCCGATGACAGGAGCACTGCCAGCTTCTATGAAGCTCTTCCCTTCCAAAATGCCCATAAGCTTAAGGGCAATTGGAAGAATATAGCAGTGCCAACATTTAGCCTGCAAAATAGAAGACGCTTTAAGTAGTGAGGTAAAGACACAAAGTAACCGCCGGGGAGCGCACCACCACCATGATCACTACCATCATTGTCATCTTCATCACCACCACCATTTAGCTTTTCCACTACAGTGTAACTGCAGCTTTAACGGGGCAGATACTGTTCGTTGTTCAGAATGTGAATTTACCTTGAAGTCCATGTGGTGTTGCCCTGAATAGGACCAAGGTAGTATGCCTGACTGAAACAGTATTCGAATTAATGGGCACTCTTTAGTTGACTCTCAGGGGCATGCATTTGGGTGGTACATGTAGTATGAGGAGCATCCTCAGCTACTGTGACTTAAAGTCACTGCAGGTAACTAAAGTCAATTGGACTGTGATAGCTTGTGCCAATAAATTCTTCTCTTTGTGTGGAGATACAGGACTAAAATGCCTTACACACAGGGAGCCTGGAAGGGCACACAGGAAAATGATTGGAATTGTGAGCAGACTGTAAATAATTTCAGCAATATTTCACTGGGAAACAGGAAATAATACCTCTAGCTGATTATTTTCAAGCAATTGCATGCTGGCCTGTGAAAAGATGGGATATTTTTCTTTGAAGTCCTGTGATAGTACTATTATGCCCACTATACACACTGTGAGTATTAGAGTAAGTATTTAAAAGAGTAGTTTAAAACTGGTTAACTCTAAGAAGTTTCTCCCTTTATCTGGAGCTAACATCTTTTCGAAATTCAAAAACTGATAGCTAAATGACCATTTAACATACTATCATTCCTACTGGGGAAAAAACAAGTCACTTTTCATGAAAACTGTATCCCCTAAGTAATAATGTTCACAAGGAAACCTAGTCAATATTTCACTCAAGGTAGTATCTATTTTGGGCATTCATGTTGTCTAATGATAGCCTAACACACCCACTCCACGCAGCCAGGGCCTGTATCCTTGTGAGACTCTTACCCAGATAAAACACCTACTGAAGTTGGGGCACCTTTTTTTTTTTTAATATTACTTTAAACAAATAAACAAAAAACCCTGTATGAATTTCTGGGAATCTGCAGGGCTTTCTAGGAGAGAGACATGCACAGCAATGAATAGAGTTTGGGTTCACAGACCCTGATTGAGGAAGGTGGTGGCTGTCCCCTATCTGTCCCCACTAGCACTGAGCCTATGGGAAGAACTACATCTTCTAACATGGCCCAATTTGTCACACATTCAGCGTGATAAGTTCCTGAATGCCAGCAGGATGAAAAAAGTGCATAAACAAAGCAGTCTGACACCTGCCTTACAGCTCTTTGTATCAGCAAACCAGCACACTGGTCTAAATACACCTCATGGGGATTTCTTTCACTTCCCAACTGTCACACATGAGTGGCATCCCACAGTGAGGAGCTGGCAGAGGAAACTGAGGCAGATGGCTTCTCAGACCCTTCCTCATCCAAAGGGCTTCAAGTACTTGTGCTTCTCTGGAAATCTGTCTGCATTTCCATTCCCTGGCAGAGAATAAAGAAAAGCATGACATCCACCACTTTATTCTCCCATGGCTGTGTCCCATGAGGGCTGAAGTCTAAGGGCAAAGCCCTTTCCTGTATCCCCCACAAAAGGGAAATGTGTGCTGAGGCCTCCTTCATCACCAGTGTGTCTTGTTTCCAGCTTACACCTTCCCTCTCATTTTCCTCCAGCCTTTCCACTGCTTTTCTAGCTTTGTACAAACACTTCAAAACCTATCTCATCTCCATACACCAAGTGCACAGCAATGCCAGGACTAGCCAGGGTTAGCAGTAGGAAGTTTCGAATCCTGCACCAGATGGCTGAGAGAGTCTAGCAGCTCCTAACAGTGGGGGAGGCAGGGGACTGACAGCCTGACATGGCAATAAGGAAACATTTTTTTGCTCCACAGCACACTTGTCTCAGCATTTGTAGAGTTGCTAGGCCATACGGTACACTGTCAGAAGAACCAAGCTGCAGGGAGGGATGCAGGAATCACTCCTTCAGACTATGGGCTGGCTTCCTGCAGGAAATTTTTACTTCTTTTCTTCCCATTGCCTACCTTGCTTTAATGCTGGGTGTTGTTGAAGCAAGGCCTTCATGAAGGAACATTGCTGGCTCTTCCTGTATATTATTGAGGCAAAGAGTGCCAGAATTAAGTGAATGAAACTGAACTCTGGGGTTTTTTGTTTGCTCATTTTATTACTGGCTACTTTGGGGTTGGGGCATGTTTCTGACTGCTAGGCAATGGGCTCGCCAAAGGCAGCCATTTCTTACCTTCCATTAGAACAGCTGCCAAAAGGGAGTAAATGCCTATACACTCTTTTTATTCAGCCTTCAAAGCCCTTAAACTGCTTCATCTCCTGCTTGTGTTGATGAGACAAACGCCACCTTGTCCACATTGCTTGAAAGCGACCTCAAATAAATTAAAGTGGACCATGATATTCTGGAGGCACCTGCTCCCCACATAACAAAGCTGCTGTAAAACATCAACCCTTTGTGTTCTTGCATTGTAGAAACATAGGAAAGGTGTGTGCACATTGCAGAATGCATAGAAAACTGAACTAAGTACCCTCTTTACTGCAATGATGCGGCATGGATGTGCCTTTGGAGGTTGCTCCTAAGTCCAAATGTATGAAGTCGCATCAGACATAGAGAAGGGGAAGGGAAGTAGAATTCACCTGCTTCTGCAGCTGGGTGAGGTTGTGTCTCAGCCTGCTGCAGAGCTAGAAACAGAAACTCAGGCTCCTGAGTCCTGGCTGGTCACCGCACTTGACCAGAAAGATGAAGAACATTAAGAATGCCAAAGCTTTACTTCACAAGGCTGCTGGCAAAAACTGTGCAACAGAGAAATGGTTTCCCAGTAGGTTCATAAGCAAATACTGCCATAAAATGAAAGTTATTCTTTCCTGCAGCAGAGCCTATCAATCTGACAATGAATGCAACCAGGTTTAATTTATGCTTCCAAATAAACTAGCATTTAGAGCAATTTGCATGTATTTTTTTAATTGGTTCTGCAACTCTAATGTGGACTGAGCAGAGATTCACCAGCATTTCAAATAAACAGGGTCTCTGCCCCAAGATAAATTGTCCAAAGTAACTGAGACCTACATAATTCAACCAATATGCTAGGAGAACTGGAGACGTGTTCAGCTCAAGATGTGCAGTGCTGTGGCAATAACATTAATGGCTCCAAGCTGAAAAGGTAGACAAAATGATGAAATACATTGGGATGAGCATTAATCAAAACCTCAGGGAACCTGGGGCAGGTTCAGAGCAGGATCCATGCTCTGTATGTTAGACCCCTTCTGCCAGCCTTGGCTCTGCTCCCATATAGCCATATTGTGGTATTACAGATCATCTGACAAGGGATGGTTGTCATGTAAGCACAGCCAGGAAGAACACTGCTCCGTCCCCAAATAATCATGCAATTCATGATTTTCTTTAAAGCTTGCCACTACATTGCTGTCTCCACCATGTAAGTGCCTTTAACATTGAGCATCATCAATTCAGGATTGATTTTTCACCACTCCAGCCTCCTCTGCTACTAGGACTTCTCAGCCTGCAAAATGTAACTGCTGAAATAACTATTCCCACAGGGAATGCCTTCAGTCCCTGACTGTGTATGGCAAGCAGCATGGGAGGCTCAGTATACTGGCCAAGCAAGCATACTCTTGGCATGAAAAGAAGTACTTCTCCCTGGTGGAGTGGCCAGGAAAAACCAAAGACCTGTAGCTCCACTGAAGTTGTAGAACCACGCCCCCAAACCTCCTCTGTCCACTTTCCCATTGGTGAAAGAAGTCTCATTGGGATCAAGTACCCTGTTCTGCTTTCTTTCTATGATCTAAATGTGGTGTTCACACACTCTATAGAACTGATTTCCCTATATATCTAACCAGAACAAAGGATAATTGTCTTTCTGAAAACCACTTTCTTTTCTTCACCTTTCAGCATTTTTTCCAGACAACCAGAGAACTTATACAGTGTCATTTGAAAGAGGAGATTGAATCAGACCACCTTGCAAATGCTGAACAGGTGGAGCAAATAGCACATGTTCAGACTGTAACCTGGCTTAGGTTTACATTTGCATTTACAGCTGAACACTCAACAGTTTCTCTAAGCTATTCATGCACAGAAGAAAACAAAATGCCAACAAATACAGTATTTTCTAGTAAGCACTTGCCAACATGTATTTTAAAAACAGCCATTAAAAATGGAAACACCATAAGAATGTGAAACACAGGATATGTGGAGTTAATGCTAATTTGACATTGAAGGTGTGATTATTGTTATTTTTCTCTAGGTATTTATTGCATGTTTGAAAGAATCTGTTTGCTTCTCCTTAAGTCATTGCAAAAACAAACAAGCAAAATAGGTACTGCTATTGCAGTAACAAATACAAACAAAAATATCTCATTTTAGTTAGCTAAATGAAGCTTGTGGTTAATTGCCTTTCTAATGACTTTGGACCTAAGGATGATAGTGTTGGTGGAAGGAAGGAAATCATACAGTAGATGACTGCTGTTTAAATTATAGTGCTTGTGGCAACAAAAAGAGCTTATCCTATAATAAGTATACTCAAAATATGCTGAGAAGGAAAAACAGCTCTGAACAAGCTGGTTCCTGCTTGCATTAGGGTTGTGGTTGTGGCACACCAAGGTGAACTCAGGCCTTTTGCAAATGGTCCGGCTCTGTCTGGTTTTGAAGACACAGGCTGAGACACAGGGCCCTTCAGACCTGCCTGGGCATTGTGGTGAGCTGTTCTGTGAGCAAAGAGATCTCTCCGGGTGTGCTGTAAAACCAGCAGGAGCAGGGCCATGACAGGGTGTCATTTTGTTCTCATCAAGGCCCTGAGAACAATTGCAACAGACTCTGAGAGACTCAGGTCAGTTTTGGGGAGAAGGAACTATAGACATATTATTCCACTGATAGTTTTTACTCCCATCTCCAGCCCACCACCCTCATGGTCTGCCATTCTGGGCTGTTTTATCAGGATTCATCTCTCTAACTGGGATCACATCAAACTATGGACTTAAGCCCAACTCCTTCTGAAGTGTGAAGAACTGATTACTGGTGTCAGTTTGTATCATACCACATGCAGCCCCCAAGTGGAAACCAAATCCCTTTTGTGCTGAGAGCTAACCAAGTGAAAATGTGCTCACTGTTCTTGCATGTTCTCTTTGAAACTACTTGGTCTCTTTTTGAGTGGAGTGGTTATATTTGCTGGAACCCACAAAGGGTAAGAACAAGCATATTCAAATAAAAAAATTAGTATATCGAACCTTCACTGCCATTTCTTACTCAGAGACTGAGGCTGGTGCAGCATATGTGCTAAGTGGAAGAGAGTGCAGAACAGCAGTGGGGGTACACTGCAGTACTCACAAACTGCTGGTTTTGTGTAGGTACTCCCAAGCTCTATGGGCATCTACACCCTTGTTACATACTGCACTTTGAGATGGACAAGGTTATTCTATAACACATCCAGGGTAATAAGAGAGGGACTAGAGTCCTTCTGTCTGAGCTGGAGTCAGGAATTTTCACTGCCAGAAGCAATAAGAACAAGATGGCCTTAAATTCTACTGCTTGGCCCTAGACATTCTCATGGTGGAAGCTGTTATTTTGCTTTTTGGCCCCCTGCCTATAAAAACTGCAATTAATGTTAAAAGGAAAATGGGATCAAACCAAGATCTTTTTCTGTGTGAACATTTAGGATTGAAAGGTTTTTCTTCTTTGTAACAGACTCTGGTGCAAAGCCAAAATAATAAATGCCACTGATGTGGAGCAAAAGTTTAAGCCTTATACCTGACAAAGCTGTTAAAGAACTAATATGCCCTTTTCTGTATTCCTTATTATGCCTAGAGATGGGAAGCTGGCAATAGGGTTCATTCACAGCATATAAAGCCTTGCATTCTGTCTGTGATGTGTATATTTAGCATCCATTGCCTTATTTTCATCTTCAACATCATGCTTTAATGTATTGCTTGTCAGTGTCAGAGTTATGGAGTTCCTGCAGGTGAATGCTACTGAGTGTTATTATTTCAGCAGTGATCTATTTTCACTTTAAAGTACAGAAAAGGGACGCTGCCTGCTAGCCTTCAGAAAGAAAAAAAAAAAGCCAGTGAGATTAAACTTAATATGACTGGAAACATTCCACAGTTTCCTGTAGAAACTACAATCAGACTCACCATTGTTGTTTCTATTTCATTTGCCCGCAGTGATATAGGACATCACAAAACATCTTCATATTCTTTGGCCTGAAGGACAGAAAATACAACAGAAACAACACACAAAATCACCCATTTCATTCCTTTCCACAATGCCCCCGAAAACCTGCCCATTGAAGTCACCTCTGGCCAAAGTGTGGGTGTCAGGCTCTGCTCCAGCTGTGCCGAAGGAGGGCGAAGGGCTGGCCGGGGTGGCACACAGCTCTTGCAGGGGTGCAGAGGGATGGGTGCCCACACCTCCCCACCTGGCTGGTGACCAAGGCTCTGGCTGGTGCAGAGGGTGCACTGTGGCTGTGTCTGAGCCTGCCTGCTTTAGATCTGAGGCTGGCCATAAGAGTGACTCTGGCCTGGAGCTGCCCAGCAGGTCAGTCTCACTGGCACAGTGTTACCTGGGAGAGGGCAGAGGAGTGGATGTGCTAAGAAAGACTGTAAAGGGTCAGAACAATAATCCAGATACCTCAAAATTTGCATAACCAGTTTTTCTAAGGTCCTCTCTATTGATGTTTAGTACCTAGAAAAACCTATCATGGACCAACATCCAGGTTAAGGCATAATTTTAGTCATTTGGTTAAACAGTTGTGTCTGGCTATGAGACTGATTTATTTTAAACTAGTTTGGCTGGAATGAATTAAGAGTAATTTTGAAG
>JAWWEW010000131.1:18705469-18794820 GCA_035583185.1 Anabacerthia variegaticeps | reverse complement strand
AATAGAGGGGGTAGAATACATAGCTTTGATCACCCCCCACACAGTGATAACCGGTCCCACCTGCTGAACTAGGACAGTACTGTTCCACAACAGCTTAGGCCTAGACTATGATCTGGAGGTTTCCTCTTCCCACTCTTCCCTTGAGGTGGTAAGAGATCCCTATATGTACTTGTTTGAACAGCTGGTATAGATAAAATTAATAATTTGGAGAGTGGCAATTTTTGCCTGCATTAGCTCTCTGTTCCAGCTCATGATAGAAGCAAGGGAATGTTTATGCTGGTCTGAGGAAAGGCAGGAGGGTGCAGCTGTGGAGAGGAGGCAGGCACAACTGTAGACACTGCAAACTACCCTGAAACTACATTCCCACACACCCTTCTGGCAGTCCTCAAGCAAAGACTGTGTCTGCGGCCCCTCTGCTGAAGGATGAGGCCAAATGTCACAGAGCAAAGTCCATCGTAAATGGAGTAAATAACAACAGAATGATTGCACCCAAAGTGCTGTAGGGCATGGACCTGGAGCATCCTATCTGCCAGCCAGCCCAGTCCAGGCATTACTTGGCAGAGTGCTAGCTGGCACTGGTAAAATAATGAAATACATGAAGGCACGATGCTCCAGTCTAGCAGGTTATATCAGCATAGCCCCTGAACCCTCCAGGAGCTTGAGCTTTGCTACATCAGCATAAGTTTTCCAGAAAAAAAATGTCATCCAGCTGCACGCCCTGTATTGTATGAGCCTTTTGAGCTGCATGAGGATCAGAAAATCCATATAAAGGCAGAAAACCATCTTAGGTTACTGCCTTTTTTCCCTTGTTGAATTCCCCTCTGCACCTTTATCTAATTCATCCAAAATGGCTCTCCTTGCTCCTGCATCATACAGGCAGGGAAAAGTCCTGGAGGACACAGGGCTAAGTCGAGCTAAGTCTGAGCTCAGTGGCTATAGATAGCAAGCTCATTGTTATCCTCTGTGGAAAGACAATTAAAATGAGTCAGTAAACAGCACATGCAGCATAAGAGAAAAATCCACACACTGCTGACTTATACGGAAAAGCAACATGTTGGTTACTCTACAAATACACTAAGTCTTTTATGTATGAGAGACTTGAAATTAACTCATTTGTCTCCATTTGCTACACAATTTTCTTTAACTTCTAGAGAGTCAGTAAGTTAAAGCTGGCACATCAAGGCTCAGCACACTAGAGGTTATGCAGTACTTTCCATAAGTTTAAACATTTGAAAAACATATGGACTTTAATGTTGTTGAGAGACATTTCTAATGGTTGAGGTTTTGTCAGAGGTTGGGGTGCTGATTTTTTTTGTTAGGGACTCGGTTGTGCTCTTTCTGGAATAGTACAAAATTCCCAGTGAGCTTCAGAGAAGGAGCTGACTTGGTCTTACCTCTCCCTATCATGGGGTGTGTCTGGCATCTTTTCCCTTGAATATTCTTCCTTTAAACAAAGATAGCCTGTGCCAAGCAGTTAAAGAACTTCAAAAAAATTTGAACTTCAACTTTGGTCAGTGTTTCACAGGGCAGTATATCTAGTCTAATGCTATAAAGACCCATTAATCTTACAGGAGCATCCCTAATGTCAGGGATGTCCCAGTTTGTAGTGTTAGAGGTGCCAAATCCTTCATCAATGTTAGGTCATGTGTGCCATTTCCTTTGAAAAACAAAGTACACTGTTACTTAAGGCACTGTTTGAAATGGGTAGTCCCCAGACCAGCTCTCTGTCTTCACTGGGTAGAAAACCAGGTCCAAATGTAACAAACTAGAGAGGACCAGACGCACATCCTCAGAACTGATGGCAAGGAGTTAGAATGGGAGCAAGGCAAGATGGCTGGGTCACTCTGGAGGGCAGAGCTTGGCAGGGCCATCGTGGCATCCTGTGACAGAGGGACATTTTCACATCGATGCATGAGGCGCAGATGTGCACCCAGGCCTGGAGGGGCAGAAATGACAGGACCACCCAGAAAAAACCTGCAGCCTGTGAGAGGGGTGGCCAACAGGGAGAAGGCACCTGGGTTCCTGGTTTGAGAGAGCAAGATGCTGTTTTGTCAGGGCTGTGCACATCCTGAGGGAAAAGCTTCCCAAACTGAGGGAGAAACCAAGTCTTTCTGAGACAGGCTAGCTTTGCTGAGGAAAGCTAAGATGGGGGGTACTGACTTGGTCCAGTTGTACATACCCAGGGGTAAAAGGTATGTATGTCAAGACCCTCGTCATCTAACCTAAGTCCTGATAAACACTGTGGTGCCACTTAACAGAGGTCACGCAATAGCATGGGACAAAGAGGCAAGCACAGAGGGGGCAAATTTGCCTGTGCCCTGCCACTGCAATGGCTCATATCTGGAAGGAACTGTCCCTGGAGGTAGCATGCCTATCTCTGCAGTTCTGCAATACAACTGAACACAGGAGGGAATATTGTTTTCATTTCTCTAGCTTCTTCTCATCAATCTTGGTAAATAAATAGTTTTTTCTCTTCAGCTCACTTTTAACTTAAGTAAATGAAACTAAGAAGAATCTCCCTCTGACTGTGCTGAGTCCCTTCTCAGCAATGCTACTGAGATCAGAAGCATTACCAGCCATTAGGCTAGAGTGAGAGCCTAATGATAATGGGATTCAGCTTTGATTACAGTTTTTAATAAAAAGTCTAAACTCTTTGATGGATTCTTTAATGCTTTTGGGATATTATTTTTTCTTCTATTCTCCACCCCTATTTCAAGAGAGTCATTCAGTGCATTGGTGATATCCAATTTATTCTTCTAGTTCTGAGTAATATCCTCTGTTAGCAGTATAAATTGTACCCATTGCCCTTGGCAGAATTCTCAACAATTCTCCTGCTGCCTATTGGAACGGTTTCATAAATAGGCACACTTCATTAATATACACGTTTTAGAAGACCAATTGAATTTTTCCAATATATCCCTCAGCAGCCATTGAATTATTTAGCTGCTGGTGGATGTGTGCAAGCTCATGGGCAGTGATGCTGAAGAGTCACCAGTAGCTAAGAGAAAGTACGAGATGTGCTCTGCTTATGTGTTGGATGAGATGCTTCTGAAGGCCACACTCCTGAGAAAACAAGCAAAATAGGAAGTTCTTGTCAGCATCATCTTGCTGTGACAGTGATGCTTGCTTGTGGGTCAAAAGACTTGTCAAAATCACCCAATGAGAGAATACACTGAGACAGCAAAAGGTAAACCTAGGCTGAGAAAGGAAGGAACAGCAGAAGATCTTTTGCAAAAGGTACAGATTGCACTGTGACCTTTGATAGAAACCTTAGCAACCCAAGACTTCCTTGGATGAATTCTGCAGTGATGATAAATTCTGTGCTCACTTCACATACCAGTAATTGGCATAACTAGAAGTAAATGCAGAGAATTGATACAGGAGGAACAAAAGAGAACCAGTAAAGGGAAACAGTAAAAAAAAAATCCCAGCATTCAAGATGGGGACCTAGTTCTAAGGTAAGCAAGATAGTCACTATTCCTACATTAAAACTAGCAGAGACAAATGCACGTCTGAGTCTGACAGAAATGAATTAAGACGTTCATGACACGGACTTATCACTAACAGAAAAGAGCCACTTTAACAACTAAGGGCTCTTTAACAACTAAGCACAAGGGCTCTTAGCATGATTCCACGTGGAGTCCCAACAAGTGTTTTCAAGGAACTAATAAACAGACTTGTGACTTTTTCTGGTGCAAGTAAAGCAGGAGTCAACTTCTCTCTTTTTTTCTCTTTTTTTTTTTTTTTTGTTTTGTTTTTTGTTTGGTTTTTTGGTTTGGTTTGGTTTGCACCTCCCCATCTGCCTATTCCACTCCTTTACTAAAGCTTACTGCATGTAGAATGAAGTCAATACAGATAAATGTTTCCTTGAACGCCTGAGGCTTCAAAGATTTTTATTTAAATCACAATGAAGATGGCTTTAAGCATCACATCTCTCAGACATAAGAATGGCAATTCCTAGTCAGGAAGGATGGGTCAGAGGAAGAAGTAGCTTTCATTCTCTGAATGAGGATTTCCAGGGCTCATTTAGAAAATCTCCTAGCAGCCTGCCATTTATTCTAGTGCATAGGATTTGGCTTGTTAAAAAAAAAAAAAGAAAAGGATTGAGTCAGATGAACAGAATCAGAAGTGAGTTTTCTTCTGTGAAGTCTTCATATGTGACTAGTTCATACTGCTCTCAGTTAAGATCAGTAGATTTTTAACATTTTTTCCTCTTGACAGTATGAATTCTTTGTATGCATACACATAATAGACAATTGATAATGTGTACAGGAAGATAACTCTACAGCCATTAGTATCAATAGCAAATTCACTCATCCTGGTGAAAATTATAAAAAGACTTACCAATGCTGATCATTTTGGTTAATTACTAAAGTTTTTGTTTATTTTTTGTCTGTGTTAATGTTTGATGCTGTGCTGAGCTCAAAAGAAGTTACACAGGGGTAGAGTTTCTTCCAAAGGACCTGCGAAGGATGAGGCTTTATCACTGACTGCATTGCCAAAATGGCTGTACCCTACCTGTTACAGGCTGCTGCCTTTGTGTTCACTAGTACAAGGCACTTAAAGACTAGTCACAACCAAATTTTCTACGCTGCACAGAGTTCTCAGGCTGCTATGTCAATGAGGAATACGACCCTTTCCACCAAGAAGCAGAAAAACATGAAGTAACCACACACTCTTACAAAACTGGGGACATTCCAGTGAACAAAAATCTCTGTGGTGACTCCTGAAACAGGATATTGGTGACTCCTGGAAGCAGGGTACTTCTGCATATACATGCAGGTTAAAAGGAATTCGAGCTGATCTGCAATGGCTGCAGCTGCAAATAACATTTATCACACACAAATCAATTTTTCAATTACACTGAAGATATTAGCAAAGAATTCACTGCCTTAAAATATCCTGTTTTGAATAGGAAGCCGTTCTCTAGTAAATTTTAATGTCCACAAGCCTCTCAAACATCACAATGTTCTGTGGAGTATATGGTTTGTATGGTAGTTATGTCAAAGTCAAGTGAAAAATAGCAGTCTTATCCATCCTTTGCAATCTGGCAGATAATGCACTATAGATTTATGGAGATTATTATAGTTTAACTTACATGTCTTAGACACATAAGGTTGTATCACAGGTGAGTTTTTCTATATGTCTCCCTTAACTACAAGAATGTTTCCCAGAGAGCAACACTGTAAATCTTCTGGTTGCGAAATGGATAGGTGATAAGAATGTCAGTTCATATTTATGCTTTTATCCCCCTGTAATGAGGAAATGTGAATTATATTTAGGCAAAGAGCTGATCTAAAAAGACTCCTATAAATTTTAAATTTTTGTTATTCCAGTGACATAAAAACATTGTATTTTGCTAGAAGTGAGAAACATGCATTCTCTCAGTATTACTGTGGTATAGAAAGGTAGCACTGAGAGAGAGTTAATGAATTAACAATTGGTTTTGAAAACTCAGGAATATTTTCTGACTGGACTTCCACATGTCTTCCCAGGACCCAGCCTGGCTCATATCACTGTCTTGTTCCCCACTGTTTACAGCTCTCAATACCCAGCAAAAGGAGGGCACTTTCACAACTACTTTGTGGCAGCCACCTGCTTCATCTCTCAGGGTTTTTGCAGCAAGCACAGGGCCTCTGTATCTGGCAGTGCCGCCCTGTGAGTCCCCAGGGTGCTCACTTAACCCAAAGCTTTCAGCTTCACCCCCTTATGACAGCTTTATGACTGCTGAGGATTGCTGTGTCTTGCCACACCTTTCAGATCGGCTTTAAGGCTTTCCCTTTTGCTAAAGGCAGATCTTTCCCATTATAAATTGCCAGAGATTCATTGATTTCAGTTTACTGATAATGACTGTTTCTTACAGTATTATTCCCTGTTGGCCTCACTTTGATCAAGATGCTGGCTCAGAGCACTCTGGCAGGAAAAACAGGTACAATTCACTCATTTAAAGCCAATGTGGTTCTAGCTAGGGGACTGAGCATTAAAAAAAAATGGGGAGGTCCAGCTTCTTTAAAGCAACTGGTCACACAGCATGAAGATGTAGGTGTGGCAAGCCTTAGTCTAGGTTGTGTATTTCTCTGTGTGTGTGTGTTTGTGTACATAAACACAGAAAGCACTGGCCATAATGGCTGACAACTTTGCAGTTTTTTCATCTATGATATGGAAGCAATAGAGGAAAGAGGATTTTTATTTGCCTTATACTCTCATTACTTTGGCATGCTGTTCACTGACCACATCCAGGATCTCACACCAGCTGAACCTGATGATAAGCAGGAAGGTAGGACTAGTCCCAGGCCTCTGATTTTGGAGTCATCCCATCAGGATGCCACCACAGGAGGGAAAAAATGGCAGCTGATTCATAACCATTTAGCACAAAGAGGAAAAATATGGGAGGGTGAAAGGTGCTATCACATGAGGGCTGAGGTCATTCCCAGTGGGAGTATGGGGAAACATGATCTAGTGGAGACTTGTCTTTGTGTTTAATAGTGGTGTCAGAGTAAAGAGAGGATTTTGTGGCCATTCTGGAGGTAAGAGACTGGGGGGATTGGTAACTGGATTGGGGGAAAGTCACTAGGCTGTCCAAAGGGTTTTGTCAGGCAGGAAACAGTTCTGTGCTATCTGACAACGGAATATGGTGACAATATGTAACCCATAATACTCACCAGCTGCTTCACCAGAGCACAGCAGGAGAGATTTTGTCATGCTTGTTCTGCTGTCTTGGCAAATAGGTGACTTCCCTTTGCAAAATCCCAGGGCATAAGGCTGCTAACAGGGCTGCTGTTAGAAATCTGAAGACTTTCTCAACACAAAACCCAAACCATGCCACTCTTGTAGTGCTTTGAACACTTCTATTTCCTGGGAGACAGAAGACAATAGCACCTTAGCATTCACAGGTGAGGAGAACAGTCAACTTTTCACAGGAAGAATGGAGAAAAACAAGCTGCTCTAGTGGGACAGAGATGCATGAGATCCTCGGTCTGAGCTGTCTGGCTTCTTCCACATGTGCCCGGTGGGAAGGCCTAGAGAATCTGTCAAATGCTCCTATCCATTAAATACCGCTTTGTATATGATACAGATTTCAGGTAGTTTCTATTCCCAAATATCAAACCTGCAGGTTTTGTAAAAAGTTGAACTGATGATATGGCTACTGCAGATTTTTGTGCCTCTTGCACACAATACTAGCTCTGAAAAAGCAAACCTAGACTGAGTCCTCGCTGTCAGCTCTGGTGATCACAGTACTCAGGCATGTCCTACTCCACTGCAAGCTTGGCATAGAAGAAAAAATCACTGAAAACCTGGCAGCCCTGTTTTACAGAGAGCTATCTCCTTTCTTCCACACAGCTCCCAATTCTGTTATTCTTGAGCAACTGTCCTCTAATGTGGAGAGAACCAAGGCCCTAAGGGTTTGACTAACATCATGAAGGAGATCTATGATCATCCTCGAATGGATATAAAATGTCAGAATCCAGTGCCCTAACCATTGAACCACTTATGTCTTTCTCATGTTTAAAAAAAAAAAAAAAATCTTTCCCAAAGCGCTTGAGCCAACCTTAGTCATTTGTTAGCCTAGAACAGATTTATACTCAAAAGCACAATGAGACGTTTGGAATCCTGCAGCTCCAAAACACTTACATTTCTGTGCCAATTGGGAATATTCTGGTGACTAATCTCTAGTCTGTAGTGAGGCCCACGAGTGCATCTTCAAATTTTTTTTCTAAAACATGCAGCCACTCAGATACTCATGTAGGCAATTTGTTTCTACCTTACGGTTTTAGTTGGGAAGGGTTTGCTTTTAATATGCTGGTGGTTTAGCATTGTGAATGGTATCAGCAAGTGCCTTTTAATGTGTTTGGCTACACACATCCCATTGATCTTAACAGTCTTAGCTACACAGAGTAGCACTGTATCTTCAACCAAGAAGAATGGCAAATAATAATAGTAAGGAAATAAATGAAAGACAGAGCCAGGCTTGTGTATTCCAGACAGTGTATTTTCTAAAATAGCACATCTTTCTGGAATTTGGGGAGTTTTCGCCACTATTCATACCCCTACAATGTTTTCTGAGATGAATAGAACAAGATTTACACGTGGGTTTTTGGTTTTGGGGTGGGTTTTTTTTATTGTCAGGTATAACAAAAGTATTAATATTTTTTGCCTTCCTGTTACACCATGGGCAAAACAATGAAGTAATCTGGTCAGCTGTAGTCTGACTTTATTTTGCAAAGCCAACAGTGAAATGTTTTTTCTTCTTGTGCTGTTGTTAACCAAAATATGGTTGAAATGCTTATCTGAACTTTCACAAAAAAATAGTATTACCTCTGCTATCTGCAGTAGAGAGAAGTTATGATTCTTATTCCATCTGGTAGGCTACACTGTAAAGTGCATTTGTATTCATGGCCAGGTGAGAAGATTAACATCTGTTGAGAAAGGCTTTGATACTGTCTTCAAAAGAAGAGGTTAGAGCATCTTCACTAGTAGAAGGTGCCTCATTCTACCAGTTCCAGAGGGAAAGGACAGAGGAACTGACTGGACTCAGGCAGGCAAATGACATGTTGGCATAGAATTGGAAGAGGAGAGGTTACTGAAGGCTGGCCTATGGAACTGGGAAGTTTTGTAATTTAGCCCTGATGTGGGATGAAAGGAAGATGCTACTCTGAGCATCTCATTTTGATTTGCCTTGAATATGACGACAGGCCTTAAATACTGGAGAGAAGTGGCTTGCTTTCTCTTTTTCTGTTGTTCCTCCGATTTTGGCACAGCAGTATTTAAACTGAATTTTCACGGAAAGCAAAAACTCCACAGCACACACAAAACATCACAGCTAACTGTTCACCTAGTAAATGGGGAGTCCCAGTACCAGGCAGTACAGGAAGGCTCACTGCTGGATTGCAGTTTAGCTTCACAAATTGGCCCAAAGGCACATTCATTCATTCAGACTGCCCAGGGCAGTGGTGGAGTCACCATCCCTGGAGGTATTTAAAAGACATGTAGATGTGGCATTTAGGGTTTAGTGGTGGGCTTGGCAGTGCTGGGTTAATGGTTGGACTCCATGATCTTAAATGTCTTTTCCAACCTAAATGATTCAATGATTCTAAGAAGAAATAACAAGTCCTAGTGGTTTCTAAATGAATCACCTAGAATCCAGCTAAACTCACAGACCTTCAGTTTCTTAATTCAGAATGCGGCTAATTAATCAAAGTTTCTATCATAAAGCAATGTGACATTAAACTCCCATTAGATATAGACGGAAAAATTACTTTCTTTTTCCATGCTGAAAACCATTCAGATATCTTATCAGTAGGCAAGATAATATAAAATGATTAGAATTAGTTTCAGCTATTTCTCCCTGCCCTTTTCCCTGGTTAACAGGACTCTGAAGATTTTTTAGCTCAAAGACAAGGCCAAGTTCTTCTGAAATTATATTACGGGATGTTAACTTTAAAGGGATACTGAAACATTTGTTCATCTGCCATCTGTGATTTACTCCATGATTTTTGCCTTGTCCACTGAAATCAGTAATCACCTAGAGACTTCAGTGTCAGTTGTGTTGAGCTCAAAGACAATTTTTTGATAACACATTTCCTCAGCAATGATAGAAAAATATCTTCTTAGTCTGCAGTTGTGAGACAGGAATCTTCCAAATCTCCCCATGAATGCCTGAACCTCGACTAGCTTACATTTTGGAGGGATGTCCCAAACTCCAGAGGAAAAACATCTTTAAATAACAATCAGACAAAGCACCTTGTGATAACCATGCTGCTACCCCTAATGCAAGTTACTAACAGCCAAAACAGACATGTGTTTTGGTAGGACCTGAATGGGAAACAGTGATGGTCTGTGTTGCAGAAAGGCTATCTCAAAATGCTTTTCTTAGGTTCACGGGACATAAAAATACCAAAATAATATAGAATTGTCTCTCTATATATCCCAGTGGATCAGTTCAGACCTGCCTTGAATGAATCTTGTGCTTCATGCTAGTGACAGTGTTTGGATGATCCCTGTAGCAAGGAAGGACTGCAAAAGGAGAATAAGCAAGGAAGAGTGGAAAATCAGCCGAGCAGAAAGAGTTACCAGGACAAAGAGGAAGGAAGAAACTCTGAGGTAAACCTTGTCTATTTGAGTGAAACAAGTCAGTGTGAGCTCCATGGTGAAGGCTGTTCCAGAGGAGCCCCCAGGGAAGGTGCAGTGTGTCCATTTGGGCAGCCCTCTGAACGAGGCTGGCTGAATCTGCAGATGAAGGTGTCCAGTGTGAATGGACTGAGCTGCTTACAGCATGGCATGAAAGCTCAAACAGAAAATAATCCTGAGAAACAGAGGGCAGGGCCTGACCAACTTTAAATTGAGACACTGTTGTGTTTGATCAGGTGGAGATAGTTACTTCTGTGGTAAGAAAAGGAGCAAAAAAAGACAAAACAGACTTTTAAAAAAGATCAATCTCAGCTTCTAGAAATATCTACCCTAAACAACTGAGCTACAGCTAAGCTTTTTCAGCCAAAGATATAATTTCTATGTATTCAGATAAATAGAGCAGCTATTACCTGTTTCTAATACTAATAATGTTATTAGAACCATGGCTGAGCAAGTGATGTAATAGATGTGTGAAAAGGCAACAATCTGTAAAGATCTGACTTACTCATTTTAGATAAAATAACACAATAGGTATGATGCCTAAAGATTTTAATGTGTATGCTGTACATTTTTATAGAGTTATATGAGTTGAATAAGTTTTCTTAAGTTCCTCACATTTTAGATGGTATTTAGAAGTCACTAAGCACTTTCTCACACATTCCTGGACTTCTGTTAGACCCACATTACCAAGGACACAATTGTTTTGAAGAACACCTGCAAGAACTCCAACCAAGACAATAAGATAGCTTGTAGTCAAAACAGGAGAATAAGTTCAGAGCCCTTGGAGGGGCTGCAAGGGGCAGTTCTGAGGAGCTCTGAGTGTGGGCACCAGGGGAAATGGTACCACAGACTGGCTGTAGATATCACATATGCTAATTACTGAAAGTTATAAAAACTGTGACATCTAGCTCATGGGTGTGCTTTTGGTGTGCACCTTGAAAGCTTTCAGTGAAAGAGCTACCTTATCTATCTGTTCCCACTAATGCTTTTTTGCAGTAATTTAGGCATCAGGTAGATGACTGATAGATAAACTATGATGATAGACACAATGACACAAAGAAGGCTGAGAGGAAGTAAATCAGATACTTTTATACAGAACTGAGGAATAATGTATGCACAGGCAAATTCAAACATGATAACCAGGGATGTTGTTTCACAAAGCACAGTTGTATCACAGAGAGTCGAGACCATATGTCAGTAGAATTCTTGTGACAATTAGTGAATACATGCAGGAAAACAGAAACAAATGAATTTTATTTTATCAGCTGCCAGGAATTAATGTAAGGCTTTCTCTTCCAATGCACTACTTATGTGTTTAGAGATCACATTAACAAGTGATTTCAATCCAGACCATTTTTTCTTTTTGGGTATATGGTTCTACACTGACCTATGGTATATATAGTTATCCTTGGGGTATTTTTTTACATTCTTAATATTTAAACAAGAGTCTGCTCATCTTCAGTTCTTTTTCTCTCTGCTCTCTACTGTTCATGGTACTTATTCTTCATGCTTACACCTATCCATCATTTATCTACTCACCTTGCAGTACCTATTACATTTGCTTTTCATCTCACCTGTTGTATGAATCAGCATAAAAATCCACGTTGTAGGAAATGCAGCTGTGAGCCATAAACAGCTTTGGTAGTGGCCCAGGGAATGGTTCTTTTGGTTACATGAGGAGAAGTTTCTGTCTCGTGCAATGAAATGTGAAGGTATGAAAGTAGCTTCAGTAGCCCTGCGGAAGGACGTTCCCCTCTGGAATAACACTTTACATAGCCAAGGAAGTAGGCAGAACTAGACTCACAACTGGAACAGTTTTTTTAAACTCAAGGGAAGTGTAAAAACTGTAAGAGTGATCACAGAACTGCATGGGAAAAGTATTTCCTTTATCTTCAGCATGCATAACCACTCCTGAAAAGAATCCCTGGCTGATTTTCTTTTTTCCTAAAATTCTAAAAATGTCAAAGGCTTTTGATATATACATAATTTAAGTAGAGATGGAGCTCTGAATCCAGAGACCCCATGTATCTGACACTGCATTAGCTTAATTTATTGTTCACACTAGGCAGCAGTCGTCTGAGGAGACAGATTTTCCAGTCATATTGTTTGACATCATTACAGTTGAATATGCATCAGAATACCATGTGGTGACTACGTAATAAATCAGCTCATTATGTCTATAATCATTATGATTATGTGGTGTTCCAGGTCTCAGTATTGTTGACATAAAAGGAGGTAAACAGTATAAATTACTGACTCATCTAATCATTTGTTTTAATTTGTTGAGAAGGGAAAGGTTATTTTTCAGTGTGGCCTGTTTCACATGTAGAAACACAGTAATGAATACATAGAATATGTGTCAAATGGGAATCACAGAATGTGAAATTAATCATACCCAATTGTACTCCACAGAGTCTAAGGGTGAAAACATAATGTCACAGCACATTGACCAAAGGTTCCCATCATACTGAAGGAATCACAGAACTACAGACTACTAAAGGTTGAAAGGGACCTCTGAAGGTCAGCCCCCCTCTTCAAGCAGGGCCACCTAGATCAAGTTGCCTGGGATCACATCCAAATGGCTTGGCTTTGGAATACCCCAAGGATGGAGACTCCACAGTCTCTCTGTGTCAGTACTTGGTCACCGTCACAGCAAAGCTGCCTTCCAGATGGACAGTCCCAGCATGTACTGATGCCTGGGGTTATCCCTCCCTGCACTTCCCCTTGCTGGAATGCTTCAGGTTCCTGTCAACCCACATCTCCAGCCCACTGAGGTCCCTCTGGATCGCAGCACAACACTCTGGTGTATCTGCACTCTGTGCCACCAGCAAAGCTGCTGAGGCTGCACTCTGCACCATCATCCAGATCGTGAACAAGGATGTTTAATAGTATTAACCCAGTGCTCACCCCTGTGATATACCACTAGAGACTGATGTATAATTAGACTTCTCGCCACTGATTATTACCCTCTGGACATATCTGTTCAGACACTATTTACTCCAGCTCATTGTTCATCCAGCCCTTATTTCATGTTCACTACGAGGATCTTAGAGGAGTCAGTGTCAAAATCTTTTCTGAAGTGTAGCTAGACAATAATCACTGTTCTCTCCTCATCTACCAAGCCAGTCATTTCACCACAGAAGTTTATCAAGTTGGTCAAACACACCTTCCCCCCAGTGAAACCATGTTGACTACTCCTGACAACTGTCTGATCCATCATGCGTCTGGAAAGAGTTTCCAGGTTTAGCTGCTCCACCACCTTCCAAGAATTGAGGTGAGGCTGACTGGCTTGGGTTCTTCTTCCTGACCTTCCTGAAGATGGAAATGACAATTGCTTTCCTCCATCTTCATGTACTTCACCCAGAATCACAGAGAATGGGTAAGGTTGGAAGGGACTGTCAGTGGGTTCATCTGGTCCAACCTCCCTGCACAAGCAGCATTATCCTAGAGCACATTGCACAGGATTGCATCCAGACTGTTCCTAAATATCTCCAGTGAGGGAGAATCTGCAGCCTCTCTGGGCAACCTGTTCCAATGAGCAGTCACCCACGCAGTAAAGAAGATCTTCCTCATATTCAAGGGGGACTTCCCATGCATCAGTTTCTGCCTGTTGCCTCCTGTCTTTTTGCTTGGTACCAACAAGAAGAGCCTGGATCCATTCTCTTGACACCCTCCCTTCAGGTAATCATATACATTGATAAAGTCCCCTCTCAGTTGTCTCTTCTTGAGGCTTAACAGGCTCAGCTCCCCCAGCCTTTCCTTGTAAGAGAGATGTTCCAGTCCACTTGTCATATCTGTTGCCCTCTGCTGAATCTGCTCCAGGAGCTCCATATCTCTACTACTGAGGAGCCCAGAACTGGACACAGAACTCCAGATGTGGCCTCACCAGGGCTGAGTAGAGGGGCAGGATTGCCTTCCTTGACCTGCTGTCAATGCTCTTCCTAAAGCAGCCCAGGATACCACTGGCCTTCTTGCCCACCGGGGCACACATCTGGCTCAGGGACTGCTTGTTGTCCACCAGGACCCCCAGGTCCTTTTCTTCAGAGTTGCTTTCCAGCAGGTCAGTCCCCAGCCTGTGCTGGTTCAGGGGGTTAGTCTTCCCCGAGTGGAGGACCCTGCCTTTGCCTTTGTTGAATTTCAGACAGTTCTCTGCCCATCTTTCCAACCTGACAAGGTCCTTCTGAAGGGCTGCACAGTCAACCTGGGGTATCAGCCACTCCTCCCAGCTTTGTGTCATCAGTGAACGCACTGAGGAGACATCTCTCCCTTCATCCAAATTATTGATGAACAACTTAAACAAGACTGGATGCACTATCAAATCTTGGGGAACACTGCTGGTTACAGGCCTCTGACTATACTCAGTGCCACCAATCTCTACCTACTTGTCCTTGTTGCCATGAGCATTTGAGGATAATTGAGAGTAACCTTGCAATGATATCAGCCAGGTCGCCTAGAAGTTGTGGGTGTACCCCATCAGGGCTCATGGGCTTGTGTATGTCCAGTCTGCTTGTCTAACCTGATCCTTGTCCATGGTGTTATGTCTTCCCAGCTACAGAGATACCATGGTCTCGGGGACCTGGGATTTATGAAGTCCGGCCTTGCTAATAAAGACTGAGGTGAAGAAGGCATTTTACCATCTTTTCCATCTCATTCAGCAATGGGCCTACGTTTTCCCTAAGTCTTCCTTTTGTTACCTATGTATTCTTGTTGTCTTGGACATTCCCAGAGAGATTAAATTCCAGTTGGGCTTTATCTTTCTTAACTTCACCCTTGGATGCTCTGATGAGGTATCTATATTCATCTCAGGTTACCTGTCCTTGCTTCATCTCTCCATATGCTTCCTTTTTGTCTCTAAGATTGTCCAGGAGCTCCTTGTTCATTCATGAAGAAATTTTGCCTGACTTCCTCCTCACTAGGATAGAGTGCTCCTAAGCTTGGAGGAGGTGATGCTTGAATATTAACCAGCTTTCTTGGGCCTCTCTTCCCTCCAGGGCTTTATTCTATGGGACTGTAGTAACCAGACCTTTGACAAGGCCAAAGTCTGCTCTCCTGATATCCAAGATTGTGAGCTTGCTTTTTCCCTCCTGCCTCCCTTCAGGATCCCAAACTCCACCATCTCATTGTCACTGCTGCCTTTGACTTTCACATCCTCAATGAACCTTTCCTTGTTAGCAAGTATGAGGTCCACAGAGCACCTCTCCTCTTTGGCTTCTCTGTCACTTGGGTGAAGAAGCTGATGCACTCCAAGAACCTCCAGGATTGCCTATGCCCTACAGTGCTGTCCCTCCTGTACGTATTGGAGTGGTTGAAGATCCCCATGAAGACCCTCAAGCAGTCAGAAGCAAAAGCTGTCAAGACGTGCATGGCAAGGGTCAAAGACATTTTCACAATGCTGTAAAAATTCACTTTCTTACATAATTTTAACTGAAATTTGACATAAATGCCCAAGGTACAGCAGCTAGCTTATGGATTCACAGGGTTTCAGAACCACCATGAAACAGGAAAACACCCCAAATACTGAATTTACTCACAATGGCATACTATTTGTTCCATGCAGTTTTCTTTATATCCTTTTATTAGTATTTTTATAAAGACCATAGTGTTTAAGGGAAACATTTTTAAAGGAAACATGAGCAACAGAACCTGTTATTTCTATCCATAAACTGTGTTATCAGTCCCAGTCTAATGATCCAGGATGGTTATTACTGTGGCTAAACAGCGCATCCATTTGTGAGATGCCCAGTACAGCCCATTAGGTATCTGAGAGGTTAAGAGAGAGAGATGCTGTGTAACATGTGGAATGAATATTTACTCTGCTCTGCTGGTTATACAGAAAGTGCCTGATCACAAAACACACGCATCAAGTCACCTTGTCTACAGTATGGTTTTCTTCCTTGATATATTTGTCTCTAATGACACAGCTGTCAAATCCAACTATCATACCAGAGGATTCGCACATTTTTTGCCTCAGCTCCCAGTCCCAAATAAACATGTTCATCCAGTCATTCACTTGTTTTTCACATTAATGGGAGGTAAAGTTGTAAGTGTCTTCAC
Organism: Anabacerthia variegaticeps; assembly: GCA_035583185.1. NCBI lineage: Eukaryota > Metazoa > Chordata > Aves > Passeriformes > Furnariidae > Anabacerthia > Anabacerthia variegaticeps. Next base: position 18,778,638 of record JAWWEW010000131.1, on the reverse strand, counting down.
AAAAATATAAAGGTCAAATGACTGTATTCACAAATTTGGTCTTCACTGCCCATTTTATCTCAATCTTGAACTGGGAAAAGTTATGCTTTATTTACTTTTTTAAGTATTCTTAACTCCTTTTCCTAAAGAAGACATGAAAGATGCTGCATTAAAAAAAAAAAAAACCAAACAAAAACAAAACAAAAACCCACCAAAATCAAAACAAACAAAACAAAAACCCTCAAAACTCCAAACAAAAAAAAAATCTTCTACACAATTTAAATTTGGTATTACTTCATCAAAACTCAAAATATCAAAATATGTTGAGATATATGGTATAAGAACAGCCATAACAACAGGCCTAATTCACACCAACTTAAATTTGCCTATCACTACTGAAGTAAATGAAACTACACTAGTTTAGGCCAACTGCACATCTTCTTGATATGTTATACCACTGTTCATTTGAATTAGTCATCAGCTCTATTTTTTTCAGCTACAGTAAAGAATTTACTTTCTTTTAGCCAGATATTGATATTGTCTGAAGATGGGATTTTAAAATACTCTACAAGAGACTTCAAAGACACTGAAGAACTGTGGTTGTCATTCTGATAGTTAATTGCACTCTGGCAGCTTGTAGAAAATCCAGGCTCCTGTTGCCCTGAGTGCTGGTCTAACACATATTGAAAGATAAACTCTCTGCAGTTAAATTTGTGCTTTCACCTCAGTCAATACTAGCAAGTTAAAAAGGCTGAATTCTTTATTATTCTCAATACTATTGAGACCTATGCACACAATTAATTTCAAGCATGTTTTGTAGACTTTATTTAAAGTGCTAAGTACAGTGCTTAAAACTAAGTAGTCATCTCTGTTCTGTCCTCTGTATGAATGCTTTCTGCTTTAAGATGTACAAAAAGTTAACATAAAACAAATGCATATAGTTTGGAGATTGAAGCAGAAAAAAGGATGGGAAAATAGTAAATTGGCCATGACTCACAGGTGACTAAGTGAGTTCAAAATTCAGATAAATAAATCAGAACAATCTAAATATCTGATTTGCATTGATATGGTGAGACACTGATATGTTGAGATGTGATGACTTGTTTAGACTAGCAGGACAGCAGACTTCAAAGCTCGTAACAGGGTTTAGAAAATGGTTTAGAAGTCTTTAAAACCAATATTGCATGATGTACCAAATGAAACTGTTCCATGGTAGACTGTTGCTCAAGGAAGAGTGAAGGACATCAGGAAAAAAACAGATACATGAGAACAGTTCATAAAAATTGGCCATGCCCTGAGCACGCAACCCGAACCAACTTCTGCAATGATCTGAGTCCCTTTAATATCTGTTCTCAGCTTTCCCAGATCACCACTGCATTTGGAAACTACAGCATCCATGCCTTACTAGACATGGGAAAAAGGTTATTAGTTGAGCTGTATTTCAGTCATATTATTGTTTTCTTTCCTCTTGGATTTCCTTGTCCATCAGGTGATAACAAGCAGACCCAGTGCTCAGACATGACTGCTGAGAGCAGCACAGGTATTCTCAGTAATGCTGTACAGACAGAAGAAAGTTTTATCTGAAGTCAGCAGGAAAACATTCGGGAATGACTTTTGAGGTGCATGGGCATGGAGGGGCTTGGAGCAATTCCCATTTTTTTTGCCTCAGAATGACAGTTGCTCCTTTCCCACAAGTTCTAGGACTGAGTCCTCCACATGCTCTGAAAGTGCTTCACAACCCTAAAATAATAACCCCAAAACAGCCCATAGAAAAGCTTCCCAGTCTTTCCAGCTAAATGTATATGATTCTGATTGATGTGACTTTCAAGGCTGGATTGTCAACTACCTCTCTTACAAGCACTTGAAAATCCTACCAGGTTTCCACTTGAATTAATCTCAAAGTTGGTTTCCAGAGACGAGGAAAGTATTAGCTGTAAATATTAAAGCAGCTGAAATTAGCAAATGGTTTCAGAGCCAAATAAAGTCTGCCTGGAAATAAGCCTGAATCTCACCTTTCTCTGGCAGGTTATTTCTTCCTGGGCAGGGAAAGGAATAGCTTTAATATTTTTCAGTGACTTGGACATCGGTGGAAAGACGCAGAAAGGAAAAGATGGCTGTAGGGTGTTAAAGCTACATTAAAGGACGCCAGAAGCCGGGTAGCTTGCAGAATTAGTCAAGTTAACTGAATGCCAGGACTGATTTTATATCTCAGGCAAAGAGGGGTATTATTAACAAAAAGGGGTCTCTCTTTGAGAAACCAGAATAGGAACCAGAATAAGAATCCAGATAAGGAATCTCATGTTTAGGAAAGGTTATGAAACCAACACTAATTGTAGTTGTCCCTTGCTGAGCAGCCCCTGAGGTCTCGCACAATCCTTGGAGCAGCACGGTCTGTAAGTGCCGATGGCTACCTCTTCATAACAGTACAATTTCCGACAAAAGGAAATTGCATCATTCAGTCTTTCTCCTTCTTTATCAAAAAAGGGGAAGTTTCACTGTCAATGGTAGCAGGATTAATTCTAGGAAGTTAGGCAATGTTTCTGTAAAAATAGGTCATTTAGCAGATTAACAAAAAGGAGTTGAACTCTGTTTGCCAACCTGACCTTGTATTCCTGATTCAGACATGAGCAGGATAAGGACCAGGCTCTATTTAGCCTTCCAGAGCAACAGAAAGAAAGCATCAAGACTGTGAAGAGAACAAAGTAAAGAAGAGCTATCGGGAAGCCTAGTACTGCAAATCTTTTCCGGATAAAGTCTGATGCTCTCTTCACTCTTCTGTCATTCCAGTGAGGTTCCCTCATGCTTGGGATGTTCAGGCTCTTAAGAGTACCGCTGATTTGGTTTCGGTGCACGTGAAAAGTGGTTATTGTCAGTGAATATCAAAAATGTCTCTTATGTTTTCCATGGTTAAATAACTGTTAGAAAGCCATGTTCAGAAATGGCTGTTACATAAATATGTGCTGATCTTAGTGGCCACTGTTGGGCAAAAAATTACATATGTTGTGGTAAGATGTTTTTCATGATCACTTAACCCGTGAGTTGAAGAGATTTAGGATCAATAACTGAGTTACAGGATATTTGGCAAAGCAGTGAATAAAATACAGGTCCATGCATATGGATCAAGGGAGTACGATCCATCAATATCTACGATGACCAGGGATAAAAATTATTAGGCCCCCTAGTCAACTGTTTGTCTTCCCCCTCAACCTTTTCCATATTGCAACAGAATTCTCCTCAAAGCTTGTCCTATAGCTTTTTGAAATCCTACTCTTATTTATCCCTAAAGGATGGCAGAAGAGTTAAAATCTTCCCGGCTGAAAACCTGTACTTGTTCTTGACCCTCCAGGCACTGCAGAGCCATTTCCTGTGATTGCAGCAGAGAGAGATAAAATTCCACTGTGGTGGGAATAAACCGAAATTAGATCAAAGATTTTCAGATAATTAAGAGTCCCAAGCCAAAATACCTTTTGCTGCGTGGATCGACTTCCTTTTTTTTATTATTTTTTTTAATTTTTTTTTTCCCAGGCAAACAGGGGAGTGCTCCATGCAGGCAGCCAGATTTGCCTCTCACAGAAACAGCAGTCCAAGCCGACAGCGTGAGCGCAGCTGATGCTCGCTCGCACCGCGGACGCGGGGGGCTCGGCCAGCGGGGGCTCGGCGGTGCGGGGCGCTGGGCGCGCCACCCCGGTGAGCTTCCCGGGCACACGCCCCTCGGGCACAGCCGGGCTTGGGCGGTGCGGCCCCAGCTGTCCTGCCGGGAGCGCCGCTACAGCCCCCGGTTCTGCCGAGGCTGCGGCCGGGCTGGGCAGGGCTGGGCTGGGCTGGCACTGACACCGGCACTGACACCGGCACCGGCACCGACACCGGCACCGGCACTGACACCGGCACTGACACCGGCACTGACACCGACACCGACACTGTCACCGCCGCGGCGCTGCCCGGGGCGCTGCCCGCTCCGCGCTGCTCAGCCCCCGCCGCCGGCCGGCAGCTCCCCGCTCCACTCCCGGGCTATAAAATCCGGGCGAGGCCCGGGGTGGGGCTGGCGCCAGCCGGGAATGTCTCCCTGGAAGCAGGTACGTGCCCTCCGCGCTGGGGGGGGTTCGGGACGGGGGGTGCCCCGCCGTCCCCCTGGGGTGCCCCGCCGTCCCCGCCCCCCGGGCCGGGCTGCCCGAGCCCCCCGCCGTATTGGGCACACACCGCCTCCCTCCGGCCCCCGCGGCGGGAAGGGCCGCTCCAGCAGAGCCCTCCTCCCTCCCTCCGTGCCGCCCTCCCTCCGTGCCGCCCTCCTGCCGCCGCCGCACACGCCGAGGAAGGGCTTGTTTTCCTGCCCGGATGATGGATTTCTCCGCAAGGTCATCCCTGCCCGCGGCGGCGGTGTGCCCGCGGCTCCCCGGGCGCCGCCGCGGAGGTAAGGACGGGATGGGGCACCGCGAGCACACACAGACAGACACGCACAGAGACACACACACAGGCACACACAGACAGAGAAACACACACGCACCAGCGAGTGTGCTCGGCGCCCGAGAGGAGCGGGGTGGGTGCGTGGGCAGCAACCCGGGGCCAGGCGGGGGCTGCTCCGCCCTGCCGGCCCTGCCCGGCAAGGGAGCCCATCCCGGGCAGCCCATCCCCGGGGCCGAGCCGTGCCCCGCTCCGTGCCGGGAGGGTGAGGGGCGGCCGGGCCAGCCCCGAGGGTGCCTCTCTCCTCCTCTGCGCGTTTCTGCCCGCGCTTGGAAGTGGCTTTGGCTCCCGCGTGGTCAGGGAGCGCGGAGAACTTAAGGAGAAACCGAAAAAAAAAAAAAAGCGGCAGGAGAAGCGATGGTGTGCCCTCCGCGGCCGGGGATGCGCGGCGCGGTCGCCACGGCAACGATGCCGCGGCACGGAGGGAGCCCAGAGGCGGCGGGGGGACTGCCCCGGCCCCTTTCCTGCCCCTTTCCTGCCCCCTTCCTGCCCCTGCCGGTGCGGGACACGGCCAGGGGTGTCCCCGGGGTGCGGTGCGGGTGCCCGCGCTGGTGTGTGTGTGCGGGGCCCGGGGCGGCGGTGAGGCAGCATCGCTGGCCGGGGTGTGTTTTGGCTGAGAGCGACCCCCATCCCCGGCCTTCCCCTTATCCCGCTGAAGCTGGTGGCAAAACTGCTGATGATCTTGCCAGCGTCTGGTCTGTGACTTGTGTTGTCCTCATTCAGCCTGTTTTGTGCCCCATACAGGCCTTGGCTTTGCCAGTGCTTTATTCCTTCATTCCTTCTTTTTCTCCGAAGGAAGGTAACAATACTGGTGGTGGATTTACTAGAGTCTCAAGGGATTCTTATGATCCCATAGTCTAACTTCTCCCATAATATAAAGCACAGGCGATTCCAAGGTCTGGCCCACCAGCCTCTTTAAACAGTCTTGATTTAACGACTTCCAACGATGGGAAAATTGACTACATTCCTGGATAATTGGCTCCAATTGTTAATCTCTTCGTTAAACGCTTGCATCTCTTTTCTACTTTGAATTTTTCTGACTTCATTTTCTAGCTACTGGATCTTGTCTGTCAGATTAAATAGCTATCTAGTTTCAGATCATCTCTCTCTGCTCAAGTGTTTAAGGGCAGTAATTAAGTAGCTACTTAACGTTGTCTCTGGTGAGATAAATAGACCTGACTCCTTTGGTCACTCCCTGGAATGCTGATGCTCCCCAGGAGAAAGGTCTGGGCTGCTCTGCCCTTCTCTGAGCCCCCACCGCTGTCCTCGCTGGCCACCGGCGCTGCACAGTGGATTCCAGGAAGGCTCTTGTTAATGTCACGTGTGGAGATAATAACCTCGTGCTGAGTATTCCCCTGCCTATTCACCCTACGGTACAAACTTTTCTTTCCCACGACTACATGGTGGGAACTTCTGTTAGTTACAGGCAGTGATCCCTGGGTTTCTTTGCAAGCCAGGGTTTTCTCAGAAGCTGGTTGCCTGTCCTGTAAGGGGCATTTAAAGTAAATCTTCCTATATGTATAACTTTGGCTCTGCCTGTATTAAAGAGATTTTTCCCTCGTCCTGTCACTTCAAGCCCATGGAGGCTGCAGCTCGGGAATCACAGCAGACCTCTGGTGTCCTCTAGAAGTCAAAAGTGTTCCTTTTCCTGGGAAAGGAAAGTCTGTATTCTTGGTAGCATGTGCTCCAGATGACCTTAAAGTTATTTGAAGTTTACTGGAGGAGAAGTTATACCTAGTAATATACAAACTGCAAACTGAAAGTGCCCACTACAGTGAATAGCTTTTGTAACTGCTTTTGTTCGGCTGTGCCTCCAAGTGTTGGTGAGAGAGGACCAGAACTGCTTTCCTGTCTTGGAGAACTGTAAATAACACTACTGGGTATGATGGTTAGGCTGACACATACAGTTTCATTATGTTGTGAGTTTTACTTGGTCTGAAGAATGCCTAAGCCTGGATTTATAGCTCTCTCTAGAAAGCAGACTGTCTGAAAGTATGGGCCAGAAGTAGGTGGGTTTGAGAGGATATTGTCAGTTGTTCCAGTAGCTGAGATCTCAAATCTCAATGAAAGGTTGAGATTGAATAGTCTGAAGGTACCTGCTGTGGGAGATGGTACAAAATAAAGTTTTTTGAAATGGACTTTTTTTATTTGGGTTGGGTTTTTTTTGTTTGTGGTGGTTGTGTTCATAACCACTTTGACTTACCCTGCCTACAAGCTTAATGCATAGTGAGGGAGAGTGATACAAAAAAGGTCGAAAAGTTAAAGACCTGTACATGCAGACCATCCCATAAAGCAAATGATATGATGATGTGTATGAGTAAGGTTTGTTTGCATGAATTAAGATAGCAGGTTTCAGCCTTTAGAACAATCTAGTTGTCTTCAAAATGCTGAAATTGAGAGAGTATTCTGATTGTGTAATGACTTAAATCTCAGGACAATGAACATTCTTGAAATTTTTTGAAGTTTTTTTAAGTCCCTGACAACATCTCTTCAGAAGATTTCAATAAGTATAAATAGTGACGGACCCTTAAAAGGTCTGAACAGTCATTAAAGAGCTCAGGCACCACATCTGATTGAGTAAGGTAACACTGAGCTTTAGAATTATGGTGAATTTTCCACAGGCTAATGTCAGCATTTTAGGACTTGTTTATCAATTGTTTATACAATTGTATATTCCCCCAATGTGAAACTTTGAAATATTATTACTTGAGAGGTATCTTTCCCTCACTCATTCAAACTCTGCTTCAATCCCCCAAACTGGGCTAATATCTGTTGAGTATTTTCGACAGAGGCTTTCCCTTCTCAAGGTCATGCCTTCTCTTCAATTCCTTTTGCAATCAGAAGAGTATGCATATGTTTATATAGGGTGGCTGGTCTCAAAAGTTAAAAATTTCTGAGTTATGATGATTGTCCAGGGTCAGCCCAGCATTAAGAATAGTGGCTGTTAATTAATCCTACAAGGCCAGGACAGACAGTATATTTGAGTCTCAGACTTGAAGACTGTCTAGAAAGTGCTAGGTTAGAGTTAGACAGATTTCTTTAGCCAAATATGTTGGCAGTAGTAAAATTTGTCAGATTTGGGTCCTCAACTGTTACTGCCACCTTTATTTTTAACAACATAAACTCCCTCTGTCAGATGCAGCCACAGCTAAGGAGAACATCCTGCCTCCAGTAAGTGAAATCGTCATTGAGGTAGGAGTACAAGCAAGCTGCTTCCAGTCTCGCAGCTACAGAGCAACATTTCCTGACTTATGATTGCGCTTCTAGCAGCACATCGCTTCTTAATTTATAACCCCCACATTAAAGGCAGAGTTGGGATAGAGGCTGAATCTGTTGCCTTTGTGGGTATAAGAGGAATCCTGGATTAAAAGCTGACAGTATCTAAGGGTATGTAACAACTTCATAGCTGATAAAACTTTCATAACTGCTTTTCAGTGTTATGAACTGGTTCTTTTACTGCAAAATTCTTTAAAATAATTGTATTGTTAGTGGCAGTATTTTCATATTATGGCAGATTAGAAATATAACAAAAATCGGAAAAACCCAGAGCTGTTTCTATGTTAACCTTGGATATAAATTGGGTGCCCTCATTGTAAGCCTCAGTCCTACGTGACAAGATGTCTAATTCCATATTTGGTCTTACACATTGGATCATTTAGGTAAATATAACCTTCTTGAGAGAACAAAGGAAGAAAGAGTAGTAATTTTGCTGGGGGAGACAAAGTTCTGGACATGTTCTGAATGAAATTAAGTTACTGTCCAGTAGGAAAAGCTTTTGAGAGCGTATCTGAGTAGAGTTTACTTTTGCAAATAGTAAAAATAGAAAAGGTCTGCGTATACCTGTTTTATTACATACCTGGACTTTGAACTCGGTAACAGTTCTATAGAAACAAAGACTGGCACTGATTAAAAATCTATTCGCACATGATCAGTTACTTATTAACGTTGAGAGATTTGTCTCTTGGGAGTCCATGGCTGGGAGTTCACATTTGTAAATTGGCAGCAGATCCTAAAGGGTAGAAGTGTCAGCATGCTGCTGAGTAAGTAGGGAAAAAGTGCAATGCCAACACTTGCAACTCCATGCAGGGTGTGGGGGGAGGCAGGTGAAGGGAAAGGTGGGCACCAAATGACTAGGAAGCAGCATAATATCATTTTGCCCCTATTTGTCCTCTGTCAACAGTGGGCACGTGTACCTGAGGAAAATAATTAAGTTGAGGGAAGAATGCCAACAATCACAAGTATTACAGTGAATTGTGGTAGAAGGGTGCTACAGGTGTGTCCACAGAGGACAGATTAAATTATTTCCCCGCCCCCACATCTTTAACTCCACAATCCTGTGTAACAGAACTTGGTGACAGGTATGGAAGTTACTGCCACAGCTGATACCACCCAGACATCCAGGAAGATATGGTTAGATATTGAATGATCCATTAAAAAGTCTTATCTAGTATATGTGTGGCTGTAACTGTTAGCAACACCCATTACTTCTACTGTTTACTGTATTTATTATACATTAGTAAAATGTGGTACTAACAATTGAGTTTTCTTGTTTACTTGCCTACTCTGAGAGTAGTTCTCTTAGAAGAGCAAGAGGGAATTATTCAAGGGGGAGACGAACAGACAACTCAGTGCTTTGTTAAAGTATTAGCATCTGTGCTATCAGCACCTTACATACTTTTAGTATCTGTATCTAACATAGGGGAGACCAGCTCTGAGCCGAGACCAAAAGCTTGTATCACTTGGCAAATGATAACAAGCTAATAACAATTTTCCAAGCTAAGTTATATCACTGTTGTCTAGCTTTGGAGAAGAAATGCTCTGCTGAAGGAGTGGAGAAAGTCTTTTTTAGAAGAGGATCATAGGAACAATGTATTCTGAGATATTTATCATCTCCCTCTCAATGCAACCCTCATAGTCACTACTAAGGAAGCAAACTCAACAGTGACAAAATAGATATAAAGCACGTTGCTAGACAGGAATGTTCACTGCAGTCTGATGACATTCTGATCCAGGAAGCAGCAGCACTGCTGAGTTCAGAATCAATCATTGTCTATGTATTGATCATAGTTGCATAGTAATAACATACACCCTGTCATTTGTGTGCCTATACATTAATGCACACGCACAAGTAGGGGGAAGAGCAGTCTTTCCTCAAGCAGTGGTAGTGTGGCAAGAGTTGATAAAGCTACGTCAGTGCTTTGGTTAGCTACAACTGTGTATTTGTTCAACTAAAGCATTGATTAGGGCTGAAGTAAGTAGTGTAGGAAAGGTTGCTTGAGGAGACTCTACAACTAGAAGTATTCTTATTGTCTGAAAAACACACGTGCCAGACACAAACAGAAGGTAGTGACCCAGCTTTAGAAAGGCAGATCTTACCACTTTCCCTTTTTCTGACCTTTTTTTTTCTCTCCTGTTAAATGGACAAGGTATTTCTAAAAATTCTGAGAAGTAGTCATTGTTTTCTTGAATTCTCTGTGACATCTGTATCTTGAGATTTTGCTGTAGCTCAGTGATGGTAATTAATATTGTCAGCTCTTCAAAATCATTGTGCAATTGTCACCAGTTGGCACTTTGTCCTAAAAAAGGATGGTTTTCTATATGCACATGTGGTTTTCTTCTTCTTTTGAAGAAAGTTAAACAAAAACTGGCTATTGTGATCAGAATCCTAGATTTCATTCTAGTGGTAAAAATCTTTCCCAGTGATGCTAATGTGCAAACAAACAAAAACATCAGTTTTTAAAAGTGAATTCAAAAAAAGGACAAGGCAAAATGAAATGAAGAGCCGTGCAATTGTTTTTACTGCTCATCATGCAAAAAACCCAACAAATTCAGATAGAGGGTGTGTATACTACGCTACGTTATGACTAACCTTAAAAGGATACTATAAAAAGCAATGGCTTATCTCAAATGATGACATTGAAGAATTAATTTGGAAATTTTCCAGTGACTCCAGGACCCCTTTTTACATGCAAGACAATACCTGTGGCTTCATGCAATAATCACTAGAAAGCTGAGAAAATCAGTCAAGATGTTATCATGGAAACTGGGAGTTTCCAACACAGGATAACAAAAGATCTACCTTAAATTTGATAAACATTAATAAATTTGATAAACAATTAAATTTGATAAACATTAACATTTATGTGGAAATAAAAAGAAATTAGGTGGTTAGGCACAAGTTTCAGATGGATGGATTTTTTTCCACTCTTGGGTGAAATAGAAGGAAAAGAACACTAGACTGGTTACTAATCTGATTTTACATGGGTTTGGGAAGAGATGAGTGTTCCTCTTGGTAGCAGGTAGAGCTGGTATGTGGTTTCTCTGATCAGGGAAAAGTGGTGTCTGGCAGCTTTGGTGTGAGCAGAGTCCCTCAGCTGAAAGCCAGCTTGATTGAAAGTGATTTTTCTACTCACAGGCAGTCATTTTGTCTTAGTAAAGAAACTGTAAAACATTTTGAAGTCCTGGACTGGTGAAGGACTGGTGCTTTACCTCCACTGTGCTGCCAGTGAGATCTTAGTTCAAATAGTGTGTCTGCTGAGTGGTCAGTGAACAGTCCTGCCCCTTGCATAGGTCCTAGGATTCTGCAGTTTTGCCAAAAACAGGGTCAAGCAACAGTAAATCTGGAAAGCTGGTATAATGGACTAGATAAGAAATCTTCTAGCAAAGCAGATGATGTGGGCAGGGCACTTGCATTTTAGCAAGCCCCTGTTTTCTGAGACTGCTGGAATTGCTATTTTCAAAGCAGCTTTTAGGATGGCTTTTGTGTACAGAGAAATGAATTTGGTATCACCAGGTGCCAGCTTCAGTAAGCAGAGAGATGTAAAAGTCCTGTAAATCTTCCCAGCTGAGCTCTCCTAGAAGAAGTCTGTCTGTTGGAGTTAGCTAGTCCTTTGTCTAAAAAATCCTGAAGGATAATCACCGCTTAGTATTTAATAAACTAAAGGGTCACTTTCATTAATGTCACTCTCCTTCCTCTGAAGCATCAGTTTCATGAAAAAGCTTCACACGACTCAAAGATTAATCCTGAGATGAATAATTAGGAAAATTAAGAAATATAATAAGCTTGCTGGGGAGTGTAGTAAGAGGTGGAAGTCATGTGATAAAATACTTGTCAGATGATAGTCTTCAGAAGAGCTGTCTGGAAACAAGATGACAGAACTATTCTGCTCTGAAAGGCTGGTATTTCACAACTCGTTATAATACTGCAGCACACCACAGCATCTCCATATTTATTAAAAGAAAATGTTAATCCTGACCTTGAGGTTAATAGTTTGCGAATATCTGTTAAAAGCCAGTAAAGAGGCTATGAAGGTTGCATGACTTTGAGAACCCAGATTTCTGATCAAGCTGAACAGGAGCTTTCAAAGATCTGCTGTTTCAGTACTCTATAAAAATAACATACCAGTTTCCCTTCAGTCCACGGGGACAGGTATCCCGATTACAAATTCAGCTCTGGTAGCATTTGGCAATTCTTAGTCGCAGCACCAGAGGCATTTTCACAGAAAGGGTAAGTGGTATTTCAAAGAGTCATCTCAAGTCCCTGATCTGGTGGAATAAAGTGGCCAGGCTTTCGGGTCCCTGCCTGCTGTCCAGTTTTTCAGATAAACCTGTTCAGGCCATAAGCACAAGCATTAGTAACTGCAAATGTGCTTTCTACGACCTCAGCCAAGAGCTGATTAGACTTGGAAGACCACACCTGCATTTGATGACTTCAGGTCAGGACTGTGCAGAGCTTGTGCTGTTACCTCCTGCCTGAGAACGTAGAGTCCATCAGCTAAATTCAGCCTGTAGTTTTGGCCATGTGCTAAAAATGCATGAGGATGCACTGCAGACTGACTGAGGAATGAAAGCTGTTCATTCGTTTTGGAGCTTTCAAGTCAAGCATGCTTCATCAGGAGATGCAGAGAAAAGTTTTAACAAATGGTTATTACAGAAGGATTAGGTTCATTAATTTAGCTGCTTGTGCTTTTGGCACTTGGGAATTAATCCAGCCTTTATTGATTGTTTGAGTCTCAATTAGCTTGATGGAAGGGGAAGGGACAAGCAGTTTCCTCCTGCATATAGCAAACATAGAAACTAATAGAGGTGGTCTTCCCTTTGGTGAGAAAAGGGGTCTTTACCTCCTGTCTGGGTTCAGGATACACATCAACTTAAAGGGAACAACTCAGACTTCAAGTCGTGGGGCCACAGTGCAATAAAAGCAGATAATGTCCTATAATGCTTAGGAGCCTTTTCTCAGAAATACTCTTCTATTAAGTGGTCTGTTGGAGAATTGCTTCGAGCTGGACCATGCTTGGCCATTATCACAGAAACATGTGCAGATGATATTGGGAAATAAGAGAACAGTATTTATCCAGTTCAAAGGATGCTCTTAATATGAAGGGCCTCAGGGAAATATTGCTTGAAAAACATTTTCATAATAAAATGACCTATTTTAGAATTAGAGTTTTCCATGGTGGAGGGGACAGGAAGGTGGGAGGAGGCTTGACAAAGAGATGGACAATAAGCATACTGACACTTGCTTCCAATGAGAAGATACATGGACTGAATGTATTAAGATAGCACCCTGTTTTGCTCTGGGGTTTGGGTTTGTGGTTTGTTGTTTTGTTTTAGCTAGATTACTGCATGCAGGCTATTTCTATGTGTCTGCTGTATCCAGATTGGCATGCCTGCAGGAATGTGAGCAGACCTTCCTACCAGCAGCCAACTCAAACATGTAGATGACAGGGAGAGAGCCCACACAATGTCTGAGCCTCTCCTCAAAAGCCTTAGGAGAAGAAAAATGAAGTAAAAGTACGACAAACCTAGCTGTAGTTTTGTTAAGTATCTACCAAGAAAGCAAGCTTCAATTACATTACATGGTTCTAGTACTATGATCCCTAGTAGTGAGCTCTGTAAGAAGTGATATTTGCTGTTAGTCATCACTTCCATCTGTGTGGATGCTCCAAGACAACCCATGTGGTGTTGTTCCTCCATGAGCAGAGCCTGCCTTCTGGTAACTGATGAATCCCACCTACTCAGCCTTAGTTTGTCTCATATTTGTCTGTTGAAACCTTTCTTCTTTTTCAGTGTGATTTATAATCTCAATTTTAGCAATCAAATTAGTCTTTAGTGACCACAAGTTCAACTACTTGACAATCAAAGCCACACCTGTTATTGCAAAAATCATATCAGACTCAGTAGCTAACATGCTGCTCAGAAAAAGAAACTTAATTAGGTGGGTGAAATTTGACCTTGAAGTTAAAGGCTGTAATTCCTGTGATGCAAACCCCATTAATGGACCTGTTGTAGTTTATATGAGGTGTGAATTTGGCCTTTTAACAGAGATACCTAACCAGAGATATTAAATTAATATGAAATTGTTCCAAACATCATAGTTCCCATTCTGACAGGAAGCCAAACAGCATCATCCTTTCAGTCAGCCTGTCTTAGCTGATTCATAGTGAATGTAGGGCAGATGAGGTGGAGATGAATGGACAGCATAGTCAGCTGTGGTTCTTCAGCCAGCCAGTAGCATGCACTTTGAAATCCTTGTCCTCTGCAGTCTTTTAGTGATGGTCCTGAAATAGTACTGGCTTGAACAGAGCAATGGTGCCACCCTAAACAGTGGATAATGATGATAATGAACTTTAAAGAGTTAAAAGTGTGATTGTACCAGGACTACTGCAAATCTGGAGCCTGTCTCTGATGTGCTTGGTGTGCTTGATGCACTGCTATGCAGAAGCTTCCAAGCCCAAAGTGTCCTATACAATGGTTTGTTGCAATAGATTCCTATCATTGAATTTAAGAAAGACTAGAGTGGTAGAAAAATTTGCAGAGCAAGACACCGAATAGGTCTTGTCATGGCCTTTTTTGGTTCTGTGTCTTGAGTTTTCTAATTTTTTTCCTGCAGTCTTCCTGATGCTTCTTTGAACCTTTTTCTAACTGGGTTAATGGTTCAGCATCTCCTATCTTCAATGGAAACTCGAGTATAGAAATGCCTGTGTTCTAGCAGACCACATGATGGTTCTCACTAAGCTTTTGCACTGTGGACTTAAAGGCATGCTTTGACTTAGTCGCATTAGCTTAGTCTTGGTGAGTACTTTGAAGAGGAAATGCATGTGACAATGTATGTATTGCCCCTTGAATTAATGCAGTATTTTTCTGTCTTTTCCTTCTTGAAGGCTTTGTGTGTTGGCATGTGAAATTTCATCCCAGGGCTCCTGAGCTGACCTCTGTTATCAGAATTTATCTAGGATAAATCTCTTGTAGTCACCTGGTCTTGATCTTAAAATGGTTAATTGGTTATATACACTTCCTGACTAGTTCTGCCTTTCTTGAGAGAGTTTCCTTTTGTGACTAAAAAGAGGGCAGTCTTTGGGAAAACGAGCTTTCCTCTTTATGCACGTACACATTTGTTTTTGGTTAAGTCTATTTAGTCTATTTTTCTTTTTTTTTCTTATTTCCCAATACACAGAAAAATACTTTCTGTATGATCACAGAATAGCTTTCTGAATAGTGTTTTGTTAACCATTAAACTAAAGAGACGTAATAGATTACAAAAAAAAAAAAATTAAAAATCAGGAAATGGGGGAAAAATACTTAGAAAGACAGGGGCCTAGAAAGACAGAACAATGCTTACAATGTTCAAGTTGAACATGCAGTGTAGCAAGAGGTAGGAGCATCATCAACACCATAAATATTTAAGGAGTGTTAAAAGTGTCTTTCAAAAATTATGCTGTACCATGGTGCAAAAGATTATTTTAAAACATTCATTTATGAACAGTTTTCTGGCCTTGAGCTATATGAAGCTGTGAATTGGTCTGGCAAGGAGCACACAGTAAGAGACAGATGGGGAATCAGTGCTGGAGGAGCATTCAAGCCTAGATCCAGGAGGCAGAGGTCCGATAAATTTCTCTATCACGGGAACCGACCAACTTACTTCCCCCTGCACATCATCATTTTTTCTCCTAAAAGAGCAGGTCTCCACACCTTATCTTCTCCTGCGTTCTTACTTGGACAGAATTCACTCAGCAGTTGTAGAGATCTCTCAGCCTTGTAAATAGAATGAAGTCACTGAGTTCACATGGGAGAAGATTGGTGTTCCCAAGGTCAGCATTAACACTAGTTTTGTGGGAGAAACTGAGGCATGCTACCCTTGAAATTCAGCAGCTGAACCATTTCACCTAGTTACTGTCCAGAGAGGAGGCCAGGGAGCTAATGAATTCCCTAGCCCAGGGGGATATTGCTGCAATTTTTCCTTTAAAATAAAGGGCAAAGCCCCCACACATGAGGGGAAAAAGATGCGTTTTCTGTCCTCCTGGACAAGGAAAAGGGTGAGAGTTTTGAAGTAATGGAGGATTTTCCAGCCCATCTGCAGTGCTAACCAGACATCTGTCTCTCTCAAACCACCTCCTGTGGCATACTGCATTTGCAAAAATGTTTTTCTCCTGTTGACTTGGAGTACAACAAACCCAACAGTTTTTCTGTGGCTGCCCAGACCTCTGGTTTAGGGTTGTTAATAAATAGATTAAGGAGCAGAGTGAAGAGAGCTGAGATAATGAAAATCAAGCTATAGTAATTACCTGGACTGTGTTGACCTGCAGCTGAGCAGGGATGAAGGTGCAGGCTTCTCACCTTAGTGACAGCCAGATTTCTTGGAGTGTGGCCTGAGCATTTGATCATATGGTTATACAGTGAATATCTGATAAATTGCTCTTAGTTTCATGGCTGCATAGCTTGGGCTTACTTGATCCTGTGACCCAATCTGCCTCTGTCTACATACTTTTTTCTTTTGTATTTTTGGTTGCCTCTGAGTTCCCCTTGCTCAAGCACACAGGCTCCAAGTTTATAGGAAAGGTCTTTCAGAACAAATTGCCAGCCTTGCTCTCTGCAAGAGAAGCAGCTCATCTGTAAGAAGAAAAGACAATTGAGTCACTGGCTCAGTATCTCATTGACTGCTGCTCTGTTTAGACTGGATATCTTCTTCTCTTTTGTCCTGTGTTCATACCCCATCTGATCCCATGCCCTACCTGAGCTATCTGTAAAGCTAGAGCATTAACAGAGCCCTTTCAAAAAGTGCTTATTTCCTTGTATGAACACTTGCAGACCTGCAGTGATTGCAAATCCTTTTCTTGAGTGGATGGCCTTCCTAGGTCTGTAACATCCTTTGCTTATTCAGCTATAAGGTGGTGGTTTTGTGGGGTTTTCTTTGCAAATGCTAGCAGCAGCATATTCTGTACACTTGCTGGGTTTTCTGGTTTTTGCTTTAAGAGGTATCAGTCTGCTTTCTCTCTTCCTAGATTCAAGACTTGCTCTATGGCAGTAATCTAGTAGGGGGAGACACCCACTTGCGTATTTTTTTGGCAACGTTTTAGAGGTGGATCACTAATGCCAGACTGCTGTGCTTATGATTACACAGCTTTTAGTAGTAGATGATGAGTTGTAGGTGTTCTGTAGTTAAATCACTGGAATTAGACACTGACTGTTGCATAGCTTTCTCTGTGATCTTCAGCTATGTTAGCTTCTAAGGAAGAGGCAGAAAATTTTCTGGTTGCTACCTCTGCTCCGTATCTTGCCTGCTTAAGTGATGAATGTTTAGTATCTCTGTGCTCACATGTAGCATCTGGCAAAATGGCAGAGCATGTTAGAGCCTTCTGGCATTTCTTGGATAAGAACAGGAATGAAAGAAATTGTATTTTCAAAAGTATTGAGCAGCTTGTGAATCCTGCTGGCTGTACTGGTATTTCTGATTATTCAGCACTTTTGAGCATCAGACTTCTTTGATTTCAGTGCCTAGTTTTAATTACCCAAATTAAGCTAGATGACTATCTTTATGTTAGCATATCTCAAATTTTACATGTACTTGTATGTCTGCCTGCAATCACATAAGTATACATACTTTGTGGTAATGTAAATTGTATCCACGAACAGGATGTCAATAAAAATAAATCACGGTAGGAAGCCTACTGTGCATTCACAGCTGTCAGATGACTGGTTGAAGTATCTAGTACTTATCTTCAAGAAGGTCCTACATGGAAATAAACCATCTTGTCTGGATTTTCATACTGGCTCTAAGGTTGCCATGTGTTTTCTTGCTCTTTCAAGTATGCCTCTGTGCATGAGGCATTGATGTTCAATGCGAGTCCAGTAATTAAACCCTAAGCTGTGAATGATCCTTTTTCACGCCCTGCCAGTTTCCCCTCCAGCTGACTTAGAAACAAGGACGAAGCTATCGCACAGCCCTGCTTGCTCACAGCTGTGCTCTATCAAGGGACAGCCTGACCTCAGCTTACTTTTAAGATTTGCAGGTTAAATATGCTGGCAGCTTGAGCAAGGGCAGCAAAAACTGCTCCAAAGAGGAGTAAAGAGTGTAGCCTGATGGGAAGTGCTGGGCATTTGGTGATAAACTCAGTAATTCCCTGCAGCTGCCAAATCTCTTTTTGAATGTTTTGGGGGCATGTTTTGCTTGTGTGTAGCTTGAGAAGCTGGAAGGTGAGCTGAAGGGATAGGTGCCACTGTGAGTGCTAGTCAAGCTGCCCATGGGGATGTCTGGTTTGGACTTGGCCAGGCAGTCAAGGCAGCCAGCTTCAGTAAAGCTGAGTCTGTAAACTCAGATGTGATATATTTAATTTGAGCTGTCATTTTAATTAATGCTAATTATATTCATTAACCAATTTGGCAATCATCCTGAGGGACAGTGATTCAAGTCAAAGTTAACGTTTTATACCAGTACCTCCATCCCAGTATGCATTGCTTCAGTCACCTAATAAATGTAAATATGCCTGTCTTAAATGCAGAAGAAATGAGAAGAGGTATGCCCAGCAATAGGCTCACTGTAAGCCTTGAACTCTAGCTCTCTTTGACATGAGGGGGGATGTCACATTAACTTGGTGTAAGCCGTCATGGCCTTGCAGAGTTCCAGGGTACAGACCAGAGTGTACATCTGGTACGGATAAGGCAAAGGTCCAGCATGTGGATACAGCTATGCCATACTGCAACAGGCAAAGATTTGGCTTACCACTCCAGTAATTGACTCCCAATACCTTTTACAGAACAAGACATACTGTATCTGTTTCCAGCATGTTTTATTGAACTAGTGTCCAGATTTTGCATTGCTATCTCTTAAATATTGTCTGTCTTGGGGAAGTGTTTCTGGGTTTAGTTTGGTTCTGACACACATGGGACTTCCCAGGTCTCAGACACTATATAAGGATTTGTTTTAAGAGCACCGAGATTTTTACAAATTCAGAAGGAGAGAATGGAATTATTCTTAAGCCTGTGAAAATCATATTTAAAACATAGTATAAAATGCTACAGACAGTTTAGTACCTTAGGCCCCCTTGCTGGGGCTGAAAGGATAGGAGCACATTGAATATATGGATAAAAATGCATGTTTTGAATAAGCCATTGTTAGGAAACAATTCTAACAGAATGAGGATGGTTCCTGTGATTGTTAGCACAAGTGATTTTTATACCCCTGGGCTGCCTGCAAGGTCGACTCTGAAAAGCTGTTGCCATCAGACACCTGTGGGATAGACTGCAAATAATGAGTTGTTCCTAAAATAAGCCATCATACAGCACAGCTGTTGGTGTTTTTCTTTGCCCTAGGAAGGTGGAAGTGTTGAGAGAGTGACTTGGTAACTGAGTTGGCATCTTCCCCCAGAGGAAGCACTGCAGTCTCTCTGTTCAAGCACATGTGAGTGGTGGATAGAGAAGACTTAAGAGCCTCTCTTTGTCGTGAAGAACTCTGGCTATATATTGAATTTCAGGACTCCAAGTTAGTGATGTAAGGTTTGAGTGATGGGTTTTTACCACTGCTGAGTTGGCGTCAGTGGCCGCACCTTCTTCTACTCAAGGTGAGCCAGAACAGTAGGTTTCTCCCAATTTTACCTCATCAGATCTGCCACAGGGGCAGTCACTGTCATTTAGAAGTCATTTTCAGAGGTGTCTTTCAACACCTTGTGTCAGCTCTGGGTGGACACCGAAAAAGACATGACATGGTTTATAGTAGATGTAATATTTTACCAACATGTTCATATCTAGCACTAACTTTCATTAGAGTCTGGTGACTGGAAACGCTCACACGCTTCCAGTGCTTTGTACACCATTAGGCTATTTCACCATTTCTGGATATAAAGAACAAGAGTGTCACTGATTATCTGCAGTACATGACAAGTGTTGGTTTTCCTGGCTCTGCAAGGTGCCATTTAGGATGTGTCATCCTGTCCCTGCTCTGTTAGCACATCCCGCTTTCCCCATGTCCGACATGTAGTACTTTATCAGTTAAAAAAATAACAGATGAGGCACTGGTCTCTGGCTTCATCAAGCTCCAGCAGCGTCAACATTCAACAAAGTGTATAGCCTGAAGTACAAAAAAAAGGAGAGTCTGAGATGACAGCTTTCCATGTAAGGGTCTCACTGAAGTCATATTGAAAGCTTAAGTGACTGAGGCGAGCAGGTTAGAGTCCTTAGCTGATCATACAGGTTTGAGTCATTGCCCTCAAAAGAGCGTTTACCAGCATTGTAAAGATACCACAGAATTGCTCCGATTTTATCCCTGAACACCGAAGGCCTCCAACCTGCAGCCATTTGGTTTCCCTGCAGTGCCTCAATACATCAGACAAAAAGTGGCCCAGCACATGGCACTTCCTCTCGTGTTTTTTTGAGAAGGTGTTTAGCAGGAGGCAGTTTAATAAGATTATTTTGTTCTTTTTGCTGCTCTTATTGTCAATGACAGACAGCAGCAGAGCAAAGTGACAACATGAAAAAACAGGAAGCAACTGCTGAGGTGGCAGCAGGAAGAAGGCAAGATATTTTTAACTGTTGGCGGTTTTTTTCCTGTTTTTTTGGTTTTTTTTTTAATAAAAAAAGCCACAGTGATAGCTGTTTCAGCTGCCAGCCTTTATTCATATTAGTTGTGTTTTCTGATAGCCAGGAGACAAGGGCAGACGTGGTGAGATCATCATCATGCCTTTCTTAGGTTAATCATACGGTACAGCAAATTTCTGTTACAGTAATAACTGGTTAGGCATTGCATCCTTCTTCTCTAATTACATGCCATTTGGAGTAGTTCTTTTCCGTTAGGATAACGCCTGTAAATGACAATGGATATGTCCTTTGCCAGGTGCCTGTTATGTAAAGATCTCTTTCCTTCTCTAATACTGATCCTAACATCTTCATTAAAATAAAATTATATATGAGGAGAACTTAATTTTTTCAGACAGTGCCTGAGAGTTAAACATTATCATTGGGTTTTACTTTATGCAAAAGACATTGATCCTGCTATCAGGCTCTTCCAAGGCAAAATTTCCTTACTTGCAAGGTTGGTTTTAAAACAAGAGGTGCTGCTACAATACATTTATCTGGGCACTGATAATATGGTTATTCAGCAGAAAATTGGGTCTAATTATCTAGGGTGGCAGCTCCTCTACTGGGGATGCTTCAGCCGTGAGATGAGTGTGTGTATTCAGTGCACTGGGGAAATGCTTTTAAAGAGGTTATTACGAAATTCAGAAAACTTCCTTTTGAGGATCTGAAAGCATGTTATATACTTCTAACATCCTTTGTCCCTAGAGCCATCCTTTCCAAGACACACCTACTCAGTAGTAGTTACATTCTCTTGACCACAGCAATGCAATTTTGGTCTTGGTCAAGCTTCCAATACATGGATGTCCATGTGAACCTCATCATCCTGGTCATTGCTAGTTGTCTGGGAGTCATAGCAGAGAAAGAAAGAATTACATGGCCACTAAGCCAGCATTATAGTTTCATCCCTAAAGAGGATCGCTCTGCTTTGTAATGAAGTCCTGTTGGCATTGCTGGTTAGGAAAAAGGTATTTATTGTTGGCTACTGTTAAACTGCTCTCACGAAAAACAGGGCTTTTGTTTGTCAGCCGTCAACATTCGAAAGCATTCAGTTGCATGAAATGCATTAATGAGGGGGTTAGATCTCACCACAGTTTTATCAGACAGAGGAAGATAGCAGGACAGATAAGGAGTGAAATACCTACTTGGTTGGTTAGAAATTCTATTGCTTTCAACATCAAAGTGATGTTAGAACGGTCCATACGAGCCTCCTGTTCAAATCTCTCAAACACCACTCCTTTTTTTTTACTCAGTAAGCTGAAGAAAAATAATGTGGCAGTGAGTTGTGTGAAATGGAGTCACCTGGTGTGGACAGCATGTTGCTGGTTTCCTTGTGTGCATGTGTCAGGAGTACGTGTGCACACGTTCCTCCTGAAACATGGCTTACCCTTGAAGTCAGGCTGTTTCCTTAAAAATGACTTCCAGTGTCAGATACTGAAATAAAAAAACCCTGTTGATAAATAGTGAGGCTAAACATAATATGCAAAGGTAAAATATATATCCCAGTGGGTTTTACCCACACGTCACATCCCCTCTAGGGTTGCCACGGATATGAGGAAGGAATGTTGCTGTAGCTTATGCATCTGTTACAGCTGGCTGTTGGTCGGTGTACTTGTTTGATTTAGCAGTTTTCATAAAGCCATTTATCCTTCCATTTCACCATGGAGGAGGAAGACTGACGGGCTCTTGGTGGTGGTGTGCAGCAAGCCCAGTGTTCACTAGGGTCTTTTGCATACTTATACACCTCGCCAGAAAAAGCCTCTTTATCAGGTGCTGTAGCCCTGGGAGAAGGTGTGAAGAGAGAGCGAGCCTGTCTTTGCAGCCCCTGCTGCTGCCTAAGGCCCCTGTGTGCCAGCAAGGAGGATGCTTGGGATCGTAAGCTGAGTGGGAAAGTAGAGGGGCAGGATGGGGAAGAGGGGCAGAGGAGAGGGGATGGTATGGGGAGAAGACTGTGGAGGTGATGTACATTCAGGCTGTCATCCAGGCCTTCTGTCCCATGCCACCCCCTTCTGACCACATGTGGGACTCTTTTGAGAGATTCTGGAGGTTGCAGTTACGTGAGGATCTGAGCTTCTCCTGGAAAAGGCTTTTAATCTGAGAGAAAGGAGTGAACTTTGAAGGCTCAAAACTTCAGTGGGAACAGATGATACCACAATTCTTAATTTAAACCAAGATTTTCAATCTCCTTTCTAAATGTTCACTTCTAGCAGTCTTCTCGATACTGTATTTTCTCCCACTTCTAAATATTGTTTTTTAATGCTTTAAAGTGTTGGAGTGCAAGGCAACCTCATTTTCCTTCTGGAAACCTGAAAGAGTTTTGCAAAACCAGGGTGCACCCATAAATCCGTAACCACTTGGTCCTTACTCCCACACAAACAAGATGCTCTTGCATCACATCCACAGCATGTGCCAGCGTGTGCCTTTGGCCATGGCCACAGGACAATGACATCTTCAGAGCCAGCCCATCTTTTGTGCTGGGGAATCCCTGAGTGAAAGCCCCTGGTAGGACTGCAGTATCTGTATGTATGAGGGTACAGAAAAGGATAGTGTGATCCCTTCCAATACAGTGACTTGCTGAGAGATTAAAAGCAAAATGCAGCCAGGAGTGAAGTTTACGTGCATGCTGAAGAGTTGTATCATGGTGTTGCTATCATTGCATGGGCTTCCACCAGGGCTCCATGAACAGGTGCTGGAGCTGGATGTGGGGGTTGCTGCTTGTCTCCTGGCCAGGGCAAGATGGGTGCTGCCCACAGGGAACAGATGGGGACACAGGCTAGAACATCCTGTCTCAGAGCAGAGCTGTACTTCCTTTTTAGATGGACATATTTGTAATTGTAGGGTAACTGCCAGCAGGACGGTAGAAATGAATCATGCTTGATCACCAAACAGTTTTTATTCTGTGAGCCTGCCTATTAAAAGCCAATTGCAGATATTCTCACACTTTTGCCTCTGAGCAACTGCTGAGGTACACGTGTGTCCTTGGACCATTTTGAAATGTCAGGGCAAGGTTCTACTCCAGCTCACATGCCCAGACTCTCAGCACCAACCTGCAGTCACACAGCCATAGGACTTGGACTGGTTTGCACCCTTTGGTGTGAAACTGAAGCAGAGTTGTACCCCAAATCTGGCTCAGCCCTACTTGGGTGCATTCTTCGTATACCAGTCTAAAGCTGCTTTGGCCAGCACTGACTTCTGGCAATCCTGAGGTAATGCTAGGGATGGAGTGGCTGATGTTTGCTTCCAAACTGGGATAAGTACTGCAGTACCAAAATTATAGCTAGACAATCCCTTGTACTTGCAGCTAAGTACCTGAAAGCACTTAAGAGAGATCTGGTTTTGGAGAGGCTCTTCTACAGCCTGCTGGACACTGCTCTGTCTGGACTCTCAGGAATTAGGCAAGAGTCTAGGGAGCACAGAGAGCATATATTTAAAGAGAGCATGTGCAAGAGCTACCTGCAGAAAACAAAATCTACCAATACTATGTGCATGCCGCAGTGAGAAAATATTGTAAATACTAGATTTTAAAATTTATTTAATATTAATCAGAAATGCTTTTACATCTAGTTGAGTAGACTGTGTCATTCACAGTAAGGTTACTGTGGCCTCTTGACAGGGTGTACTTAATTTGCCAGAAGCTGAGAGAAATGAAGAAAGGTGCAAAGCGCTTTGCGTTGGATTAGTCCCAGAGGCCATTGTACCATTTGGTAGGACTGACTTTACCCATTTTTTCATCTGCAGATTGTGGGCAGCAGGTTAAGATGAGTTTTGTGCTTCTAACGTGGAGTTCCCATGCTCTGCACTCTGTGGAGTTAAAAGCTATAGCTGGCACAGAGATGCAAGGTGAGAGAAGTCAACAGCCAGCATGTACAAAATACTGCTAGGTAAATCTTCGGTGGCAGTCAGGCTGATTGGCAGCCATCTCTTTTTGGCAGAAAGTGACTGCATCTTGCCCTTGCCTTTGATTTTTCACATGATTTTCCTTGGTTTATTACCATTACAAAGCAAGGACAGTCACCCCTCTTTTAGTTTTTGGACTTACTTCCCATTTTTCCTTCCACCATTTCCATTTTATATTGTGTCTTGGCACCTTTGTGAGCAGACCTGCTGGGCAATGTGGGTTTAGTGTCAGCATCTGGGAGGAAGAGCCGTGAGGTCCAGCGAGGAGCCAGGCTGCACCCTGGGAGCCCTGGCTGGAGCTGGGTTTTCCTCAGGGCAGTTCATGTGGCTCAGTTGGTAGTTCCAGCTGATTTAGTACTGTGGTGTCACACATGATTCCAAAGTGCTTGTAGTGCAGGTCCTGGGAAGGGTTTAGGAGGGGCTGTGGGGCTTTGTTTGTTGGTGTTTGCTTTAACAATAAAATGAGTTGCCTAGATCTTCAGTGAGCAAGCTTGTACAAGTGAAGGTTCTTTTCTCACAGGGCATGCATATGTGCATTGTACAGCATTTTCTATAGGCCAGATATACTAAGGGGGTTCATAAATAGATGTGCATTCATTTCCAAAGGTGATTAAAATGTGTCCTTCCATTCAGAAAATCCTTAAACTCCTGATGTCCAGCAGCAGGAAGGCCATACAGAGGGTCCATGTCTGTATATGTGCTAGGGCTTCAGGCTGGGCAGAGCTTTCAAGTGGATCTGATGTTTTTCTAAAGTAAGCTTCCTTACACCGAAAAAGTAACAAGGAAAACTGAAAAGCTTTTCAAATAACTCCACACGCACCTAGAGCTAAAAAACTCACAAATGAAGAATGTGATTTTAAATCTAGCGAAAAATAAAAAGCAGATAAGAGTTGCAGAGGCTCCTGAGCTGCATCAGATTGCCTGGCCTTCTCCAGTCCTCATGAAATTCCTCCTGTCACCCTTGGCGCCTGGCTGGATGCTCCCTGCAGAAACTGCACGTCTCAGTCCCCTCTCGGCTTCCTCTCCAGTATTTGTTCCATGGCCCACTGAGCTGAACTGTCTTCCCTTTTCCTTCTAGAGAGGTATGACTAACCTCACCAGCCATTTAAGGGAACGTAATAGTGTATGCGCACATAAAACACATAATACATCACATCTTTCCCTGGTTTTGTCCTCGGGACAGTTGCGACAGAGCCAAACAAGGCTTTGGGTATGGTCAAACTACTGTGTGCACCCGTAACTCAAGCTAACCTTGAGCCCAGATGGTGCAGCAAGTGTGTTCAGATACCAGGATGATGGGCTCAGCTGATGAGCGGAGTCAAGGTGTGTTGCACTTTCAGGCAGCGGAAAAGCATCAAGAAGCAGTAGGAAAATGTAAATAGTGAAAAAGGGCAGATAACACTGTACTGCACTAAAAGCAATAGGCTGCTGTCCATCTGGGCTGAGTAAAGCCCTGTCAATTCACTGAATAGGAGGGAGTAAAGAGGTATTTTGCAGTACGTGATGAGGTGTTACAGAAGCTCTGCTAAGTTCTTCTGAGTCAGCTGAGGCAGTCAAAAGCAAACCATCATTACAATCATGTACTTTGCTTAGTGTCTGCACAGAGGGTGCTGCAGCCCTGTGGTGTTGAACTTGTTTCTGCTGTCCACCTCCCCATCTGTCTCTGGCACCAGTTTCTGCCGTGTTTGCAGGTCCCCAGGTGCAGAAGGGGCAGTGAGACTTTAGGCAGCTTCTTCTTGAAAAGCCAGCCCTGTCTCGGTGGGAACTTCATGTACGCAAGGTATCTCTGGGCATCCCCTGTCACCTCTTGCTTTCCTGTGATAGTGTAATAATGTCTCCTGTCAGCATCCCAAAGCACACTGAAAGATGGAAGCTCTGTGTCTTGTATCTTACCTCTTCAGGCAACTTCTTTCCTATTTTAATGAATATGTCCTTGGTTTGTGCTGCCCTTCATTTATACTGCCAGTCTTCAATCCTACAGATAATTAGGAGAAAATAACCCGTGAAGCAAATTTTTTCAAATAAACAGCAAACACCTTTTGACACTAACAAGAGAAAGTAATAGCATTTACAGAGAACTTAATGATGTGGTGGAAAAAAAAAAAACCCTGAATGCAGAATTAGAAGAACACGTGTGCATTTGTATGTTTAAAATTCAAAGAAATGTGTTTTGCATCCTGTATATTCAGTGGTCTGATACAAGTTTGGGTGAGCTGTTGTCTTTTTTCCCCAATCAAGAAATGAGAATGGAGACTGAATTCTCACTTGAGCAAATGTTTATCTCTGTCCTTCATCCATGCAGTTCTATAATGATTTTTGTGATGCTCTAAGAGATCTTACAAGATTAGAACTGTTAAAAGCAAAACTTCTGCTCTTCTGTTTGCAGAGGCATGGGTGAAGAGAGGGCTGCAGGAGAGGGGGGGGCTCAAGAAATGGAAAGCTGATGAGAATCCAGAGCTAGGGAAGGAGTGCTTGATTAATTTGGGAGCTTTTTTTAAGTTGTTTTTATTTTTACAGTTGAGGGTAAGTGGAGATGCTGGCAGTCTTATTTTGTGCTTTTGCACATTTTCAGATTTTCTCAAGAGGGAATGGGAGGCAGAATCTTATGTAGGAAATTCCTGAAAATGTATTGATTTGTATTATGAAACATGCAGACTTTCTCATAAGCAGCAAGAGGAAAAATTGTAGTTGTTTTATTGGGAGTTGAGTGTTACTGAAATAACTAGATGTTTCTTCACATTGTCAGCATTGAGGCGCCTGGAAACTTATTGAAGTTTGGAGGTTTGTGAGGTTTGTGGGATTCTTTACAGCACATAAAAAAGATCTAGTCAGTCACAAGAGATCTGCTGGCCATGTGGGGACCCTCCTAGACCATGTAAGCCAAACAGATTTTGTCAAAGGTAGAAACCTCTTATTGTGAAAGGTACAGAATAATTCTTTCTTGAGATGAGAGTGACACAGTCAGCCAGGCTAATTCAGTCTGCAAGAATAAGGGGAAGGAGAACTGTGTTGCTTTAGCAAATTGGTTCTTACTACTAAAAATTGATTTTGACCTTTGTGGAGATACTAATTTCACCTCCTGAAAAGAGAAAATTTTGGATGATTGCTCCAGGTCTGGCATACAAGACTTGAAAAATTCATCAGTGATCTTCATTTGTTTTGACATGGTTTTTGGCCTGCTACTGAGTTTTGTGTTTCTCTTACTCCTAGGTATTTGCTTGCAGGCAGTATTGCTTGTTTGTTTGAATCCTCACTGCCTTGACAGTTGAACAGTGTTGCTAAAAGGTCCCAGCATTATTCTTCATCCCTATGTAACAGGACTCAAATAATTAAACTGAGACAATAATCCTAAATGAGATTCCGATAATAAAAATACCCTTCCAACTCTGTAATTTGCTGGGTTTGCTTGTTGTTCTCTTTCATAAGACTTATCTTTCTTTCTGATTTTTATTCTTAAGTAAGAACACTATCAAAAATTAATGTGTTTATTTAGACTACTGCAGTGCCTTTGGCTCCTGTCTTTAGGATGGCTTAGTGAAGAGTCTAGAAAATAGGTCCCGTGACTTTTACAACAAAGTCTTTATGAAAAGCTTATGCTCGTAAACTGAGTCATTCCAGGGCAGTAGAATCACCCATGTCCCCAGCCCGTGTTCAAGGGTCACACAAAATGTCTGGTCTATTCTCTGTTGTCCTGCATCAGAGAATAGGTCCAGGTGGATTTTCTGGGACAGAATTTCCTCTGTTGACATTATACGTTGAGGGCTCTGTAGCAGAATCTCTTCTAATTAGCAAGAGGGAGACATTTAAATGTGTGTTTCAGGTGATGCTGGGAAAGAGCCACTAAACAGATGGGGAGAGTTCATGCAGGGGTTCAGACCAGAACTAATTAATTTAATTGAAAAATTAGGAATCATTTTCCTGTTGAGAGGGTATGGATTAAAGATATTGCTCCAGCATGCAGATTGCCTTGCCCAGGTTTTGTATAGTGAAGAACCAAACACATTTTCTCTGAAATCTTTATTTCTTTTGAAACTGCTGAGTAGTACATCTAATCCTAAAAATATGGGTTGGTTTTGTTACATGATGTGTTTAATTGTTCTTAAGTAAACCCTGGATCTAAAAAATAAAAAAGATGTGACCTGCTCAGTTGTATATACTGGTTTGATTTGCATCAATATTTGGAAAAGGAAAGAAGACAATAACAATTTAGACAAAAGGATGCTCAAAGCCATCTGCTCCTCTCCTTGCAGTCATTAGGTGTTTATGGTACAACAGCAGAACGTGGAAGGGCTCTCCTTTCCTTCAGGACTACGTTGACCATCTTTAGTGAGCACAAAATAAAGTGAAGATGCCTTGTAGGCAGCCACAAACTGCCCCTGGTTTGCAGTCTGATTTACATACATTCAGCACTTCTCAAAAAGCTTAGCCATCCTTGGCCTTCCTGGAAAGTCTCTCTGGGATGATGCTGGGCTGCTATCACAGATTGTAGCTAAGGATCCTTTGGGGGCAGGATCACAATTTCTCAGGACTGGCTTAACTCAGCAGACTGTGTATATCTGTGGTTGGACAGAATCCATAGAGAAAGTATAAAAATAATAAATTGTTAATATGGAAGATGCAAGGTGTAATGAATAAGTAATAAGTTGCAGCACTTTCTTTTCTTAGAAAAAATAGACTGGCTGTATTTTAAAAGTTTTCCTTTCATTGAGCATTTTTCTCCTGTTGCTCTTTCTAAGTACCCTAAGGTGCTGAAACTTACAATTAACTCCTAAGGAAGTTACACTGCTGTCATTCAGGCTGAGAAAGAGAAGGACAGCAGAGATGTTTTCTGGAAAGAGCTTTCTTTGATTTTTCTAGTGGGAGGGAGGGTCTGGAACAGCTGAGTGATTGCACAGCTCCTTCCAGCAGCATCTCCCTAGTAATGTAGCAAAGGAGATGCTACTGTGTGCCTGTGGAAAAGGGGGGACACACAAACAGGTACAGTAATTTTCCTGGTGTCATCCTTTTGGTTAACAGAACTGAATGTTCAGGATATCTCCCAAGTCTCATACATGTGTTTTGCTGGCAGCATAAGACAGGGGAAACCTTTTAGAAAAGCATGTGTAGCCTGCAGTTTAAAAGAAGAGTGGGGTGGGATTTTATCACTGGCTACCACCACTCTGCTGACACTGACAGGGATCCAGTCCTTGACCTCTAGCAGAGTCCAGGCTGGGCTAAAAGCCCTTTGGGAAGCCCAGCCAACAGGCACATTTGGAGATCGCCTCCTGTTTGAAGTGATGATTTCTCTGCAGTCCTGGCAGGATTTCAGCCTGGATAACTCTGCTCCACTTGCTTAAAATCCCTCCTCCATGTCTCCCTGGGTATGGCATGGGCCACTCCTCTTCTGCAGTGCTGCACTGTTCCCCTTCCAGTTTCATACCACCTGCTTGTAAATTGATTTCTAGATCACCTGTACCCCCATTTATTATTGAGCTGGCTTCCTTGTAATTATTTCAAAGGATCTAAAAAAGCAGTAAGTATGTGCACAGCCCTGGTTCTATTCTGTGCAGTAGCTTTTCTTGTTATTTATCTGCATCACCCAGCAGGTTGTGATCCCTGCATATTCCTTTTACCACTGAGGTTTGGGTTCATCCACTGACCTCTTGCCCCCTGTGACCTTGTCCTTGTTGGTAATGGAGCTAGAAGGGCTATTATTGAGAAGGGAGAACTGATGCTCATTGAAGGTGTGGGATCCACTCAGGTCTAGGATGGGAATCACATCTGTTCTTCACATAGGCACAACAGGCAAGGTAGGGCCTTTCCTTCCACAGGTGGCTTGCTAGAGAGAGAATATTATCACAGTGAGTTTATTTTGTGCCCTCAAACTTCCACACAGTGTCTGTATCTCTTCCTTCACTTCAAGTTTCTTTTCTTTTCCTCTCTTTTGGCATGTCATTGTTTTCATTAATGTATCAACAACAGAGCAGCTGCTGTTGCATTGTGCCTAACAGTATTTTCTCCATCCACACCTCAGAACTGGGAGATCCTTGAAATCTGTGCCTTTTTTGTGACTTTTAGACAGAATGGAGTCCTTCACTTTCCCCATTTGCCTGCAACTATTTCTCTTTGTGCTGTAAAATCATTTGTTCTGGGTACTTTTTCTTAAATCTGACTAACACTGTGTTTGTTTCATTAACAGATTAGCTTCACAGGAAGCCGTCACCGACAGCCTGCCCAGTGAGAAAACTCCAAGGAGAAGCTGAGCACAAACACCATCTCGGAGGCAGTCCATGGGGACTGTACCTGATCCTCTGAGATCTGCCAAGCTTTCCTTAGTCTCAGCTTCTGCAGAGGAGGAGCACCTGGGAGACCTACAGTCTGCTAAGCACCAGGCCCTACTACCCAGTGACCAGAGGACCAGCAATGGCTTCCCGTGCACACCATCCAGCTCAGATGGAGTTTGCTTGTTTGACCTGAAACGCGCAGGTGCTGCCAGCACACAGAGGTGTGAGCAGTGCCGCAAGGACGATGAGAGCCGGCAAGAAGCCTTTCCTCCCGGGCTTACCAGCACAGCTGCAGAGGGACATCTTGCAGCCATAAAGCCTGCTGGTTGCTCCCAGCCAGAGGGCACCTGTGCATCAGCAGCACCAGCCCTTGCTGCAGCAGGAGCCCTCTCGGCAGGGCGAGGGCCAGAGATGATGCCAGCCCCCCAGAGCTCCCGGCAGTTCGTGCAAGGCGGCCAGGTGAAAACGAGCTCCCTGATGCAGATAGATGACTCTGCCTTGAAACCTCAGGGGACTGATGATCAGCCAGCACTTGAGGTGTTAAATTATTCTTCCCCAGGTGATCCTATCAGGGGTGATGAATCCTGTCACACTTCTCAGGCAAACCTTCTGCAAAGAGGGGAAAAAGATGAGGGAGTAGAAAAAAATTGTTCCACTGCATGCCAGTCAGCCTTGCCAGCAAGGCAAACCAAAGCTGACCTGGGGAGAGACCCACAGACCAGTGTGGAGGCAAAAAGTCCGTCTGATGACATGGCACAGTTGCATCCCGCAGACAAAGCTGAAGCAGTGCAGAGCAACGAGGCACCAGCCCAGTTTAGCCACAGGAGTCCATGTCCTATGCACAAAATGGACCCCAAGCCAGGAAGTGCAGACTCCACCCAGCTCTCCAAATTCAGAGAAACAGGTACAATGACGGTTCAGCCAGAGAGCAGCTCTTTGGCTCAGGAAGCTGTAAGTAGGACATGGCGAGATGCTGAGGTTCAGGCCGTGGCTGCGGTGGAGAGCAAATCAGCCTCCACCAGTCCCAGCATCCTTGTTGCCTTCTTAAAAGGGAATCCTCCTCCAGAGGAGAAGGAAGAACTGCACATAATTTATCAAGGAGATACGGGGCTAAGCCAGACTGCACTTACCGACAGTTTATCCCCACAACAGAAGTCCCTGTGTTCTCCTGGTATCACATCAAAATCGACTGTTATAGCTGTGACTTCTTCAGCTCAAACCCCACCTGTCAAACTGTCTGGGGTCCCATCTGACATAGTGTCTCCAGTGTCAGCAGATAATGCAAAACCTGTTGTCCCCTTCTCCCCTGCAGCCACTATCTCCCAAGGGACATCTGTGGGTAATGCTGAAATGTCCTGTGAAGCCCGTGATGGCAAGGATGCTGCTCAGCTGCCAGTGGATGCTCCAGTCTCACCAAAGCCCATCCCAGTTGAGCAGCTACTTGTTGATTCCAGTAATCAAACTCCACCACAGTCCAGGACTCGCACTGATCAACCAAGCAACACTTCCCTTGATGCTGTCCCAGGAACCAAGAATAACATGCAAGAACTTGTCCATGATGCAGGAAGCACCCAGGTACCTTTACTCTGTAGCACAGACAGTGAAGTCAAGCAGAAGGAGGTCCCAGGCAGCTCCAAGCAAAAGCCTGTGCAAAGTAAGGGTGCGAGTCAAGGGGAAGCCATTCCTTATCAATCTGTGGTAAAACCAAAGGAAGAAAACTCGATGGTGCTTGATCCTAAAGCAGCCATGAATGTTAGCAACCAGGCTGCCACTGTCCATGTCAAGGCATGTTTGGAGGATGTAGGTGAGGAGAGCAGAGGCCAGGGAGACACCAGCCAGTCTCAGACAGCCAGCAGCCAGAACTTGCAGGCAGGACTGACACCGGAGTTGAGTGGGAGTTCTCCAGGTCTTGCCCGTCCTGTGGCAGCATCAGCAGCTCTCCAGCAGCAAGGCCTCCAGGCCAGGGAGTCCAAACAAGAGCTTCACACAGCAGCGATTTCTGCTTCAGCTCAGGCCTTGCCGAATCTGGGGGAAAACAAAAAGCAGCCCACCCCAGCCATGGAGGCAAAAGTGCAGGTGAAGCAGTCCAAACACGTCAGGGATGTTGTTTGGGATGAGCAGGGAATGACGTGGGAAGTTTATGGTGCTTCCCTTGATCCAGAATCCTTGGGAATTGCCATCCAGAACCACTTACAGAGACAAATACGGGAACATGAGAAACTGATCCGGGCCCAGAACAGTCAGACACGGAAATCCATTTCCTCGGATACATCCTCAAATAAAAAACTGAAAGGGAGGCAGCACAACATGTTCCAGTCCATGATGCAGAATTTTAGGCGTCCTAACTGCTGTGTCCGACCTGCTCCCTCTTCTGTGTTAGACTGATGTGGTTTGCAGGGGTGCCTAGGTACCTGCAGTGGTAGAGAATCCCTCTACTCAACTCTCAAGTCCTGCTGTTCAGTTGTGTTACTGGGGTTGTCATGCAGCAACAGTGGAAAATTATTCCCCTTTGTTTTCTGACTAGCCACATGCTCCATCATGCTATTATTACTGTAACAGCTGGTGTATTTCCCCATTACGCCCCCATCCCAACTACTGTCAGATGAAAAGCTAGGCACTTAGCAAAAGCACAAATTTCAATTGCCACCTTGCTGCAGGGAGAGCAGCACCTTCTGATAAAACAGGAAGCAGAGAGATCATCAGAATTGTTATGGGAAGTTATTTGTGTGCATCATGAGGTCTTAAACAAAGGGGTGGACTGGGGGAAGTTGAAGGAGGTGGAACTAAAGTTTAACAGCTGTAAAGACCTAACACTAAACAACTTTTCTGGTGTGTAAGTTACCTGTGCTGAGGCAAGTCCATGAACAGGCTGTGGACATTGATCACTGAGCAGTCTCACTTCTCTAGATGCTGTGGGGCACTGTGCTCAGGTGAGCCCTAGAGAGATCTTCCCCTCCTGTTGAAATGGAGAACCAGGCACAGAGTGAGGATCAAGACCAAAGGACTGTCTCTTTGGGAGAAGCTAAATCAATGGGATTTTGGTTGGCCAGAAGGGGAGGGGAGAGAGAGGCTTTTTGTCCCCTGCATCAGCCTTGCTGAAGGTATAAGCAGGGGAGGCACAGGAGAGCACATTGGTAGCTGTACCTGCGTCCAGTAGGATGGTGCCCACCATTGCATTGTGGTGCTCCTGCCAAGATTTTCAAAAGCAGTGAGCCATTCCAGCTCCTCAGCTGGGGTGGGCAGCCCCTGCTCCCAACCTCCCATGGCACTGAGAATCTCTCCTTTAAATAGCTCTTTAAAGAGATATGGATCTGTCTTCTCTCTCCAGAGATGTTTTCCCATACGAGCAGGCAGCCCTGTGCATTTGGGTCCATGAGCCTCCATGTCTAGTGTGAGGCTTTTTTCTTCTAAGTCCTTAGCGAACTCTGCTGGTTTTTTTCAGTATTTTGGTGCTTTTCTTGCCTTTCATAAAACAAATACCATTTATTTAGCCTGTGTGTATTTTGTTTTACCTAACACTCTCTATATTATAAACCATTATGCTGTTAACTCGAAAAATTTACTTTACAGCAGTACTGAAATCTTGAGACAATCTTTGCTGTATTTCTGAAGTTAGAAAAGTTATAGAAACTGCTAATAAAAAGTAGCTTAGCAACCGTTTCTCCAGAAGTGTGATATACAATAATGTCTCAAATGTATGTTGGTCACGTTTCTCAACGTAATATTTTTCAACCTGGGAAATACGTTTCCCACTAGCTTTTTATTCTGTCCACTAGAGTTCATAATGGGAGGCTGGGGAACTCCTGCAGTTTGTAGAAAATTTAGTTATCAATCCTGCAAAGCACTGAGGATTTGGATACTGTAATCTTGCAGAGTACTAGAGTTAAATAGGAGTTACTTTTATTCCATTAAAGATTTTTCACAAATCATCATGGTAATTTTTTTCTGTCTCTACAACTAGAGACGTGACTTACTCTGTAGATCTTACTCTTAGAACTTACTCTAAATCTTACAGGTTTACACAGTGTAAATGAGTATTAATCTTTTTTTTCTTTTTTTTTTTTTCTGTGAAGTGACCCTGAGGTAGTCCCCTTTTATTTAGGAGGCCATATTTCTTCAGTATATCAGCTGACAAGCCTTCATACTGGCTGTTTTGCGGCAATTTTTCCTCAGCAGAAAAGTAAAATACTGTAATATACAACATTTTAACCCAGTTTGATGAAAGGAGTTGTCCCTCGGCATAGTACTGAATTGACTTCTAGTTTTTCTCTGGTGTATATCTGGGGGCTTTATGTCAAGTCCTTGTTCAATTTCTGTACGTTATTTCAAGTCCTCTCCCACTTGTGATGCTGAATTGCTGATTCTGAAACACCACATTAGAGAGTGTCTTCCCATCTCTGCCTGCCAGGAGGAAAGTCTCCAGCCTTTTTTCTGTTAGTACTGCTGTTCCATCTCCTTCCTAGCAGTGTCTGAGATGTGAGTTTCATGTGAAATTTTGTGTGGGATTAATATTGGCAGTATCATTAGGTCAGGTTAGTTGACAAGTGCAGTGTCTCTTCCCACATTGTGTCTGTGTCAGCTCTGACAAGGCTCCCCAAACTGTCTGCTGTTTTTGCTGTGTCCTGTCCAGGTCCAAGGCTTTGTGCTGCTCTTTTTGCCTCTCTTCTGCCCCTTCCCTTGCTAGCTGTTGCCCAGCCTGTCTTCTTGTGAAACCATGTCCCTTGTCTCAGCTCATGTCCCTCTCTCTGCTGTTCCCCGTCCTGTAGCATTGTGAGCCAGCTTACTCCTGTCCCTTTACAAATATCCTCAGTCTCAATATACAAGGGGACTGTCATATTTTTTCCAGAGGAGTATAAATGGCTATCACGTATTCACTGATTTCTATGAACTTTATCCTTTAGCTTAAGCTCTGCAAAATATTTCTAGAATATGAGTGACTTTGTTGAAAGCAAACTGGGCTTAGCAGTGAAAGAGCAGGGTGCTGGGCCAGCACTGGAATTAACTCTTCTTTGTGAGGAATGGGAGATCTCCCCTGGTTCCCTGTGGCTTCTTTCAGCTGTGAGTCTTCACTAGCCAGTCCACCTACACATCTCTTCCCCATGCCAAATGACCTTCTAGGAAAATTTCTCCAAAGCATACATACCACAAAGCACCGATGGACAAGTTACTAAGTGGATGCATCTGAACAACTGCATGGGCATAACTGAAAAAATTTAGTGCTCAGCCTGTATTCTGGGAAAATACGAGTGCAAAGATGCAAATTGTGACACTGTCTGGTGAATGCAGAAGTCCTGCAGGTGTGTGTTTTAAGTAAAGCAATAAAGTGCCAAAACCCAACACACAAAAATGAGTTGATAATCACCAGCACATCTCATGGAAAATATTTTAGGTTTTGACTTCGCCTTGCTGGGGCAGACTGTAGGCAAGCTGCTGGTTTAACACTGCTGATTTATGCTTACTCCTCCATACAGTGTCTAGATGAAAATGTGAATCCTCATATGGATGACACATCTTTCACCAGCAGCAAAACAGAACCATGTTTTGGGTAGCAATTAGCAAATATTATGCATGTGAGTGGGTTTGTAGCAGCCAAGAAAGACTGTTCTTGGTGTCACATGTTTTCATTTGTCAAAAATGAAAGTGTGCCTGGAGTAGTGGTATGGCAGAGAATAGGGGGAGATGATCTCTGTGCCACCATCCTGTTCCTTTTCTCTGCCCAGTGACTCAGAATCACATTGCTGATTGTTAAAACCAATGAAATCCATTTGGGCTAATAAAAAGAGTGTTCAAAGCAGAAAATACTTTGTCATTCCCAAGAGTAACTCTGTATGGAACAAAAACAGGAGAAAAAGGCCTGCCAGCTGAAATAACTTTTAAATTCATTTTTTTTGCAAGATGAGAAATTTTGGGAAACAAGTATTGTCAGGAAACTCTTCCCTATTGGTTGCACCTTCTAGGACGGTTGACATGGCCAGAACCATTAAGAAAAGCAGTGAATGAGAATGGAAGATTTACTTCTAGTTTCACTTCAGGAGCTTTCCACTAGGAAAGGATGAGAATAAGCACGTTTCAGTGTTGCCAGTACAAAACCTGAGTTGGAGGAGTATGTCATGGCAGGCAATTTGCAATATAGTCCTGGATTTCATGTGAGACTGTGGCATCTCTCTGTGTGCACTTGGTATCAGCCAGCTTTGTGTTGCCTTAGGCACAAGTGCTGAAGTTATTCCTACTTTCTGCTGACTTGGTTTGAGAAAAAAAGAGTGGGGAAACAACTGAAGGGACAAGAAGGGGAATATCCATCTTCTCCATTTCAGGGGAAGAAAACCTTTGGAATGTACAAGAAGAAATTGCTTAGAAACATGGGGAAGGAGGGACTGAAAGAGAAGTAAACAAGGAATTCCCATTCCTATGTGTGTAAAGCCAATGTTTTGCTTAACTTCTGCCCATTTTCATTCTGACCTTACACATTTTTCATGCTGTTGGTATCCCATGGCTTTTAGGAAAATGAACATTTCCAAAGGCTGTATATTTTGCTGTATTTATAGATATATCCAAATACAATTCAACAAAACCTCTAGGCAAACAATTTTGGTTTATTACTGCTACTACAATTGTAAAATACGCCATTTGGAGAAGTATATTCAAGGGATTCAGAAAAGATGAATGTATGCTCTAGAGATAACACCATCTTTTCTCTTGAATTTCATTACTGTGGTGAAGTGTTAATGTTAGATGTGGAAATCCAAATGAAGATCAATGTTGAAGGAAAATTCAAAATAGCTGCCTCTGGATTTCAGTTTGGAAACTTGATAGAATATACCAATTCCAATATTTCATTACTTAGCTCAGCATACGCAAGGTTTGTACAAAAGTACACATTTTATTAGCTTATTAGCTCCATTATCTCCTTCTGTGTCTATCCTACACCTTTTAAAAATTAATATATAATGTTACCAAGACAGAGCAAGTCTTTCACACACAGTTTATGGGAATGGCTGCTCTGAAAGAGACAACTGATTGTCAAGACTCAAGGGCTTAGAAAGTTACTGGCTACAGTTTTAATAACCAATCTTTGCTGGTTTATTTTTTGGTGTCTCTGTGATGCCTCTGTGAGGGGTCAGTATTTTCCATTGTCCCAAAGATATGCAGATAGATCCTTATCCAAATACTGCACACTACCAAATATCTCTAAGATCACTGGATGGTGCATGGATTCATGGACCTGAAGGTCAGCTCCTGTACCTTGAACCAGCTGCAATGTTCTCTTAGGGGCCTAATTTATCCCACTTCAGTCAGTGTAGATGTTTAAAATAATGAAGTATTACAGCTGAATTGAGCCAAGCCGAAATTACTGTCATCTGGGTTTTTTTAAACTCTGAGAACTACTGTGTTTTCTGCTTTGTGCTTTCTTGAGCAGCCCTTCCTTCCTTCCTAGAGTTTATAATGTGGATTTTGTGTCAAATCTTGACAAGATTTTGCGAAGTTAAACATACTTTCATCATGCAGGCTTCTTTAAAGAAAAACTGATGTCACTACTGAGCCAAATTGCACAGAGACGAAATATGTTTTCCTCTAGTAAAACGTTTGCTCTAGGTAAGCTTATGTGCACATGTGCCTCTGTTTAAAAGGGGAGTATATGTGTGCAGATCTCATGAATCTCATGCTCTAATATTTTTTCCCTTTGCCCTTCTGATTCGAATGCTGGAGGCTTGCCATTTTCTACAACCTTGAGCAAGTTCAAATCATTCTGCAATACAGAAACAAGGATTTTCTCCTTATCCGATTTCTCAAAAACAGGCAATGGGTGACATCAAGCATCTGAGTTCATTAGGAATAGAATCACATCAACTGAGCCCTGTTTGAAATAATAGACCTTAAATTTTTGTTAGTTTTCTGCATAGGCTGACACTGGTTGGTGTAGAAATAAATTACGTATCTGCCAACAAAGTCTCCAGAAGTTGTCTGCTGCAGAATGAGTCTTTTGGATGCTCCTCAGCACATCTCCTACAATAGGTGACCCTTCTGCTGCACTGTCCTCTTGACAACACTTCCCTTAGCCCAGTTCACAATAATTTCAAGTATATCAAAAGCAGGTTTAGACACTGCCCTGAGGAATTTCCATTAAATGGAAGAGAAAGACCCCTGTGTTTGTGGCACATAAAATCACATTTGACTTGTGAAGGTCTCAGTGGCACACTGAAAAGTACTGGGAGTTTCTACCTAGAGTTAAAGGAGGGAGCATAGCTGAACTTTTAATTCCAAAAAACTATGGCCATGAATCAGTGAGCAGCAGAAGAAAACCAACCTGGGGGCTTCTAACAACAAATAATATTATTGTGGCTTTATTAGTTTTATCGTTACACTGATTGAGCGTGATGTACTGTACAAAATAAAGCTAGTATTAAGCTTCCAGGTGTACCATGGCATTCATTTGAGACACACCAACAGAAGTTTGCATGTGAAGAAGTCTTACAGTGATACTAAAGCAATGTTACCCACTTGATTGAGTCTCTTAGAAATTTAATGTTTTGCTGTTTTACATCTGGTTTCCATGCTGAGTACAATAAAATGAGCACTGTCTTAATTATTCTGGGTCTCTGTTTGTAGGCTGACATGGGAAAAGAAAGGACATTTAAGGGTGGACATTCTGGGTAAATCTGTGAATGTCTTAAGTCAGAGCAGCTACGAAGGGCTTTCTGAATTCAGGCCTGAGACCTGGCACCTTGCAAAGCTCAGCACGGTGGAAGCTTCTCCCAGCCAGAGACGAGACCTCTCTTCTTCCTTCTGTGTAAGTGCAGTTGCCTTTGCACTGCTGTTCATGAGCACAGGCTTTTCTGCATCAGCTGCTACTTTACCCTTTCACATGAATTCACTCAGCCTTTCAGCAGCCCATTGCCACACAACAACACATCACTTATCGAGCTCAGCAACCCAGGAGCTGAGGTGAAAAAGGCAGTGTTTTAACCCTGAGGTGTCACTGCTGTAGCAAATTGTCACCGCCAGC
The DNA here is from genome assembly GCA_035583185.1 of Anabacerthia variegaticeps. Classification (NCBI taxonomy): domain Eukaryota; kingdom Metazoa; phylum Chordata; class Aves; order Passeriformes; family Furnariidae; genus Anabacerthia; species Anabacerthia variegaticeps. The sequence goes on along the minus strand of JAWWEW010000131.1, from coordinate 18,739,191 downwards.
CACCAACACACCTACACACCACACGCGAAGCTGAGAGCATCAGCATCACAGTAACCATTTTCCTCCCCCAAAAAAAGTTTTATAGTACAAAAGATCATAACACACTGTGTCCATGAAGTGTTTTGATCCAGCAGTGTTAGAGGTACAGTATGTCCATGTACCTGGCTTGCTAGACAGCATGAGGACACCACCTCAGCACACACATGGTGCCTCTGCTACCAGTGACATTCTGTCTGCTCACCCCAAGCTGGAGTCTTTTGCCAAAGGATGGTTGTTTGCTTCACTGTATTTCTGTACTTGTGTCTTGTAGTTGGCTATGAGGGCTCAGGGTGCTTCAACTAACTGCCCAGTCCTTTGTGCAGTTGCAGAGGTTATTTTATTAACGAGCTTTGTGGTATTCCTTGTCAAATGGTTCAGGTTCCTAAATGCTAGTGGCTGCCAAACATAAGTCCCGAACCAAAGGCACCAGGAGCAGGGTGCTTCCCTGCAGTACCTGGGTTCATTCAGCTGTGTGCCGCAGTTGGCAAGGGCTCTGTAGGCTGGAAAGCTGAGGTTGCGCCCTTTCGTACTTCATCCCTGTAGTCTTGCTGCAGCAAGGAAAAAGCCTAAAGATCCCTCACCCCTAAGGGACTGGCCCAGCAGAAAAAGCACCAATGCAGAAAATATACTATCATCCTATCAAACCAATAATCACCAATGCACATTTTCTCTCTGATGCAGATTTTGTATCATATAGCGTGGCAGTTTCAGGGAGATTGTGCCTTTGTGTATAAAAAACAAATATGGTTTCCTGTTCATACTTCAACTGAATAACTGAGGATGTGAGCTCAGATTGCATATTAGACAAAATTTTTTTCATGGTTATGATGGTCAGGCATTGGGATAGGTTGCCCAGGGATGTGGTGGAATCACCAACTCTGGGGATATTTAAGAAGTATCTGGATCTGGTGCTGGGTGAAATGCTTTAGTGCTTTAGGGGTTACAGTGGTAGTGCTGGGCAGATGGTTGGACTTGATGATCTTAAAGGTCCTCTCCAGTCTTGATGATTCTGTGATCCTATGGTATGCCCCATTGCTACACATATTTCTGCAGTGTTTGCAGAAGTGCTTGCATTGCAGAGCACACCTCTTCCTAAAGCATCCTTTGGACTTAGAACAGACAAATTAAGTGGGATCAGCAGGTTGGGAGAGCAGGTGCCAGCCTACAAAAGAATTTGCCTTTGCTGAGCCATCTTTGTGATGAATTAACTTTTTTTTCTTTATAAAAAAAAGGTTTTCTAATAGCCTGCTGTGGACTATGGCACAAGGAAGGGATTTGGGTCATTCATGCTGAGGTTCTGCCTTAATTCCATAGTTCTTTGTATTTCTTTTCCTAATTAGAAACCTGTTCATGGCAGTGCTTTTTCTCTAAATCCACTTACATAACATCAGTGAGCTGAGCAGTTAAGGACATTTTTCTCACGGGCTGGTGAAAACCACTCCAGCAGCTGGAGCACAAGCACTCGTCACCCACCTTTTCCTCAGCACCTGATAGAAGATGGCTGGTGTGCAGGAATGTCTGCTGGGTTCTGCTGAGCCCCCACATCTGCGCTGAGCCAGGAACTGCCAGACTGTGTCACCCTGGCCCTGAGAAGGAGGAGAGACGAGGTCTGCCTGGGAACGGCAGAGGTGAGGCCATCCATGAAGCTGCTCCTCCTGGGATTTGGGAGCTCCTCATGTTTCTTCCCTCACATTTGTGTCTTCATTTTTCAAGGACAGTTACGGAGCTACCAGCTAAGGAGAGAAATTGCTTGGGTTTAATAAGTCTTAAGCTAGGGAAAAGCCTTTAGGGAGCTAGTGCCTCCATGCATTGGGTTACTCACCCTTCTGAAACACCTGGGCTCTCAAGGTTTGGACACTTTTAGTGCATGCTCTGTAGGCAGATCTGGTGGACAGGCTTCCCTGTTCTTTCCTGGCTGTAGGAGAGAAGAAGTAGGGCTGACACTTGCTCAGATCATACCCAAATATTTCCCTGAACGCAGTGTGACTTCTTGAAGCTATTTGAAGGAGAAATGCTGGCTAAGGAAGCTGAGAGCTCTACAGCAGCTTAGGTAAGACCCTGTAATGAGTCCTACAAACTACATGAGGCAAATGCAAAATGTGCTCCAATTTTGGTCCATTACATGAAATAGTCTTTACTACAGGTTTATCTCTTTGCCTTCACTGACATGGTTCTGCACACTTACATATTTCTCTGCTGGGGAAGTTTTCCTGGTATTCATCCTAAATTCCCTGTTGTACAGCTTAGACTACAACAGACTATACCTCCTTCATGCACCCTTCTTCTTTCAGAGAAGAATAATGCACTTGCTGTAACAAGCTGTCTGGAAAGAGCTATCCTCTGCATTGTCATCTTGGGTTTTAATATCCCAGGGAGCTGACAGTGCTCTCTTTCCTCCCAAACTCACCCACCTTTCCAGCTTGGCTCAGTTAGTGATGGACAGTTGAAGAATGATGTGGTTATTCACTCACTCTCACTTGCTCTTCACTTTTTGCATGTTGCCATGAGTAACACTGGTAACTGTCTTGCATTTCCTAATGTGTGTTCCCGTGCTTTGGGATGTGTCCTGAGATCATTAAAACTGAGTGCAAGCAACACAATCAGTACATGGCTTCTGCTTCCTGGGTTCGTTGTGGGTGAGCAGCCTCTTCCCCATCTGCCACTCATCTCTCTGCCCTTGCAAAGCCAAAGACAGGTTCTCTGGCCTGTTGCCCTGTGGTAGCACAGGTGGAGCAGAAAGCAGTTGTATTTTCTCCACTGGATATTTCCCTGAGATGGTACACTTTCCATAGAGCCTCAATAACCTTTTAATAATGTTCACTCCTTTGGTGGCGGGGAGAAAATCTGTGCCATTGCTTTCATTTTCATTCTAGCCTGGCTCACATACAGGCTGGAATAGCTACTGTAAACTAATTGATAGCACTGGAGAGAGAGCCTACATAATTGAAGGCAATCCGTAAATGGTCCTAATTTCTGCCATGACAGAAGCTTGAGCTTTTTAGAACCTATCCCTGAAAAAGGTGAACTATATGGTATAGCTTGCAGCTTTTTTGATAGCTACACTCATGGAGATTGTGTCCAGTTTCGGCACAGCTGGTCCTTTCTGTCTCCAGTGCAGGCTGAAAAAGAAAAAAACTACACTGAAGTCTCCCTGTACCAGGGCACACTCCTCTCTTCTATTTGTCCGAGCACATACAGTGGCACAATGTACACATTGCTCTTTCCTGGCAGTCTGCTCTGATCACACACTTTTCTACCATTGTGAGGCATTCCATACAAGCTCTGGAAGAGCATTCATACTTCTTTAACTTGTTTGTCAAGTTTTGTTTGAATAAATTACTTGAGTCTTTCAGTGCTGTGCCTTACTTTCTTAAAGGGTCACATGCCCAACCAAAACAAAAAAAATCCTACATTTTCAGATGCTAGGAGGAAAAAAGAGGTTCTGTTTCAGTGTCCCTGTGCAAGAATGCAGCATGTAAAACAAAAACGTGGCTGGAAAGAACATCACAGTGCAGAGCTTTGCTTTGATAGTAAAGAGAAAAGTCTGTAGAGGAAGGGATGGTCTGGTTTAAATGCTCCTTTTTCTGGGATGCTCCACACCTTTCCAGTTGAATTAACTATATTTTGCAAGGGCATTTCAGCACTGTTACAAGACTTCAGTTTAGCTTTCAAAAAGTGATTGAAATGTTTTCCAAAGTGCTGAAATGTGGATGAAAAAGAGCAATAGCTCATTAAAAGTACTCATTTAGATGAAAAATCTCTGAGCAGCTTTCCTGTAAAACTGGTTTCCAACCAGTGGTGTTGGCAGATTGGACCTTGCAGGGAGGATAGTGAGAATGGAGGCTCCTATCTCTCTCCAACTTTGCAAACACCAGGTGTATTGGTGATGTGCATTAAGCTTAGGAGGCAGTAGAGGCTTTGACAGGTGGGATGAGGGCAGAGGCACAAGTGATCTTTACTTAAGCTCAGTGAGCAGCAGATGGGGACCAAGAGCTTAAAGGCATTTGATGAAGATGCAGTGAGTTGTAGCACAGACCTAGGTATAACTGTGGGCAAGGGTCCCTCTCAGGAGAGATGGGAAAGCCTCCAGTGATGGCTTGAGAAGACTGTTTATTCTGCAGCACAGCTGAGGCAAATTGGGAAGCTGCAAGTAAGATGCAACATGGAGTTCTTTCTTATTGTGATACCTTCATTCAAGCTTGGTCCAAAGGGTCGTGAAACTTAAATCTGTCAAGTGAAGGGGAGGGAGGTCTGGACTGAGAAGAGGGACTCGGTGGTGGGGTATTGTGGACATGGAGCATGTGGTGTTATTAATGCATAGCAAGGAAAGGGTACAGCTTCTGGGAGAGGTTTTGATTCTCAGCATAGAAATAAGGTGGTTTGAGATGCTTGGCTGAACTTACAGTTCCTGCTTTGCAAATCAAGAGTAAGAACTGATAGAGTTAAATCCAAAGAAAAGAAGGACAGAAGAGTTAAGGCTGCAGCAGGTGTGGCTGTGCTCACATCAGAGCCAGGGCAGCCCAGGGAGTGCAAAGTGACATAACTGTGTGGACTTACCAGAAAGGTACACAAAACTCTGTAAGGCCAGGCTTTCCAACAGAAGTTTTAGTGTTTCCCTCTCTCTTTCTCTCTCTCTCTTTTTTTTCTCTTTTTCATGAGACTCATAGCTGCAAAAAGAAATAAGAATTCCTTGGTAGATTTTTTAGTGTGAGAAAAATATGTTGACTTAGGTTTGATAGATCGAAAAGGCAGATGTAGATTGATTGTGTGACTTCCCAGAGTACTAGAGAAACATGTCACAAAAGCTTTTTCATGTATGAAAAAGTATTGTCATCACTTTTTTTATCCTTAAAACTCCAACAGAAGAATCAAAATGTGCTCTGGTATTCTGAATGTTCTTGGTCATGTGAGATTGCCACGTATTTCAAATGAGGTCTCTTTTAAGTAGAGGTAAATTATTGACTCCTCTGTTGTGTAGCTCTCATCCTAGCCCTGCCTGCCTTGTTTACCAGGGACCAAGCATTGCCTGCAGGTATACACAGCACACATTGATTTTAATGTCACACTAACACATTGCACACAAACACCATAACAGCCCTTGGGAGCAGACCAGCCATGCTGCCACATGAATATTTAACTTTTTCTCACACTATTGGCATGCAGGGCCTGAAGTGGATCTAACCTTGTAGAGTCTCTGTTTCTATTTGGTGGGGTAAAAACAAAAATCTGAGGTTTAGCTCTCCAAGCTGCAAAGATTGTCTTGAAATTGTGCCCTCAGCATAATCGATGCAGCGGTATGCCTTAAACCTGCAGGTAGCTCTAAATCATTTCTTGCAGTGCAAATTAATATTTGACTGAAGAATCAATTTCAAAGTGCTAAAAGACTGTTGGCAATAACTGTGCACAGAATTGGGTCCTCCCCTGCTGCTAGCTCTGGTGTAGCATAAAAAAGCTGGGAAAAGTGAAGGTCGCTTTTTCTGCATTGTTTGAACAAAAAGGTAAGCCCCTATGCTTTGCTTTTAAGTGAAGCAAATCTTTTTTCCTCATAACTTTTAATGAGCTATCAAAGCTTGACAGAAATCTAAAGGAAGCAACTGATCTTGGCAGGACTGTTGCATTGCAAAGCTAATTGTCCTCTCTGGAGAGAGTGACCTCCTCTGTCTATACAGCTATCCAACACCTTAAAACCAAGTTTATATCCTCCCTGATAAACTGTTTCAACTATCTATAGACTAAACTGTATTTTAGACCCAGGGGAATCAGAAGTATCACATAAAGTAGAACGCCTGGTAAATGTTTTTTGTTTTAGCAAAGGAAATACCTTCACCCTTCATAGTCCCTGCTTCCATGGCTTGGGTCTGGCATACTCAATGTCTCAGCTCTCCCTCCTGAGATGACTTTTTTGAAGAATTTTGTAAATAGATGACCCTATATTAAGGAAACCAAAGGGAAGCACCTACCCAGCATTACTTGTCACCTTGTGGTGATAAAAGAGCAGCAAATCTGCAGTAGAGAGGGCAACTGTGCTGGGACAAGGTTTAGTTCTCATGTCTCATTCCAGTGAGTAGTGCTCTCTCTGCCCACTGAACCAGCAAGGGAGGGGTTAGTCTCATGACTGTGTCCCTTTGTATAAATTGCCATCAAACCTGTCAGTTGTGGAGGCAACTTTAACTCTTACACAGATGCCACTTTTATTGTAGGCTATCCCAAACCCATTGGGCAACAGGGAATCTTGGGCACTGCTGTGTGGGTAGGTTTCAGCTGGTGATCTAGGCATCTTGGCACTGGTCTTGTAAGTCTTGGCCTTAATGTCTGAGAAAGGGAGGCTTCTTAATCTTCTAATTACCTACCACATTTAGAGAAAGTCTTTCCTTCCATGTCACTTGTAACAGAGGCTTCAAGCACTTGTTCCTCCTGTCTAAGAGAACACATTTTTCTATGATGTTCTGATAGCAGGAGAACCAGAAAATTCTGCAGTCACACTGCAGGATGTTTTATAGCTTCTGTACTGATCCCAAGCATTTAAACCCTATTCCCTTCAAAATATAAAGTGCTCAGGTTTGGGTTTTCTAAAGTCATCCAGATGTTCATCAGCTCATGGCCTGGACAGGATGCAATGTATGGAGGCCCTAGTGAGACAATGCTGGCTGGCAAGTATTAAAGTGTCAGTGGCAGAGCCTCATAATGTTCTCCAACTAAATCACTTGGGAGTGTTCCACACAAGACGAGTAGGCTTCAGCCCAGTCAGCTGGTGCAGAAATTAGTTACTGTGTTTCTCCAGTATATATTAGACAATCTGTTCAGTGACTGGGAGGTTCTCTTCTGATGACAAAACCTGCAGAAGACTTGCTCATCATTGGGGTTTTCCACGTCAAAGGACATAATCTTGCATAAAAATAATGACTTCCAGAACCTGAGCTTGCTAACCTCCCACAGGGCTCCACTGGAAGCAAAGGCCTCCAGGCTGGTCTCCAGTAAGTGGAGGCTGACAGCCTTTGCATCCCTTTGCTGGCCAGACAAAATGAGTGGAGAACCTGTGCTAATTAAATGCATTAAATAATGTTGCTTCCTGGAATAATTTGTAAATCAGTGCTTGTCGGTCCATCTGCGCAAACACCTTCCATACAAACCTGCAGTAGCATCACCAACAGACCAATGACACATCCCAGTGCTGCCCACGGCACCTCTTGATCCCTGATGTTCTGTAGGGACACCTCACAGCATGCCCTCTGCAGAAGGATGAATAAGGCACAGCACCCACACCATTTGCTCTGTGCAGCCCAGGCTGCCCTTGGGCAGTTACTCTTCAATGCCACCTCCACAGTCCTGTGATTAGTACTTACAGCCTTACCTGGATCAATAGCAAAGGAGGTGGCCAAGGCTTTTCTTGATGGAGGACGAAGTTGTGGGAAGCCCGCTGGAGCAAATGTCCTGTCACTTTCCTGTCAGGCTTTGGGCCAAACTGTCCCTGTGCACGACAGACACCACCTGGCAGCTGGCCAGCAGCAAGCTCTGCCTGTGACCCTCATACCATCCCAGAGACCACAGCTTATGTTAATACTGTCCTCTTCCTAGGATCGCATGCAGGGGTTGTAGAGAATGGCTTTCCTTTTGGCTTAATCTCACCTCCACCTTTTCAGTAAGAATTCCCTTTAGAAGTTTTATCACTACTTCTGCTCCTTAACCTTAAGCATTGATCAGACTAAAGAAATTCCTGAACTGTGGGGACTCCAGTGGGGACTCCAGGAAGATCTTGGGCACCAGAGCACAGCAGCATTGCTCAGCAGGGAGATTCTTACCAGGAAACAAAATTAAGAGCTTTAATTTCCTTCTGAAAGGCAGAGGGAATCTACATTTAACCTATTCCTTCAGCATTCTGTTTGGCTTTTAGTTCAGCCAGCCCCTGGGCTGCAATCACCAGCACTCTGGGCAATGCCATTGACTCGGACGACTGCCCTGGAATGTAATGAGACTGCAGAGTATTGAGAATAATAATGTACATCATACCCCTCATCTGCACTGTGCTGTTCTTTTATATAAAAGGGCAAGGCCTCTGGTTTATGTAGCTTCCTCTAAAGAGACATATTGAGTCTGACTGATGTGAGATTTGAAAACAATAAAAAGCATAGATGTTAAACATCCATGGAAAAATCCCCTCTTTCTCCCTGTTCTAATCAATGGGCTGTCCACAAATGCATCTGCGGCTTCTCATGTTGGTGTCTAGTTGATTAAAGATTTGTATCTGAATCAAACCCCAAGGGCCAGATTATCAGCTGGAGTTAATGAACATAGTGCTATTGACTGCAAAAAACCCATCAATCACTTAATAGATGCTGATGAATTAACTTTGAATCTGAATAAGTCCATGCATCTAAGATCTGAGTCTGACTTCCACAACCACTGTCCTGTAGATAGTGAAACTGAATTTCGCACATTTTGGGGGAGGTTAGACATTCTACACTGTTACATTTTGACGTTTAACTTAACTGAGCCTTTGTTAGAAATTCGATGTTCAGAGTTGACAGAGCCCAGTTTTTTCGCCTCCCAGTCCCAAATTGTTTTGTTTTGCTATTCTGTTTTGTTCCAGTCTTCCTGGGATTGCAGACTCAGAAGGGTAGGAAACCAGTCCAAGCTGTACAGTACCTGGTATAAAGGGACTCTTGCCTTCTGAATTACCTTCTTGCTATTACCTGAACATGGAATCACTGAATACTTGTGAGAAGCTGACAGGGCTTTTAGTGCTACCTGTAGGGGCATTCAGCCCCTCCACTGAAGTGCCCTTGATTTAGTTAGTCATTTGCTTGTCATAGTGTTTGTATTCAGGAGTGACTGGGGAAGGGGGGCTGTTCTTGTTTGCTGTAGCTGTTTTCACATCTGGATATAATTCTCCCAACCCCAACCAGCAGAACCAGAGCCTGGTCCCTGGAGCCTCAGGGGGGTTTCCTTCCTCACCATATGCAGGGCTCAAAAACATTGCTGTGGCCCCATGTCTGTGCTACAGGGTCCTGTTGCTTCCCCTCTGCTTTGGGAAAGGCTGCAGTCCTACCTGCAGGCCTGGTGGCACCTTTGTGCCCGGTTAACACGTGCAGTTCTCTGTGTAAACGCAGTCCAACAATGTGGTTTCTGCTAGGAGGTCACGGGAAGCATCTCATAGCTACCATGCTAACAACACTGAACAGAAGGTTTGGGGTGTTGCTAATCACCACCTAGTGACCTTTTAATCCCATTGCCATGAATGTGTATTAGATTAATAGGCTGGCAGTGCGTGGCTGTGGGTGAGCACATCGCGTCTCCAGCAGTGCTTTGAGGACAGCTCCTTCCCTTCACTAGGTGTCATCAGGGAGTTAATAGCATGCTGCAGTAGTGAGAGCCCATGGTAATGGGCATTTGACATCCCAGATATCGTGGGTCTCTTCTAGCAGAGATGGTTTGGGAGGCAGACAGCATCTGCAAATTCAAGCTTCTCTGTGAAGATGTGTCTGAGAGAAAACGATGATCAATAGCATAATAGCTAATAACAGCTTGAGGCATCTGGGCTGATAAGAAACTGCCTGGCTGTGGAGGCGGAGCTGGTGTAGGCTGTATAGTCACTTGGAACAGATGGGGGAGAAGGGCAAATATTGAGTTTACATCAATGTGGCTTCTGTGTCTGCTAAAGCTATAATCTTGTCTCCTGGGTATTTTTTACACTGGACTTGAGATATAGGGAATAACAGGCTCTATTGACAGCCCTAAGCCCTGAGGGGATGAGTGCTCAAGGTCTGAATGTTTAAGCAATCGGACGGTTGTGTATGTGGAAGCAAGAGAACTCCTCATCAGGCGGAGTCACCCTTGTTTCAAGGGCAAGCGTTTCTTCCGTGCTTCTCGTCAGTGTCTCCTAGTTTGTGCCTTCTGATTTCTAAGGCTTTCTGTCTTTCACTGAGGGTCTTCAGCTTGTTGCAGAGAAAGTGGCTGTGGTCTGTGATGGTATATATGGAAGAGTGTTTTGTGGCTGAACTATATCGCCACTCTGCAGCAAACAGCACTCGATCATCAACGTCAATTTTTTGCAGTTTGTTTCAGTGAAAAGAAAAAAGTGCACTTTTGCTTTAGCTGAAGTATCTTCAGTATCTTAGAAGCAATATCTTCAATTCTCCTTAAATTTATTGTTAACTGCACCTTATGCTACATGTAGAAATAATTAGAGTGAACATAGGTTGGTTTAAGGCATTAATAGCATATCTTGAACTCTTCAGATGTATCCATATTCAGGGATATATGAACAGAAGTTCAGTGAGTCCTGACAGGCCATTTTGGGTTAGTGTTATAGTTTCAAAACCCAGTTGGAATTCCTTCCAAAGAAACTTGGAGGCAATGCATTAGCATCACAACAAAAGGCACCATGGATATGCATATTCTGTTAACGACCCAAGTTAGAGTCTTTGTTCTAATCTCTCCCCAGACCAGAAGGGGGAAGGGGTCAGTGCTTTCCCGGGACTTCTGCACAAGTCATCTAGCGCAGAGTCTGGGTGCAGAGGAGGGAGGACAGGACACTCACATCGGGTCCAGCATCGCTTTTGGAGACCGGGACTGTGCCCCTTTGTTCCCTCGCCTCGCCAACCATCTTTGGACATCACAAGTTGCTACTGTGGAAAAGAGAGGAACCCTCCCGTTTCTTCTGCGGAGGCTGGGTATCTGCTGCTTTTTGTTCTTTGTCACCGAACACACAGGAGCTCACCTGGCATCTGCTCCTGCCGCTTCCCCCCATCCCGAGAGAGAGGAGAGACCAGCCAGCCGGGCACGACATCGCCACCTGCTGTCCGTAAATATAACTGCCACCCCTGAGAACAAGCAGGCAGCAGTTGAGGTGCAACAGCGCCACCTGCTGTCTGTAGATATAATTGCAGCTTCTCCCCTTTTGGGCATAGCGGAAAAACATCTAACTGTTTTGTTGTTTGGAGTTGAGAAGGGGTTTATTACAATTGTTGTTGTTTGGTTCTTTCTGGATACAGATCTATATATAGAGAGGTATATGTGTATATCTGTGTATTGTGATTAAGAACTGTTATCCTTTCATATATATATATATAATTTTTCCTAATTAAAGTTCTTTTTTTCTTTCTAAAATTTAAGGAGAGGGATTATTTTATTTCTTGGCCAACCCAGATATCTTAGTTCTCCCCTCAAACTAAGACAGTTAGCTTTTTTTTTCTTTTTTAATGGAGAAGCTGAGGCTGTTCAATGTTGTTTTAAAGCATACACTGTAAGAGTCCTCTCCACACTATTCCCTCCAATGAGTTAATGAAGTTATTCCAGTGCTTTAATACCTAGTTAGATTCTCATTTGCTGAATCTTTTTAAAGAATAAGTGTCTTGCAGTGAAACTGTACAACTGAAGTAGTAATTTTAAGAAGGGCAAAACTAACAGCAAGCCTATCATTTTTACCAGGCAGCATTTCACTAAGCTGGAGGTTTCAGATAACTGCATTTAGATTAATTTGTAATACTATTCTTTTTGGTAGAAGGGGCCTGGAAAGATCAGAAATGGATACAAGAGGGGTGACCCAACCATTTTGCTCAGTCTTTGTATTTATACCCTCAGACCACTTCAAAATCCTGGCTTTTTTGAAGTCACTGGCAAGACTTCCATTGATACAAGGGAAAGTGGTTTTCCCTTGGGGAACATGTTGTCTTTCCCTCAAAATTCCCAGCAGAAAAAAACCTTCAGAAACAAATTTGTGCCAACTTGAGGCTCACTTAAAAACCAGGATGCCTTGTAAGTGGCATCCTATAGGAACAGTCTTCCGGTGTCTGTCCTGCTGTGTTTACAGGATGAGCTGGTGGGCAGTGATGGGCAGTGACATATTGTCCGGGGTAACATTCCTCCAGCATCAGGCTTCCCTGCAGGAAGCCTCTGGCACAAGTTCAGAACATCTGAGGTCCAGAGCAAAAATCCATCACTCTGGTCCTTGAGGACCTCTTGGACAGCTCTATGCCCAGCATGAAGCTGGAGACAACATGGGGAGACAACTCTAACTGAGAAGTAAGGGGTTATTCTTGTGACTGCACATGTTGTAAAGCATTTATCTTTAGACGTGTCATGTACACATCCCCTTTTGCTGCTGGGACACTGGGGCACTGTTGACTCAAGAAGGCTATCTGTCTGCTGCTCACTTTCTTCACTGCAGTCTCCTGTACAGCACCTGGCAGGTTCCCAGTGGATTTTTCTCTCTTAATTTCCTAAAACATGTTTATAAACACTTAGGTATGGAGGTGCTACTTTTCAAGCATTGTTTCTGGCAAAGTGAATGTGTGGCCCCAGCTGAAAACTGCATGGCTGAGCTAACAGGGACCAATATTCATGGATTAGTCCTAACTTCAGCTTTGTCCCCTGTGCCCTCCCAGGCAGACATGCCTGTATACATCATTTCAAAGGGAAGAGCATCCTTCAGACTACACTGGCTTCCTTCCTGTTTGGATAAAGCTTCTACAGAACAGTGAACGGAGCTGTGTCAAGGGGATATAAATAGGCAGCCTTTCTGAATGAAAATTTCTCTGTCATCTTTAAAACAACAGCAGTGAAAAACAGTCCAGGGATATGTGTGGCAGATGCTCTGTAATAGATAGCACAGGAGCCATCTATCAGCACTGCCTATTCACTGCTGTATCTGGAGTGCCTTTGAAACCAGACAAAATGTTTTATTCTGATAGAATAAACCAGAACAAAATTAAAAATCTCTAATTATTTGAACTCAATACATTTTCGTTACAAATAGAACTCATACCTTATCTCATTATCACCAAATCAGACTCTTCACTCCTTCCTGACAGTTTAGGTTGTTTTACTATTGACATGATTTTCCTAAATTTCTCCGTTGGTTCCCAAGTCTGGTCCAAGAAGCATTTTAAGACATATTTAGCTCTAATGCCAAGGTATGGAGAACTTAGAAGTCCTGTTACTTCTGCTTGAATTAGACTATGTATGTTAGCAACAGAATCTCTTACACAAACAAAAAAGTCAGAAGTTCCTTGGTCTCTTATTGGAAGAACTATGTTTGGCTACAGAATGCAAATGCTACCAAACCAATGAGTCCAAGAAAATGCTGAACAGCTAGCAGGTGTTTAAAAACTCTTCTTTCTAGCTACAGGCAAATGAGTTATAGAGACAAGATATCAAGAACTGCTGAAACTTTCTACAAGTGTTGCTTTGTGGTGCTTCAATTTTCCCTCCACCCCTGGAAACAAAAGCTGTGCTATTCCAGCAACATGTTGAGGCACCATTTTAATTTCATTAAATAGTGTATTTTTTTATATGAACATTCCAAGCACTTTTATACTGAGCTTCTTCCTACTTACCCTGCCACAGAGACACTGGCTGCAGTGCGCTGGGAGTGTAAATACCTTTATTGCTGATTTTCAAACATCTGGCATTTAAAATTGTGAAGTGGTTGATGCAAAAGCACTTCAAGTTCTGCTCACTCCGCACTTGTTGCCTGTTTTTTTCACATAACATCAATGCATGAGAGCAGCTGTGGGAGATCAGTGTCATCCAAATTGGTACTTTGACCCTTGGTTTGTCTGTCAAAGAAGCATGAATTACTATGATTTAATGTTTTATGCATATGCTCTCGCAGGCAAAAATAGTAATAAATCAGGATTGATAAGAAGAGATACAGCTTCATGGTTCAGTGGAAAGTGTGTCCAATGGGTATAAAAGTAATAATCTGAGCTAGTCCTATATTGTTTTCCATTTTTGTGTCACTACTGTCTGTCCCCAATATTCAAAATATCATCAGAAATGCTATCATCTTCATGACAGCACATGTAAACTAATTAGCTCTGTTTCTTAATTTTTATGCGTCTAGGATTTTTGCCCATAGCTAAATGATCCAGAAACTTGTAATTAGGAGGTGGTAAAATAATGCATATTGTAACTGCATAAGGTAACAGCATAGACACTTTGAACACTTTGAATACTGTCAAATAATGGTTTGTGTTCTGTGAAAGGGCGACACACTTGCTCTGTAACACTTGTCTGAATTCTCCTTCATCCAGTGTAGCAAGCTTTGGTCCTACTCTCCTTTCTATAGAAATGACCAGCTGAAAATTAGGTAAAAACTTTCTAGGACAAATCAACAAGGGAAAAAAAACATGCTGAGAGTATTTTTGTACTGACCAGAAATTTTGCTGGTTTTCTATCATGAGCTTCATTAGTGCTCTCATTTAATACTTGGCAGGTTGCTTCTTGCAGACTAACTCATGACATGCAGAATTAGAAAACAGGTTTTATGTTGCTGGACTGACTCTGCAAAAGTCTGCTACATCAAACCCTGCTCAGCTGTGATTCAGCTCCTGCTCTGTGTTGCCAGCAGAGTCAGGCTAAAATGCATTTGGTTAATGAGTATGTTTGTGTGCCAGTTGCATCGTGATTCAAGTTGGGCTCACACTGGCCCTTCCTTTTGTTCTCGTCTGTTTCCATTGCTGGGAATACAGAAGGAAAAAAAGAAAAAGAAAAAAAAAAACCCACACAAAAATCTTGGCAGAAATTTTCCCAGATTCTCACCTCTTTTGAACTAAGTGGAAAATGAGGACAATACTCAGGAGTGTTCATAACTATAAATATCTTCTAAAATCAAAGGTACCTTAAAACTGCAACTCAGGTTTTGGCCTGAAAACTCCAAGGCCTGAGAACCAATTTTACTGACTTGTGTCTCAACAGTGTTTGAGGTTCCAAACAAGAAACCAATGGTACCAGTACTGAATAAAATCTCCATGTAGGATGGTCATCTACATAGTGAATGAGTGAGAGTTGCTGTTTGCAGCTTCTAGTTTCTGTGGTTGTAGTACAGCAAAATCATGAGCAACTCTGCAATAAGTAGTGGTGGGCCATCCCTGCGTTAGCTCCTAATGGGGAAGATGGGGCTCTTCACATGGTTCCCTTGTGACTGGCTTCTCTATATACCTGTTAGCAACATTTTTTACTTTTTCTTTACCTGTGAAATTACCTGAGTTTGATTCTTGGAGAAGTAAATATTGATTCAAGTAATTTGTTGCCAGTGCAGGGCTTGCCTGGATAATAGTTTAATGCTTCTTCTTTGGGAAAGTTTGCTGCACATTTTAGCATTCACAGTAGTCGCGTATGCATGCACTCAGTATACTATAGATCGTGGAATCATTTAGGTTAGAAATTACCCTTAAGATCACAGAGTCCAACTGTAAACCTGGTATTTTGAATTCCACCCCTAAACCATGAAAATGTTAGAATTAAGGACTGAACTGAATAAGTATGACTGGCATATAGCTGACATGAGTTTGAGGGTAGTCATTAAAGTCTGTCAAATAATAATACTTGAGGGGTTTTTTTATAGCAACCTTCCTTGTTTTCTCTCCTGCAATTCTGGGCAACTTCATCACCTTAATGCTTCCCCTGGAGAGTGAAGGAGGCCAGGGAATCTCCCAGGTCTGCAGGAAGTTGACAATTAGTCAGACCAGGAGAGCTCAATCTTTGATTCACCAACAGAGACAAGATTTCTAAGAGCATTTCAGGCTTCCTGGCATCTTGGTGCTAATATGACTCAAATTGCACTAGAGAAACCACAAGTATTGCAGGAGTTTCTCTGGCATTTTCTGCAAGTTTAAAATGTATTTGCTGCTTTTGTGACAACAGTGGAAACTACAGAGGAACCCTTAGCACAGCTGGCAACAGAAAGGACTTTTGCAGGAGAGCAGCTGTGTTTCTTAA
This sequence comes from Anabacerthia variegaticeps, assembly GCA_035583185.1. NCBI lineage: Eukaryota > Metazoa > Chordata > Aves > Passeriformes > Furnariidae > Anabacerthia > Anabacerthia variegaticeps. The sequence continues at coordinate 18,723,432 of JAWWEW010000131.1, read as the reverse complement.
AGAATTCCTGTAACCTTGCAGGCAGAAGATAAAAAGAGAAAGGAAACTGGACGTAACTCTGTTGTGCTAGGCTGTATTTTTTCTTTAGACAATTTAAACTTCAATAAATACCGTCCATTTAGATTGTAATGTACACACAGTAGCATTGGCAGCTTTGGAAAAGGCATAGCAAAGATGTAGCTAAAAGGTTAGCTCTAAAAAAATCACCACTTGTAGGATAATGGGCTGTAAGTGCCTTCATCTTGAGTATATTGCAATGATCATTATTTCATGATTGAACTAAAGAAGGCAACTATATTGCTATACTTTAAAAGTTGTATTTTACCCACCAGGAAAAGTAAGATGAAAAATCTTAAGGTAAATCTGAACTTAACATGGCATCTGCAGCAGCTGCTGATGGACTACCTGAGAACAAATGGTACTAAGTATTTTTGGTCAAAACAATGATTTATCACAAGGCAAGTGTTCAAAGCCAGTTTGCAATCCATAGATTTATCTTTGGTATATATTTTACCCCACTAAAGGCAACAAACAATACAAAATAGGAATGCAGAATTGTTTGGGTTTTTTTTAATATGATGAAGCATGAGCTTCAGAATATTAGAAGCTATGAAACTAGGCAGTTACTTCTTTCACTTGAGTAAAACTGCCCCTCACTTTTATAAATTGCTCAGTCAAGCCCAAATATATATATTTTCCAAATTTTGTTAAAGATCTTCCTGTTCATACTTTGAGAGTTGTTTTTTTTTTCTTTTCCTCTAGATGCAGTTCACAAAACCATTTAGTGGTTGGGTGTAAAATGTGACTCTGGAGTTTATCTAGACCAACCCCCAAACTCAGAGCAGAGTCACCTAGGGCAGGTTTCTCAAGGCCCTATCCAGCTGGGTTTTGAATATCTCCAATGATGGAGACATCACAACCTCTCTGGAGAACCTGTGCCAGTGTTTGACCACCCTTTCAGGAAGGAAAAAAAGGTATTTTTATGTTTGAATGGGATTTTATGTACTTCTATTTATGCCTATTGCCTCTTGTCCTGTCACTGGATAGCACTGAGAGGGGCTGGGCTCAATCCTCTGTATCCTTTCCCCCATATCTGGTATTTTAGCACATTGATGAGATCTTCTGTCAGCTGTCTCTTTAGGAGGTTGTACTGTCCTAGCTCTGTTTCTGCATGTATGACAGATGGTTAAGCCCCTTAATCACATTCTGGCCCGTTCTCTGGTTTCACTCCAGTAAATCCATATCTTCCTTGTACGGAGAGCCCAGGACTGGACTTGGCATTCCATATGTGTCTCACCAGTGCTAGAGGAAGGATCACTTCCTGCTGGCAATGCTCCTCCTAATGCCCCCTCACCAAGAAGGTGGTGGTCTTCCGTGTCACAAGGGCATGCTGATAGCTTATGGTCAACTTGGTGTCCACCAGGATCCCCTTGTCTTTTGCTGTAAAGCTTCTTTACAAACACTTGGCCCCCACCAGCTACTGAGGTGTAGGGTTGTTGCTCCCCAGATGCAGGAGTTTGCACTTTGCCTTGTTGAACTGCAGGAGATTTTGGTCAGCATGCTTCTCCTGCTTATTGAGGTCCCCCTGGATGGCAGCACAGCCCTCCTGAGTATCAGCCATTCCTCTCAGTTTTGTGTCATCAGCACACTCGCTGAGGGTAGACTCCACCCTGCTATTAAAATCATTAATGAAGATGTCTAACAGTACTGACATCAGCATCCTCTCCTCGGATACACTGCTAGTGAATGGCCTCCCTAGATTCATGCCACAACTGGATTTTATGATCATGACTCTGAGTCTGGCAGTTCAGACAGTTTTCAACTGACTGTCCATTTATTTAACTTGTACTCCATCAGCTTGTCTAAGAGAATGTTATGGGAAACAGAACTGAAATCCTACTACAGTCCACTGAACAAATAAACAACATCTTTTTCTCTCCCCTTTCCAGTTGTCTCATTATTATCAGGACGGTCAGACATGCTTGTCCCTTCCGAAATCCTGCTGACTACTCTATCATCTTGTCCTTTGTATGTTTATAAATTACTTCCTCTATCACCTTCCCAGGGACCAAAGTAAGGGATACTGGCTTGTAATTCTCTAGATCCTCTTTCTTTTCCTTCTTAAAGACAGAAGTGTCATTTATTCCTATCCTCGGGAACCTCTCCTGAGACAACACAACCTTTGAATGATTAGCAAGAGAGGCCCCACTGTCATGCTATTTGCTAGCTGATTCAGCACTTGTGGGTGCATCCCATCAGAGCCTATGAAATTAATGTATGTCCAATTTGTTCAAATATCCCCTGACCTGATCCTCTTCCACCAAGGCTAAGTCTTCCTTGCTCCAATTTTGCAGATCTCAGGGGTCTTGGATTACTTAAGGGTGGTCGTACCTGTACAGACTGAGACAAAAGAGGTCCTGTATACCTCAGGCTCTTATGTGTCCTTTGTCACCAGGTCTTCTTCCCCTTGCTAAATTATGTTGCCAAGTGATATCCTCCCATGGGCTTATTTTAAAGAAAACAGGTAGAGTAATACCATGGATATCACTTGACCAATTTGTCCTGTTATTCAGCTGTTGTGCAGCAGTACAGCAAAGCATGCGAATTATCCCTTTGCTGTCAATATTGTTGCACGTGTGCCCAAAGCTAAGCATGTATTTAAAAGCTTCGGGAAATGAGCCTTTAATTTCTGTCAATGTGAAATGCTTGAAACACAATCTGCTGCTATTTAAATCTTGTCTGAGACATCTACAGAGTACAAAATTGTACACATTCAAAGATCAATTTAAAGAATTGCTGCTAGCAATGGAAAATGATAGAAAATAGTGGTGATTTTAAGGACCAAGAGCTGGACCAGACTGCTGTTCTCATGCTTGGCATGTGTTTTGCAGAGCTGGAAGCGTGTGTTTGGATGCATTTGGAAAAGGACTATATAGCCTGAAAGAGAAGACTTATGATATGCAGAAAAACTCAAACTCTTCTTGGCTCTGAGCCTTTTTTCTACAGAAAAGGAGTTGCCTTTCCTATGAGCACTGATACTTTCAGCTGTAGACATTCGAGCCTTGGTTTTATGGGACCTCAAACGTTTTCCACAAAGCTTGGTTACACAAAGCACACTTCTGAGTGTCTTGCTGAGTTGGCCAGTTGAGCACCCTTGGGGAGACTTTGCTGTGTATATTGGCCCATTTCTTTATTAGCATCTCTGCTAGGATGCATGGATTTTGATTGTAATGACAGCTTTGTACAGGGTACAAAAGGAATTTAGCTCATTCCTGTAAATATGACTGATCTGGAGTCAGAAATAAGTGTTTTCAACTTTGTGATACTGATGATATTTAATTTCCTGAGGTGGAGGAGTTGCTTTTCTAAATTGTTTCCGGCAAGAGCTGTCTTTGCACTGCCTCTGCCCTACTGAGAACCATGGCTTTTGCCTAATTTGCTACCTGGAGACTAATAACAGTCAATTATTGTAACGGAACCAAGATCACAAGTCCCTGTTCTGAAAAGCAGAAGAGCGGCTACCATGTGCCATCAGGGTAATCAGTGCTGGCTTTTGAGAACAGCTCTCCCCAAGAGATTATAGAGATGACAGCCTGACCTCAAGTTGTTAAAGGCTCTTGTGTAAAACTGAGAGATTAGTTTGATTTATATTAGCTCTGCCAGATTCCAACCTGGCTGTTTGCATCCTTCTTCCTGAAATTATCTTTGAAGTTTCAGTGAGACTTGGGGTAACAAGACTCTACCACTTACCATCATTCTGCTATCTTCTTCTGCTATCTTCTTCTGTCTTCTCTCTGAAGCAGGACTGCATGAGTGTTAAGAGTGGTTACACTGAGGTTGAACATAAACTGACATAAAAGTGCAGATTTTAAATTTTTGCAAGTGCCTTGAGGTTCCTTGAGATGAAGAATATGAGGAAAACAGAAGCATTTAACATTGTTTGTCTAGGGATACTTTTACTTGATTAATATATGTGTTAATAGTGTTATCAATAGCACCATCTACTGCATTCAGGATAGCAGAACACAAGATCTGCATTATAATAGCAGAGATGACTAGTGAAATGAGACGAGGGCACCTAAAGAGGTTTCTCGCCTCATCTCCTGGCAGCAGTGATGCTGGAGAGCCACTGCATCCACCTGTATTCTCACTGCAGGCAATCTGATGAGAGTCTGTATGGCAAATCTCTTGTCAGTGCTCTGCAGGTCTATTTCAAAGCTATTGGGGCCCTCTTTTCAGATGCATGCCACCACAGCATCCCATATGAGTTGATAACAAATACCAGGAATATTCTTTCTTCCAGAACTTTGCCTAGTTTTCTCCACTTGCCTTTGTTAGTCTTTAAGCCAATCTGGGAGCCAGTATCACCTTCTCCTCTTCGCTACCAACCCACTGCATCTGCCTCTCTGCAAAACCATTAAACATGATTTCCTTTCTCACCCCACTACCAAGATACAAGCAGTCAATCTTCTGAACCTGGGGTTAAGTCCGGCAAGGCAATAGAGATGAGGAGACATAGATCTCTTCAAGCACATAACCTCTTCATCAGCTGACCCAAACTACAATGATGTGCTGATACAAACCATTATGCATTTTATTAACCATATCATTGACATGTTTAAATAGGAGACTGTGAAGAGTTGCCTGAGTGTCAGGAGACAACAAGGGGCCTGTTCTTTGCACAGGTTAGATTAATGGCAAGCTGCATATTACACAATCTGTAATTTCTTTTTGCCTCCCAGGATACCATAAGACTCAGATCTCTTGGCTCTACAGCATCATAATTCCTTATCTTGTTCTTAAAAAGGAAATTTTACCCTGAATAGAGTGTTGTGAAGGTTCCTGGATGCTCCAGCTCCACCCCTCATTTTGGAAAGCAACCACCTTATTATTCACTCCAGCTTTAGCCTCATGTTAAAAGGAACAAACTTCCCTTGTTGCTCTGTTTGGCCTTTTTTGTGTTGTTTCAGGACAGGATGTCTCACTTAGAAATCTAATTTTTTTAAAGAGGAATTCAATTTCTCACGCTGCTGCTAGTTGCTCTCCAGCATTCACAGAGCCACTGCTCTGCCCCAGGGAACTGAAAGATTAAAAAAAACTCAAAAAAATCATAGGCAAGGAAACAAAATAATCACAAATGGCCAGCATCAACATGGGAATGAGTACCAGGAAAAAAGCAGTTGTTTCCAGTACTGCAGAGCCAAGGACACCTGGCATATGGACATGGATTTTAAGGGGGGAGATACCGCTGTCTGCAAAGGGGTGAGCCTACAGGCCTACCAACCCCACAGGAGGGCAGGAAAATTACCTCTTTCCCCTTCCTTAGCTGACCATAGGAACCTAATGTCTCTGGGGCTCTTTCGACTGACAGAAACAAATGACTGGGTTCAGCAGCAGCTGTGGTTAAGGAATGGGCTGGGATGGGATGAACAGAGGGATTGTTCCCTTGTGCTCCTCTGAATCTTCTGGAGGAAATATGCCAGCCTGACTGTCCAGCACAAGGCTCAGGGTGAGACACTCAGAAATGAAAACACTCCTTCTGTGGTAAATTGCCGTGGGGTTCTCTGAAGAAAAATACTGTGTGATTGTGTCATTAAGGGCTGTATAATGATGCATCTGCCTTTATGGTCAAGTTAAATCTGTACAGACAGCCCTTGTTATAGTTCCTTCTCAGTTCTGAGTGATGCAGATTAAACAGTGTTCTTTTGCTGCAGAATTTGCTGTATAAATTTATGCTACAAGGAAGTCAATAAGTGGCAGCAGTTTAAAGATTTGCTTAAGAGAAAAGTAAAACAGAAAAAAGCAAATCTAAGCAAAACCACCAAACAGCTGAAGAACATATCAGTTCTGTCTGGATTTAAAGATTAGACAGCTTCATAGCTAATATCAAATAGGGGAAAAAAAATTCAGGTGCTTACAAGACACTCGGAGCTATGTCTGAATATTAATTATGAAGCTGACTTAAAAATTGAGAGGCTTCCATTAGCTATTACTAACCTGTAGTAACAGCCTGATGGGGCAGCAGTGATGGTGTGAACAAGCACCTTAGTCCTGGGGAAGATCAGGTTATCCTAATTGTACTTGTCAATTAATTGGTTAACCTATGATTCAACATGTCTAAATCACTGACAAGTACTTGTGAAGTATTTCAGCATGGCTAAGCACTGCTGAAGCACTTGGGCATTCACTGCAGGCAACGGGAGGAAATTTTGCCATTGAGTAGCTCCTGAGCTTGGCAAGAACTCACCTCCCCTGCTTCCCTATGCTGAACATTCCTTTCTTCCCCGTCAGCATACAGTGTATTTTTCAGCTCAGTACCTTTTTCTAGTCCTGTCTTCTGAGGTTCTTAATCACAAATGCATCTGATTGGAATTATTCTGGGACTTGTTAGCCTTCATGTCATTAATTTGGGTGCTCATGAATCAGGGTGGCTCAATAAAGGGGATTTCCTCCCTGTGGCCCAGAGCTGGCAGGCAGAGCCCTGGTGCTGGTCTCCTCGGGAGAGGGTTTGCTTTCAGTGCCCTGATGGATGCACGTTTCTGTCTCTTGCCAACCTCTGTAAAAAGCCATTGACAGCAAAAGTCAGCTTGGCTGCTGCAAGGCAAACTCCAAGCCCTTTCTCTGTACTCCTGGACAGGTGAAAATGTCTTCAGTTCGTTGGCAATGACCTTTAAGTCTTCTCTGAGACCCCTGTGCCGATAGTGAGGAGTTGACTATTTTTGCATGCCACTCTGAATAAGGCAAAGGAAGAAGTTGCTTGGGTAGGGAGAGATTAGAAGGTGGGTTGAGCAAACCCATGAAGTTGGATAGGTGAGACGTGCTATCATGTGCTGTGTTCTGTAATCCAGTGTGAAAATTATTAGCAAGTACTCACAGCAGGACGTGTTATGAAAATTACCTTGTTGCTGCTTTCTCCTCTTCTGAATCCTGACTCCGCTCTAAAGGGACTCATGAAGACTGATCCCAAGAGGTTGAGTGCACAGGGAGGTCCTTCAGTGAGTAGTGCACATCACTGCTGTATTCCTGTGCTATTATGTACCCCCGTACACTGTGTTGGCTTTTCAATATTGATTTAGCATTCACAGTGCTGGAGCTATTGTGTTATATGCATCTGCAGGGTACTTCTGGGAGCAGAATTCTTTGGCGAGTCTAAACTCCCTTGCAATTCCAGCACAGTCTTTGAAAATTTGTTTAATGCTACCAGCAATGGGTACCCCTGAGAGTGCTGAGTCAAAATGTCAGAAGGGCTTTTGTGGTCCTGTCTCTGACTGCCCAGGGTTTTGTGGTGTGCTGGATGATAAGCATCCCCTGAGGGTCCAGGACCATGGGTGGCCATCGTTCACAGGGCGTACTCTTTCCCTACTATTTCCCCTGCAAGTTGCAAATGAAGTATAGGGAGGCCTTGCTAGAAGGGCACTGCAGGATCCGTCTATACCTTCACTGTGAAATGGGGATTGTACTCCTTTCCTGTCATGGTGAATACAACTATTCGAGGAAACTGGGCTTTATAATTCCTTCATCTAAGCTATGTTGTTTTCATTGACTTTGCCTGGTGCCTGTATGACCCTTAATGCCCCTATGAGCAGTGAAACGTAAACACAATTATCTGTGCATGGAGACTTTCCTGTTTCCACTAAGGACAGGCACAGCAAGTGGCAGTGATCCCCACTGCTTTATGTTTCCTTTTATAGGCAAGGGTGCTGTGACTCCAAATCATTAGGCACTGTGTGGGAGAGATACAGTAAAAGTGACCTCATGGCCCCTGAGCCAGCAAAGATACTAAATCAGTTGTCAGCTACAGCAGGAAAAGAAGATTGTGGGGAAAATAAACAAAACAAAAAAACCCACAAGAGTAAATCAGAGTAATCAGTCAGGTCTGAGTGAGATCTGTGCATGTCCTTTTCTGTTCAGCCTTCTCTGATAAGCCAGGGGAGAGCTTCTGTCTCCACATCTTCCCCACAGAAACTGCCAGGCACGGAGAATCGTCTTTCTTTCTGCAGGAGGAAGCACACTGTGTATATGTATATGCATGTGGGAACAGATGGGTTTTTTTACTAGCTGACATTGCAAAGAAGCTGGATTACAAACCAAAATTATGCATTGTACTTGGAACTCCTGAGCTGTGGGCAGTGTGAGATCATGAAATGAATGTGGCTGAGCACCCCCTGTACACCTTGCTGATAATTGAGCTTTTAAAAAGCTGAGCTGAATTCTGGGCTAACTCAAGCTTGTTGAATGGCATTTCCCAAGACACTTGTAGATGTGGAAGACCTGACAAAAGATTAATCTTCTCTGGGAAGAAAATTTGTTATTCCAGATGTATAAGATACACAGAGCTCTGTATGACTTACAGGATGAATGAGCAGGCAAGTAGGAGAGAAGGGTACTGCTGCAGCAGATAAAACTTGATTTCTTCTTCAATAAAACAATTTTGTAATGGAATAATTGGAAAAAAAAAAATCCAAGTTTTTCAATCTTTTTTTTTTTTTTCCTCTTGAATGGAATTATTTTTCAAATAATTACATGTTTTTCACTGTGGCCTGGGTTCCAGAGATACCTCCTGTTTCATCCAACACCATCCATGGTCAATGTATTGAAAACAATAATTTATTGTTATTTATTATTTTACCCTTTCATTCAGCATTATTCCATTAAGAGCTCGTGCACTGCAAAGTTGTGTTTGAGCTTTCTATAGCCAGATTCATCATATGGTTTACATCTTTGCAGTGCTCGCTGCTCCAGCCTACCCACTGTCTGAATGTGTCAGGGTCACTCGCTGCCCTCTCCTCTCACAGACAGCCCATGGAAAGGCGAGATGGCAGAAGCTGGAGGGACTCTCTACTTCCCTTGCCTGGTCTTCCTTTATTTGTCTGTCTCACCAAGGGTCTTTGACACTGAAGAAACCAGGAGAGGAGGCCATTACCCAGGGGGTTTGCATCCAAGCAGATGTTTGAGCTGGGACTTTTTGAAAATTTCCAGATGAACAACTTCTCAGTGGAAAACAGCTTATTGACTAAATGAGCACGTTTGTGGAATGTGTCTGCTTCCCATGAATAAGTCCTTTTGCTGGAAAAGGGAAAGTCACGAACTCAAATATATTTCAGTTTGGAAACTTAGTTCCTGTAAAACAGTGTGATCCAGAATTGCTATATCATGTGTCGTTCCCTATCAAGCCTGCCCTTGGACCACAGATGGGAAAAAAAATCTGTTGGGTGCCCGGAACTGCTTTGTACTGCAACAACATTCCCATCATATAATCCACCTTTATTCCTCCCTACAAAAGGCCAGAACTTGGCTAGGTTTTAAATATTTACATTATTTCCACCCTAAAATTATTCACAAGCCAAGGATGCCAGTTTGACTTTTTGCCAATGTTGTTCCATACATTACAGCCCTCTCCCGTCTCTGGTGTTTATTATATTGTGGCAGTAAGCAATCATATTTGTTTCCAGTCTTCATTTTTCAACATCAAACTGAATTTTCTCCTTCCTATTTGATCCTGCTAGTTCTTTTCTGCACTTGTCTTCATTTAAATTAAACTTTCACGAAGCAGGACTGAACATGGTACTGCAGGTGAGCTTATGCCCATACCTCAAACAGCAGAACTGATGCTTTTTTGGTTCAGCTGGAAACACACAACATCACAGATCCTAGGATTTTCATCAGGGTTCATTACCACGTTGCAGCCAAAGCAGATCCTGGAGTTTCAGCTAAAGAAAAGGACAGGAGCAGGGATCATCTGGCCAGAATGCAATGAGCTGTGGTGGGGCAATTTCAGACCTGAAATAATAGATTTTCATCCAAAATGGTGTGTGCTAACATTTTACAAGATAAAAAAAAAAAAAACCAACAATTTTCTTCTGAAGAAATGTGGGGTTTTTTTCCTCCCTTTCTGCTGAGACCCTCCTGGGCTCTAGATCTTTCCTTGGTACTAGCTTTTAGGGCAGTGAACAAGCCCAGTAAAGAAGTCTGTAGACAAACCCAAATTTACAAAATCTGGTGTGACTAAGTTTTGCTTGGCTCCAGGATGCACAATTTCCAACCAGAACAGGTAACATAAAAATTAATGGGCAGGATCCTTTCCCAATACCAGATGTGGTGTTCTCCAGTCTGGTACTCAGAGCCTTTATTTGTTATTTACACATATTTGTATTGTCAAGGCAACAAAACACCAAATGCAGACAAGTTTTCTTTAGGCCCAACCTATGGATTTCTCTCCTACTGATCACTTTATCCTGCGTGTGATTTCTGTTACGTGCAAGATTAAGCTCACACACATAAAAAATGAAATTTCCAGGGCGAAAAAAAAAATTAACTTGGCCTGCTGCATGTAGCTGGTCATTGAAAGATGAACATTTTTGATATGCAATATTGAAGATATTTCCTTTACCAAAATGTGATAGGAAAAAAAAAATCCCCAAACCCCACATTTATTGTCCTCCAATTTTTTTTTTCTCTTCCCTGTTTATCAACCTGGGGAATCCTGGAAATTCTTCCCTGCTTTCTGACAATTGCCTGGAGAGGCTGGAGTTCTTGAAACAGCAGCATCCCAAACATATTGGACTGTGTTGCAACCTTTTCACAAAGTCTAGCCCAGACGCAGGAGCTTGGATTCCCTTTCCAGTTGACTTAAGCCCAAATCTTCACTTCTGGCTAAGGCTGCCTCATTACCATGTGTTAGCTGAGCTCACACAACCTTGCCCAGTTCACAGTCAGATTCTAGTAGGGTTTCAATTCATCTAAATCAAGGTTCCTGGACTGCACTGGGCACAGAGATGTAGCCAGACACAGAGGCTGGATTGTGCTGGTTTTCTGAGCCTGGAAACACAGACTGAAATTTTTGAGGGTTTTTGCACAGAACAGACATTCCATCAATATCCTCAGAAGTGTGTCTGAACAGCAGCACAGGTTCCCACACTCTTGTCCCAGGGGGGGTTCTGTGTGTCTTTAAGCATGCTGCAGTCCTGCCAGCTGCTGGCTGGATCTACCTGGTTTTAAAAACGTGTGCAGTTTTCACCAACCATCACTTTTAGGACCATGTAGCTCATGTGGGATAGGGCAGAAATGCTGTTCTCTTTTCTTTTACAACTGTTGATCTTTAACAGTTTAATTGCTAAGGCTGACTCATAACCTGAGGTGGGGGCTGAGATGGGGAGAGAAAGAGGGAATAAACATTTCTTATCTGCTTGTAAAGCTCACCACTATTCTCATAGGGTTTCCAATGAAGTCTTACTATTCTGCTGTAGGCTTGTTATGTTTTTTGGTACTGTGATCTCCCCATGTCTCCATGTTTCAACCGTTCCCTGTGTTTCTGAGTTCTTTATAAAATGTCTCAGCAGCTGATGTTGAGTCAAAAACACAACTATAATTTTTGGAACACAGTGTGCTGCTCTTCCCTGCTCTGAGTTGGTGGACCAAATACATCACCCAGCCTAACTACACTGAAATATGTCTGTCTCAGAGGTGAAACAATCCGTGCAGTGGGTGTATTAAAATGTGTGTGCACAAAGTCAGACACCTGCAACCAATGACCACACTAAGACTGCCAGGGCAGCACTGTGCCGACGGCTCTTCTGGCAGTGCTTGGCTGGCTTTCTTGCTTGGTTTTTACTTACAGATCTGATCCAAAACCTACCAGCAGTCCATGAAATCAATGGAATTAAGTTTAGGTTTCCCCCTGCTAAGATGGGATTGAGTACAGGATGTTGTTCCTAAAGTATGGCAAGCAAGTTTCTTTAACTGGTTGGCACGATGCTGGGATGGAGAAACTTTTCTACACCAAACGAAAGTCTCTGGGATGCAGTTTTGCTGAGATTTTAGAAAAAAATGCTTTGTTTTGTTTTTTGTGTATGTTTGGGGTTTTTTTAACCAAGACAGGTTTTACCTTGAGTCTCTCTTATTGACGAGGCAGGGGGTCCGGCATGAGAATAGAAACTGTCTGGCAGCAGCTTATCCAGGTGAGAGGACATGCCTTACGCATCCCTCTGCTTGGCGCGCTGGGAAACCGCGGGTTTCCCCCGGACACAAAGTGTAATTTCCTTTTGTTGCCTTGCACCCATTCCCTTTAGCCACAAGATGGAGATGTAAGCCCGAGTTTAGGCCAGGTATGGGCCTGCTTCTTCCCCTGCAGGAACAAATCTCTGTGATCCTTGCTCGCTCAGGGACCTCCTTTAATTGCTATTTATTTGGAGCCTGCATACTGGCAAGATACATTCATTCTTAAATAATTTGCTTTTATTGCGGGATGTTTGGGTCTGAAAAAAAATCTGTTTCTTATCTTTGTTGAAATTAAAACATCTCTGTAATATAGTTGCCCATAAACCATTTGAGTTCCTTGCAACTCCATGTCAAATTATAAGTCATTGCAGCAACAGTAAGAGGCAAACCTCTCTCTAAAAATACCTGTGTGTCACTAAGTATTAGAGATTAGTGAGCTAATGACTAGTCAGATAATAGCTGACTATTGATTTAGTCAGCTAAATCAATTCTAAACTTAAACAAGCTGCTTTATTTTCTGTTTTCAACTTCAAGGGTCATCAGGTACCCACAAATGGTCTATCCCAAGCGGCCAAGGGAAGAAATCCAGGCTAAAATGTGGCCTGGGCAGACCCTTGACCTGCAGATCTGATGTTTAGCTGGCAGTGGTGGCAGCTTGGCTGAAATTATTAACAGGCTCCATTTCATAGCATAGCAATGGGCAGTCCCTGAAAGGTTTTGATAGAAAATATTATGTCACATGCATATTTATTTTCTGTATGTTGCTCTAATGAAGTGTCCCATTCCCTCTGAGCTAAAGGAAAGTGTTTCGCTTACTCAGCCCTTCATTTAGCCAGCATTTACTTAGGTCTTGCACACATATGGGGGGATGAAAGGGGCCTGAGCACATCCCATCTTTCATCATCCACGTTATGAGGTAATACATCCTTTCCTCACCAGTTTGGGAACACTGCTATCTTTGTGAATAGCTATAATCACTCTCACTGATCTGCTCCAGGATGTAGGAGGTATAGAGAGACCAAACACTGCAGCAATTAGATGAAATTTGTGCTTAGAGTTACCTGGAGGGGAGAGAAGCCAAAAAGGTGAGGTGAGGAAGAAAATGAAACTTCAAGTGCCAGAAGCCACAAACATTAAAAAAAATCTCCCCCTGCCCCAAAACTACTGTATCAGAATGTAGATACTGGACACTTTTAGTTGTTGACCTACAATTAAACATTATTTATGTATAAATCCTTTTTCCTATTTATCACCATGGATTATTTCTGTGCTTTATTTTGCAGTACTGTTTACATGATAACTACTTGCCATTCAGAGTATTCTATGTTCAGAGAAGTCACAGATAGTAATGAGTGCCTCCCGCAAATACTGACTTTTTCTAAAGGAAATTTTGTATAAATAAAGTGCATTGTCAAAGATAATGTAGAGCAGCAGAACAACATTATTCAAGGCTTGGTAAAATGGAAAATTGCATTTCAAGAACAACAGTTTGGTTTTTTACTTTAGAATCATAATTTTAATTAAGATTTCTCCTTCTCCTACATCCTCCCATGCCTTGAAGGGCAAAGGTGCTGTCAAAACACTAAAAATTCAACGTGCCATTTCTGTAGGGTTTACATTGGAAAAGAGTCACACAACAAATTCCTGCCCCGTCTTTCAGTGAAAGAGCTCTCAAAAATGCTGGTTTAATTTTCTGTCCTTCATATGCTGCCTGGTGGATTCTGGTGTTTCTTTATTTGGACAACACAATGAAGGAAAAACAAGATAGTTTCTAGTCCTTTCTGCTTTCTGGTTTTCATGCAGAAGAGCAAGAAGCAACAAACCCCCCCAACATTAGTATCAGTTTTAGATATTTAAGACATTTAATCAATTTGCAAGAACAACATCCTGGGGTAAGTCATTCTTATTTTGACTCCAAAACCCAGTGTATTTTGGTCTAGTGTCGTTGAAGGGCAGGCATTATCATTAACAAAGGTCCACAGAAAACTGATTGAATTGGAGCTGCCAGTGAGAAGGCACATTTTGCCTGGCAAAGTTAGTTTGTTTATTTCTGTATTCATTCATATTTATTTTGTGTTCTCCAGCACTGGTTCCTCGGGGGAGCAGGATGCAGGGCCCTGCTGCTAGCCCCAATTGCTGGCAGGCTGAGCCCAAGTGCTGGTGTTGTTGCCCCCCTCTTTCTTTGTAACGAAGGCATAGGCTGCATAACAGAGGAGTAAAACCCTCAGGAGCAGGCTGGCTGTGAGACAGCTTGCACTGCGTTTAGGCAGAAATCATGTAACATGCTTTATGCTTTTACTCTCCCACATAAGTTTAACAAGCACAGTGATATTTAGTCTGACTTCATGCAGGCATAGCATTTTGCCTGGGCAAAAATGAATTGCTACGTTATGGTTTTGATTTGGGGAGGTGAGAGATTTCTCTGTTGTGCTACAAGCCAGAAACTGGGGTGGCAGCAGCAGCTCCTGCTCTTGGTACTCTATTGATGTTTTAAAAATCCAGTTTTCGCCAGATCATAACCTAAATTATCACACAGTCCTACAGTGATGCTCTTTCTCTGCACAGAAAAATTCCTTGGATCACCAAATCATCAAATATCAGTTTTATACAGAAATGTTTAAATTTGCAAATAGGTAAGCCTGAGAAGCTTGGTATTATTTGAAATAATTTTATAATTACTATGTCTGTTTCCATCTCATTGATTCAGTAGGCTGGTAACCCTGCTGCTTAAGTATATATTAACTTCATAATCAGGTATTTGATAGCTGTTTATTTTAACTTGGTTCCTTATCCTTACAGTTGCATTTTACTTAGTCTGAGCAGTTCAGTAATACCTTAATACTTCACATAGATGTCTGGACTGAAGTAAATCACATGCTTTTTATTGCATGCCTTTTTAGTTTCTTTAAGAAAAGGTGTCCTGTCATTGTTTTTTGGATGAGAAGTTCTGGTTAGTTACTCGATGGCAGACAAACCTGTCAGCCAGGTCACAGAATCGTAGAATAGCCTGGGTTGGAAAGGGGCATGTTCCACTAGACCAAGTTGCTCAGAGCCCCACCCAACCTGGCCCTAAACACTTCCAGGGATGGGGCATCCACAACTTCTCTGGACAACCTGTTCCAGTGCCTCAGAATAAAGAATTTCCTCCTAATATCTAATCTAAACCTACTCTCCTGTGCTGGTCTGGCAATTTCCAGCTGCTCTTGCATGTTTCTTGATTTCTTGATTTGTCTCCTTCTGTCACTTGCAGCTGCCAGTTCTTACACCACCCAGGTCACTGGAGTATGCCCCATGTTTATTTGGACTGGCATTCTAGTGAGCGGCCTGGAAGGTCACAGCAAGTGTCCTGCAGCTGGCTACTTGGGCTAGCCAGGAGGAAACAGTGATGTTCCAGGATGCCAGAGCTGGCAGTAGACACTTCTCTCACAGTAGCCTGCTTTTACGTGGGCTGTTATGAAATGAGTGCTGAATTCTGATGTTGCAATGAAAATGATGAATAATAGTCAGCTTAAAGCAACATATGGCATCACAGAGAAAATGGCCTTATTCACAGAAATGGTGTGAGGCAGTTCCTCTGAACTTCTAAAACTACCCCAGCTGTTCTTCGCCTCTGGGAATGTTGTTTCAACATCTGAGGTTAAATGCCTTATTTGTAAACAAGTGGAAAGGAAAAATTCTGTTGAGTCATTGCATGATTTTATTAGCCTCTCCTTTGCAATGTTTTTACATCAGCTTTTAGCACTAACATAGGATTAGAGAGTAAAGGATGGAGGTGTGTATCTCACTAGAGAATATATTCTGTTGGCTCCCCTGAAAAGACAGGCATGTTAAAAAGCCATTGAGCAATTCTTGCACACAGATGACAGGAGCGTAGTTAAGAACTATAGGAAATAACTGTGTAACCCAAGGAAGGTAGGCATGGTATGTCATAAAAGCTAGCAAAACACAACTTGTGGGTCTTACAGACTTTTCATCAATCTTTCACAATGCTCTGATTTGAGCTCTCATGGTTCTAGACATAGTTTATGACAAGTTGCATAAATATTCATCCTGCAGTTGTTCTGTCCAGGCAGTATAAAATTCCTCAGGAATAAAAAAGGGAAGAGAAAATTGTTTGATGCAACACCTTAGCCAGAAAACATGAAATAGCATGATGGGGGTCATATACAGAGGTATGTTCTTTTGTTGTTGGGTTTGGGGAGGTTTTTGTTTCTCTGTGATAGACATGGCTGCTTTCCGATTTTTTGTTTTCTAAGTGTTTGCTGAATTGCTTACAGGAAAATAGTGAAGGTTTCCTGAGTAGAGTGCAACCTACATTCAAATACCACAGCAGATCTTGGCTGATTTCTGTGGTGCCAGAACTAAATACTGCTGTTCCCCCTGCATCACATTTTCCTTTTGAAGTCACCCTGAAGGGTGGTGATTCAGTAAAGGGAGAAGAGTATCAGGATACACAGAAAAATGTCCCTGTGGGAAGGAATGTATTTACTTCTGGGCTGGGGTTAGGAAAAGTTCAGGTGAATCTTACTCTGCCCTGCACAGGGGTCATTGGCCCTGTGGGGTGCTGATGAGGAAAAGCTGGAAGAGGACAAAGGCATTGAGGAAGTTTCAGTGTGGTTTTGATTCTTCTGCCACGCAGGAGACAAGTATACTGGTCTTCAGCTCTCTCAAGACTTTAAGCAAGTACAGAAGTGTCTTTATTAACCCACAGAGGTTCATATCAACCCAGAGAAAAGCTACCAGCATGTCATAACCCCAAGTGCTCCAGTGAATTAACAAAGTGTGACTTTCCAGGCTCTGATTAACAGAGGTTAATGCTTGTCTTCTGGTCTTGCTTTTTATAGAAGGATAATGTACCTGCTACCTCCCAACATGCATTTATGAAAACCTTAATGCTGTAGCTTCTGTTTGCTATGGGTTCATGTCTGAACTCTTCACCCCCAAGTGAATTCTCCAGGGAGTGGCAGTTTCTCATCATTCCCTCTCGGGATTACAGCTTGAAGCATGCCATTGGTTTTCACGGTGAGGCTGCAATTAGGACTAAGAAGAAAAGAGCAGTGTGTGATTTCTGTGAAAAGTACATTAGAGGCTTACAGTAAAGAGGGGGATGAAGGAGGGTGTTGCATCAACTCATTTTGAGAGTCCTAAAGTGAAATTAAAGCACCCATGCGATCACTAAGCCAAACCTTCTCTTGTAAGCTTGCCAACTGGGACAGTATTCATTTTTGGTTAGACTGGCTTAGAGAGAAAAACAAAAACTGAGCACCGAGGAGGAAGAAGATTGTGATTACAGTTCTTAATGAAAAATCGTGCATGAAAACTCAAATCTGCAGGTAGCATTTTCCTTGCCTGGAGGGCTCCACAAAATTTGCTTCTTCCTCCTGTTTTCCCTACTTAGACAGACTTCCTTTTGTCCCTGTACCAGATGGGTGTTTCTGAGCGACACTTTCAAAGACCTTCGCTCCCATCCTGATGCTAAGGCCGGGCTGAGCAGCGCTTGTATCCGAGCTGACACAGAAATAAACATGACGGTGCTTTCCTTCCACTAAAGAAACAAAGCCAAGCATTTGAAACACCACAACTCCACAGCTCTGTTTGGCCATGCACTTTAAATTGCTAGGCCAAAGACGGCTTCTTCCAGGCGAGGTGACCGGGACAAGGGCGCTGGGGGATGAATTCCCCATCCCACCACCCCTCCCGTGCCGCTCCCGGCGGCATCGCCAGCTGTGTGGGGCTGCCCTGCCCTCCGCTTTCCGCTTTAACCTTTCTTTCATAGGCATACCCCTATGCCTACGGAGAATGGGGGGCGATTTAGGGCTGCTCCCCCCTTTGCAGGCCCGCCCCGCGGCCCCCCCGGTAACGGCGCGGGGCCCCCCAGCCCGGCCCGGCCCCAGCCCAGCCATGCCCGGGGGCCGCCCTGACCCGGGCGGCGGGGCGGGCCGGGGCGGCGGGCGGCACCTCCGGGC
>JAWWEW010000131.1:18653553-18705237 GCA_035583185.1 Anabacerthia variegaticeps | reverse complement strand
AACCCCCTCCCGCACGGGATCGGGGATGGAGGAGGCTGGAGGAACCCCCTCCCGCACGGGATCGGGGATGGAGGAGGCTGGAGGAACCCCCTCCCGCACGGGATCGGGGATGGAGGAGGGGGTCGGACCCCCTTCCCTCACGGGATCGGGGATGGAGGCTGTAGGAACCCCCTCCCGCACGGGATTGGCGATGGAGGAGGCTGAAGGAGCCCCCTTCCCGCACAGGGTCGGGGTCCCGAGCGGGGCCGGGCTGGGCCCGGCGCCTTTTTCTCGTCCCGACCTCTCTCCTCCTCTCCCTCCTCTTCCTCTTCCCCCTCTCGGCTCTCCCGTTTGGGAGAGGTGAAGGTTAATAAAGGCGATTCCAGTCGGTCTTCTTTCTTTATTTTTTTTAATCCATTACTTAAGCCAGGGAGCAGCTGCGCTGCCTTTTTTCCCCGCGTTGAAGTTGCTGGGCGTGCTGTAGAAGTGCGTCCCCGCGGTGTATAAATAGCCTTTCTCCATGTGTTTGGGCGGCACTTTTTGGCGGCATCGTGCGGGGATGATTAACTTGCTTCCCCAGTCTTGTGATCTCTAACAGTGGCATTATTAATGTTTGGACACGTTTTCACCGTGTAAAATCGGATATTCCCTCTGTAAGGCAACTTCACACTGAACGCTTTGTTTCGGAGCTGTTTTCAGGGGATTTTGATTTTGGTTAGATGTGTATTCTGGATAACCGTGAAATTTTTTTGTTCCTAGTTATCGCAGCCTCGCCAGCTCCTGAAACGAGCTCAAAAATTTCCTCTGTTGTTTCTGCAAACATGGGAAATGTCTGTTCTCATGCAGATTTAAATAATGAGTTTCCCCAAGTAAGTCCAGCTCAGTTATTCAGGTTTTTGAATGCTGAAACAGGCTGGAAACCTGTAGCTGCGCAATGGTGAGACTAATTGAAGGCCTTAATTGGAAAAGCTCTCAGAGCATCGCTGCTGCTCAGAAACTGCTCAAAGGATTTTTGCTGTCTTCTGAATTTAACCTAGGCTACATGATTTTCCCCTTGACGTGTGTCTGCCTGGAATAAAAATCGTTTATTATTCATTTAATCCTGAGTGGGAGCATGTCTCTTTGAAAGAGACGTATTTTAATGTCAGTCAGATTTTAGTTCAAACACTGGTGTGTTTACTGTTTATCGTAAATATTTATAAGGTGGTCACAGTAATGGAATATTGCAATTCTGTTTCACAAACAGTTAAATATGTTTATGATGTTTATATAAGCAGCATCTTTTGTAAATATCAGATAAGTTGCATAGGACGCGGGACTGCAGAACACACGTGCTTCAAATAGCTGTCTTTAATAGGAAAAGCACAATAAAGTGGGTGAACTGCTAGATCTTTTTATATCTGAAAAAAGGACAGTCATGCAGATGCTTGTTGTTTACAGACTACAGTAAAAATATTGACTAACAAATGAAGTAATTTTAAAGGTTTGTTTAAAATAAAACATGTATGCCATGCTAAAATCTGTCTTAACACAATACAATAAAGTGCCAAGACTTAGGCAAGAGTCTGAGCATTTTTTTGTGTTGCCATACAGTATTCTCTAAGTTTCTACTACCAGTTTGTTAATGAAGCACAGTAGGAATAAGTTAATTTTTAAGCATCATGCCAGTGATGGACAAAGACGTGGAACTCTGTGGTAGCAGTGGCCCCCAGTTCCTGCAGTGTGATCACAGCTGTGGTGGGTGATGCTGCCTTGAACTCTTTCCAGATGTGTAGTGATGTAGGCTAATTTAGATTTCTGCCTATTATTGATCCTATAAATTAATCATGTATTATTTTATTCCCATGTGTTTTCTTGACATTGTTTTCTCTGTCACTGCAACTCAAAACTTGTGAGAATATTTCCCTTCAGAAGAACCGATGGAATTAAGGGTTTATTGTGGAGTGGTTTTTCCACCCCCTCTTACTATGTGTGATTAGATTACATAGTCCATTTCTAACCTCAAAACCTCAGTAATTAAATTTCAGACTTAGCAGATACTAAACATAACGTAAAATCTTTCATAAGGATCCATCTCACCTGACAGTGGCCAAAATTAATCTGTAGCAAACAGCATTTGAAAGAAGGGTGTAGTAAACCTCCCCAGAGTACTCTCCCTGACAGACATCCTGGAGATAACCTTAACTAATGGTAGTGTGTTGAGATTGTGTTTGTGCAGTTGCTTTTGTAACCTGTATGAACTTCATGAGCTACAACAGCAGTCTCCTGTGACTCCCAGTGACTTGTTACTCTAGTAGCAAGCTTGCCTACAAAAGTCTTTCTCCCTTAGCTATGAACTACCTACATTCTTTTCTTGTTCCTTTTCTAGTTTGTTCATTTTTCTTTTCCTACTTCACAGAGGTTTTTTGTGTGGATTAAAAGAAAGTAAGACCCAAACCTCATTCTAGACCATAAAAGCCAGTTTTGATGGATGTTTATGGTGTGACCTTCTATAGCAAATGTGACTAATCTGTGGTTTTTTTCTTCTGTTTCTTTAAGCAAAGCAAAACGGCGGTGAGATTGAAGGAGGACATGAAAAAGATAGCTGTGCTTCCACTAAACAAGCAGAGGGACACGACCTGTCCAAAGGTGTTTGGTGTGAGTCTTCTGGAGCTCCAGCAGCAGGGACTGAGCAAAAACGGTATCCCAATAGTTGTGTTGAATATAGTCGAGTACCTCACCCAGCATGGTAAGCTTAGTGGAGTCACTTTTGCTTAGTAACACTGTGGAAGACTCTTCAAAGGGAAGAATCTGTCTTTTTTTGTGGCACTAACAGGCAAAGCATATTGCTATATGTAGTTTGCTCCTTTTTTTTTCTGATTGATGCTGAACATTTTAATATGTTTATAAAGGTAAAATACAGTGTTAAGTAGCAACACTCTCATAAATGCATGTTTTGTGAATTAGTGGCAAAGTTAACTGTGAAGGCATTTTTAACAGAGGCCCAGAGACCGAGGCTGCGCTGACTCTTGGGAAGATACATCCTTGGACTAAGTTTACATTAAGATCCATATTTCCAGATTTATAGATGAAACCAAATTTTCCTATATTGTATTTAATAGTCTTTGACTGCTGTTACCAGGATGTTCTGGCCTCTCTTTATTTCCCTAAAGAACTGAGGAAGAGGAAAGGAAGTCTTGATCTGTGTGGGAGCTGTATCCTTTGCTCACTTAGTGCTGCAAAAATGACAATCATGATTGAGATGAGGTGTTCTCTGCCCTCAAGATGGCAGCACAGCATGCCACAAAATATTGGATTTCATTGTGAATACAAGAATAGAATCTCTGTCAGCAGCATATTAGTCAAGTAAAATGTTTGAGCGCTTGTCTGTTTTTTCCCCTTACTACAGCTGCTTGTCTTCTGGTCCAATAAAAGAGATTATTTTTCTCTACAAACTCTGCTGCATCAGAATCGACTTCCTGGACTGGAAGAATTGTGTGAGATTTGTGTTTCATGATGTCTAGTCTGAGCTGATGAAAACCATATATATTTTCATCCTTTTAGTGCTATGTTTCTGAAGAAGAACACAGTATTAGAAAAGGCAGAGTTTTTGTGGTACAAGTGTTGTAAGGAAAAATTAATTTAGGCTCTTCACAGAAGGTTTTGAATCTCAACAAATGCATGAAAACTGATGGTTAGGTATAGTGTGATTTGTCTGGCTTGCTCTGTCAAAGCCTCCTTCTTTCTACGTCTCCTTCAGTGGGTGTGGATTATCTGGTCTGTAGTAAATGATACTGTTTCTTTTTCATTGTGAAATACTTTGGTCTTTGTGCTGTCCAAAATACATATTTGCTTACTGAGATTTTGTACTATCATAAAGTTGCAGTACTCATTATGGAGTTACTGCTGCAATCAGCACGTATTCAGATGTTTTTGCTTCATGATGGTCACGGGTAAGAGCTGTTACCCTGAAACATGAAGCTGGAAGTAGTCACATGTGTGAGTTTGGCAGAGTCCTGCTCAAGGTAATGGGCTACTTGAAAAAATGAAACAGCAGAACTGTTTTGTAGAGCTCTTTGTAGGATCCTTTTCTGTTGAAATCTACCCATTCAAAATCTGTCTGTCCGAATTGGCTTCTCCATGATGTGAGGTTGCAGCAATGCCACTGAGTTTTGCGGGTTCTCAAAAGAGTATCCCAGGCCTCAAGATCTCGTCACTAGTATTTGTTATTTATCATAATCCAACTACTTGACTAGAGGGAGTTTCTGGGGGCAAAGTAGCATTTTTTTTAAACTGTGGTGTATTGGTTGCTTTCTTTTATATTACTACATGTGTATTATTCACACTAAATATCTGTTTCATCCTATCACTGGGATGTCTTAGTTCAGATCAACCTTACATGCAATATGTAATTACAGGTATGACGCAGGAAGGCCTCTTCAGGGTAAACGGGAGCATGAAAATGGTGGAACAGTTGCGTCTGAAATACGAGCGTGGAGAAGAGGTGGAACTTGTTAAAGATGGTGATGTGTACTCAGCAGCCAGTCTGTTGAAATTATTTTTGAGAGAGTTGCCAGATGGGATTATCACATCTGCCTTGCATCCCAGGTTTATTCAGCTTTACCAGGGTAAGTGAGAGGTAAAATATCCATCCTTCAATCCACTTTTTTTCTGGATAATTGGTTTCTTGGTTTACCTACTTTGTTCCTCATTTCCTTTGACTTTAGCACTTACCTGCTCCCAGATGTGCAATTCTGTTACAGAATTGCTTCTTATGTGTTTGTAAAGTCTGGACTATTTATGGTTTTTTAATCCAGTTATATCTGATGAATAGAAATTGAAATGATCAGCTGCTTTCTTTGAGCAAGTTTGTAGACAATAACTGTAGTTTCTTTAGGACACAGATTTGCTTCTGTTTGCTAGGATGGTTTCTGGCAGTTTGATTGTGATGGACTCTGTAAAGTTACAACTTCATCTGCTAATGAAATTTGGTGAAAAGCATGCATTGTCAAAATTTCTGCTTCTCACTAAGTAATGTCCCATCAGAAAAGGAGCCAATTTGCAAGTAACAGCAAACTTTATCTCTTATTCCCTGCCATATTTTCTTATTTTCTTGTCATGCCCCTTCACCCACCTTCAACTAGTGGATCATCCATAGGAAAGAACATCACCTCTTCTGTGGAAAGTTGAGAAATCATTTAACAGAGAGTTGTGCAAGTTTAAATTTAATTTATCTGTCTGTAATCTAATTCATCTGTGGTGATGTGGAATAAGTGGTGGTTAGTCCTGTTCTTGACTGTGTGGGTCAGTGGTAGTTCTTCTCTCTTGTTGCAGCCAGTCGAAACTTCTTTACATTTTCCTAAGAAGCTGCAAAATGAGTGGGTAAATGTTGCTAGAGTTTTGCTTGCCAGATGTGATGCATGATGCAGAGGAGGAACATGTGCTCTGACATGCATCCCTTGTGGAAGATGGTGCATAGTTCTCACACTCTTGTCCTGAGTTCTCCACTTTTCTTGCCTTCAGGGGAGAGGAAGTTCAGCCATTTTCCTGGTGGAAGGAGAAGACTACCATGTGTTTTCTTTCTTTTCTTTTTTTGGGCTGTACAGAGTGTTGATTGTGCACTGGAGAAGAGCTTTGTGCTTTTGTCTGCTTTGAGTGCAGACATATCAGCTGTAATAAGGTTATATGTGAAGTTTGTAAAATACCTTCCTTATTTAGTAAAGTTGTCTGGGGCCCAAGGTTAGGGTTCAGGAAGTGTTGTGTAGGAAAGTGCTGTTGTTTTAGGAAGTCCCTTTTTTCTAGTCGTTGCTGTGCTTTCTTTGGGGTCTTTCAGATTCACCAGATCTGACTCATGAGCTGTATTTAATTATGTTCTTTCTCATAAATCACAGTTTAGGTGTAAATTTAGTGTAAGTCACGCCTTTGCTGTTCTACATCCCCCCAAAGGTCATATTGGTGTAATGGACCAGGAACTACTGATGTACTTAGTGAACAGTGCTGTTTGTGGTGTTTGTGGAAAGCTTAATTTGTTCCTGCTTCCCACAGGAAATGCAAAATCCACCCCCGTACCTTCTAGGGAGATAGATATTATTACGTAGCAGATTTGCCCGCCAAACTTTCTTCTTTCCAAATAAAGTTACTGGTGTAACCTATGAACCCAGTTCTGCAAAAGTCCGTCCAACTGTGACATGTCTTCCTAGCTAAGTTTGCATGTAATGCACAGGAAGCTCCACTTTGGTCCCATTATAAGTTTTGGTTAGGAGTGTAAAGTGCCAGTTGTCTATTATGGCAGGGGAAAGACTTAGTAAAGTTTGACCGAAACTGAGGGGGTTTTCATCCCCTAGGAAATACAGCATAGATGAGTAGCTGTGAAAGGCCCTCATGACTTTCATCATGTTCAGATTAGCTTAGTTTGCAGTTAAATGATCAACCAGCTATGCAGGATTGGAGTAGTTATCTGTTCACTTATCAAAGTATGTGCAAGGGTGTTCATTGCAAAATGGTACCAAGAGAGTACATGCCTGGTCGTTCTTTTTGTAAACTATGAACCGAGTAAGTCAAACTATTTCTGAGCCAACAGGTTATTAAAAAATAACTTTGAATCTGAAGCCACTTCACTGCATGTCTACAGTGAAGGCAAATACAAACTCTGTTCTAATCTCTGAATTCCCTCCTGTTGAAGCTTTGCATGGGATACGCCTTTTTAGGATTATGTTAGAGTTAGTTTGGCATATTTTCAGGGATTGATACCAGCATGTTTTTAGCCAGCTGAGATCTTGGCCTGAGAGTAACACATAATTAGATTGCTTACTATAAAAATTGTTAGAGAGTGATTTCTCTAGTCCCATTGGTGGTTCAGGAGATCCGTGAAGCTGGTTTAGCATTGCTGTCTGTAGCCTGTGCAGTGTCATGTGAAACAGCTCTGCATGCTGCCCCCAAATCCTAAAGCTAAGACTATACCTTTCCAGAAAACATCATGTGTATATCCTAAAGGCCATTTGTTGTGTCCTGACATTCTCTCTCTGCCCTTGGAAAAGGACAGTGGCAGTGGGAGCTGGGAAGGACCTCCCTCTGTAAAGGATAGTGATCAGAGATGCGTGTGGCAAGTACAGGCCAGGGACACACTGATGGTGATCTTGGTGTTGGCCAGTCTCCTCAGAGCACCTGACAAATACAAAGGCTGCTCCTTGCAGGGAGCCCTGGGTAAAAAATGTCCATCACAATCTCTTTTGTGACTGAGGCTTCACTGCAGAGCAGAGCTGTGCCTGCCCATGTGAAATGGGCTGTGCTTACAGAAACCTCAGAAGAAATCAGCAGCTCCCATACAGCAATCTCTGCCTGAGCTTGTTTATTCCTTCTGGCTTTTCATTCCTTATCTTCTATATCAGGGTCACTGACTCTTAACACATTTGTACATACTAGGAACTGTACAGCTCTTACTCCCTTCACAGGTCACTTGCTTTCATCAAGAGAGGTTGCTAGTGTACTTTTCCTTTTTACTGTAAAGAAAGCTTTTCCCTCATGTGAATTTCTTTTTTGTTGTTGTAGTTGCAAGGGTACAGTGAAATGTCTTCCTTTGGTACTCTGTTGAATTAAGTTGATGGCATTTCACTCTGGCTTCTTGACATTGCTTCATCCTAGAGAATTTATATTTTTCACAGGGCAGCAGCTAGATGTGACTTTTATTTCACGTACCTCCTGCTGCTCACAACCTGACAAGGCTTTGTCTGGGGCCTGTGAACAGCCCTGCTAGTTTCAGGGAGAAGGATGGGACGTGATGGAAGGGAAGGAGCCGTTCCCTTCCCGATCAACAGAATGCTTAGTAGCCAGCAGCTGTTTGAGTTACATGAACAAGCAGAACCAAAAATACAGCTTGTGTTGGGGTATTTCAGAGGTCAAATTTCAATCTGAACAGTGATTCTGAAAATTAAAAGATGAGAGCTGACCTTTTAACCATGGTAACTGCAGCAGTCAGCAAATCAGATTCACTAGATATCTGTGGTTCTCCAGGCTCTTGTGACATGATTTTAACCTTCTCCTTTGGCTTTTATTGTCACTTTAGCATTACAAGGGCTAGAGAAACAGCTTCTATTTTCCACTTACAGATGATGTTTGTTATGCAGTAAAAACTCTTGGAACTGGATTTTTTTTATGCAGATGGTGACACTCAGTGGAGCCGCAAAAGAAGTGAGAGTGCTTTTCTCCCAGTGTGTTGGAATGAGGCATAAATACAGTGCTGCAAACTGCCATAGAAGGCAAGGGGTCTCAAGTTGTATCATGATGACAGCCTTCTTATGATGAGGACTTAAAATATTTCTTCTACTGAGAGCAGCAAGGCATGATTTTTTTCTCCTCTGAGGCAGGATCGTGTCTGAAGCAGATTGTTTCTTGGCAGAGAAACTGGAGTCCCACTTGCCATAGATTGTGGAGGTAGAAAAAATTGCTTTGATTCCTCCAACAGTCAGGTGGGTGCTGTGGTACTGCAGTGTACAACCTGCTGCCCCTCTGCCAAAGATTAACTTCCTTGGGCACATTGATAGCTGCTGACAGATGCAAGCTTTTCTGTCTGCCCTCCAATCTGGGAGTATGCAAGGCAGCTGAAAGCTGTGCAGACATGATAGCATGACATTGAGCACTAGCCTCTCTTCCTCATCTCACAGCACAGACAGTTGGTTAGGGCATGGCATCCTGATATGGTTTCAGTGCTTTCAGGCTGGAGTTGTTTGGGGTCAGATGATTTGAGACATGAGCAAAACAATTACTCCCACCTATTTGCAGGCATCCATACCTTTAGTGATGTGGAAGCAGCATGTTCTCCAGGGAGGAGGAATAACATGAGAGATGAATTGTGGAATTAGGCTGTGTCTGTAGTATGTCAAAGCAACTCAGTATGTTCAGAAATAGGATGAACTATTGGAAAGTATGTCCCTCTTGTTGTGATCTGTGGGCGTATACTGAAATTGAATGAGACTTGAAAACACCCCCGCAAATATGTCTGTCCCTTCTACAATGTTGAGGCTCCTGTTTCTGGTTAATTAACATTTTTAGAGAGACTGCCTGTCCTTTTTTCACTTGTCTCCTTGACTTGTTCCTCAGTAGCGAGTCCCCAGTTCAGCTTTGAGGTGCCACGCTGCCCTTGCTTGGCTTCCCTGGTCCTCTGCCTGTATCACACTGTCTTCTGTGTCCTCCGGTTGCTGAGCCTAGACATGGGCTGAGGCTACTGGTTTTGTTCCCTTCCTTAGCCTACCTACTATTTCATCCTTGGTTTCAATGCCTTCCTGGCTGCACATTTAGCCAGGTTTCTCTCGCAGGCCTCTGCTGAGGTGTCATCTATTGCACATAACTTTTGGAAGACTCCCAAAATAAAAAAGGTGCCTTGAGAGCACCTTCCTCTTAGCCTTCATTTTTCTTTTGCTTCATTCACCTTCTCTCTGCTGTACTGGGCAAATTTTTCAAAAGAGCTTGATGTGCTTTGCTTGAAAATCATGAGTATGTTGGTCTCTGAGTGTATTTGAAAATATGGCTTGGGTATGGGTTTCTGAATTGCCTTTGAAAATCTGGCACTCTGCCATTTCCATTATTGACAAGCTCATTTGTCTCGTCTCAAGATGCTACAGACACTGAAGTGTGTGCTTAGCTTCATACCACTCTCTTTGACTGAAGAAGAAAGACTTCATTTAGTACTCTTGACTTCTATGTACTTGTACTTCACAAAAGGAGGCACATACATAAGCTTGGGGCTTTGGTACAGTTGATGCTTGTCTGCATAGTCACATAAACTGATCTGGTCCTCTAATGGTTTTCTGATGGTCAGTGCCGACTGAGTAAACCTTAGTGAATGACTTCGAAACAAACGGAAAAATTGTCTAGCAGGTGGTCAAAGAAGGAGGATTTCTCCAAGGGACTGGTCACTGTTATGACTCAGGACTATTTTTGCTCTCTAATAAGTTGAAAAGCTGTTTTGTTTGAAGAAGTGGCTAGCAGAGGTAGACTTGTCCTAAAAAATGTGCAAAGTGCATGGAATGCTACTTATGCATGTCATTGCTTAAATTCACTGCAAATTGTAATAGAATTTTTTAAAACATAAAGCTGAAATCCATGAAATGTCAGCAGCAGGAGAATTAACAAGCTGGTTTTGGTTTTTGGATTGTACTGGAAGAAAAACTTGAGTTCCTTATTGGAGAAGGAGGAGAGAGAGAAAAGGCATATTTTCTTTCTCCCATTTCACAGGGGAAAGGAATTTCATGGCTCAGGAAATGGAGTTTGCTGCCTTATGTTGCTCAGTGTCTCTGTGTCCTTCAATTAGGGTAATTTCTCAAGATCTTAGATCTGATTTCTGTCTCTGTTCTTGAAAGTACAGAAAAGAACAAAGGTTTGGCTGTGCCTATTGATAAACATCTCTGATGTTGATTCACAGAACATAATCCATCATGGTTACTGAAAAGGGACATCCTACTTATCAAATACCACTGAGGCAAGAGCCCAATAGCTTATTTATTGTCAGAGTGCAAACCTATGTTCAAAATCTTTGTGGCTGTTATTACCATCTTTCTAGTTTGGAAGGGATAGAAAATCCTTCAGTAAATAGAAAAGTACCTGTCAATCTAAAGCCCCAGTGGAAGACTCAATTAGTTCTCAAGGGCATTTCCTAATTAGGTGGTGGTGGAAGAGGTGCATTTTTCCTGAGAGATGACTTTGGCTTTCCTTATCATAACTGCAAGCAATTTGTAGTAGGAAACACTCTGTGCTAGTTGCTTTGTTATCTAAAGAGAACTATATTAGGAGGTGAATTTTAATGTTCTGGCTATGTGGAAATTAGTTGGGTTTGTTTTTCTTCAAGCTTCATAAAAAGATAATTACTAATCAAGTCAAAGGCTGGACGGCCCACTTTGATCAGTGGAAATAAAAATGCACTTAAATTTCTTATTGTTATTCCATGTAATACAGCCTTCAGAGGTATCCTGAAATTTTGCTGCAGAAATAAAATAATATATTAGTTTTCTTACTGTTACCAAACTGATTGATAGTAATGAAGTCATGACTATTTTTTATTCTGTATAGCTCTGAAAAATATTTGAAAGAAATGCTTGAGATAAACAAGCAAATAAGATCTTTTTTCTCATCTTCTTCGTGCATATTTGATATTTGACTTTTCTGAAGAAGCTAATTTCTTAGCTGTACAGGAAAAGGATATAGTTAATCAGTTGGATGAAATGTTTTCTCCTGTAATTTGATTGACATTTTAAACTTTGTTCTGCTGTCATGACAAAATTGGTATTAAGTCTGTGGTACCAAAACAGATACATAAAAATGAATTCACCATGTGTATAAAACTTAAAAAGGCTTCTCTCACCATGTGTGGTATTATGCATGTCATATAAAGCAGGAATTCTAAGCATGAAAGCAGATTTGACATCCGTCAAGTTCAACCGTACGAAGTGGCAAGTATCTATATAAAAAACTCATTTGTTTCCCAGACTATATGCTGTATAAATCCTGTTTATTATCCACAGAAAATGTCTGATTGTAAACCAGAAATAACATTGCAACTTAATTTTTAAGTTCTCAGGAGTCACTTACAGATAGTTTTGTACAGACTGCTAATCTTCACAGCTAACCACTTTTCACAAGCACTCTACTACTGTTCAATCCAGCCCTGGAATAGTTATGGGAAATGAAAAGTAAAAGCAAACATGAAACTTGCCAAGTATTTTTGCATACTGTAACCTGTGTTTAAAGATTTTTGTTTTCCCCTCTGAAAGTGTTGAGGAAATGTAAAATGATATTCTTTCTTACAACACAAGGCACTGTATGTTTTTCTGCTGGTCTTCTCTGCATGCTGGCAGCAACTATTTACTCAACTGCTTCCGGTGCAGCCTGTTCTATTACATCTTCCTGGCTGAAAAAGAGTCTTGAAGACAGAGCACGGTTCGGTTGTGATTGAATGCTGGGTGAATCTCCTTGCTAAGAATCATAACATCCTCTGAGTGAAAAAATGCCTTGTTACCCAAAGCATGGGGAGGATTCCCATGGTAAACCTGCTGCTACTTTGGGGCATGGCAATCTGTTACAGAGAACATAGAAAGTCAGTATTTAGCTGGAGCTCACTTTGGCTTTGTGGAATAAAGACATCCTTCCAACCGCTGGAGCTGCTTTTAAACCCCACAGTACATCTCTCTGGAAAAAGCAATTATGTCACAGCAGTCTTACAGCATTAAACAGCATTAACACCAGCAACTCGCAAGGCTGATAAATAAAGAAAAAAGTAGTGCACAGATGGCCTTGTGTTAATGGATGCTACTTATAATTAGGTCAGTGAGGAAAACCTTTAGGGCCTGAGGTCTTCTGTCTGAAAATGCTGTTGGAAAGTCCTTGGGGATTTTGTGCATATATGAAAGTTTCAGTGACATTTCATTTTGATGGAGAGTAGAAATTATTATTTCCAAGCATTAAGACATCCTGTTTTGGTATAAAGGGAAAGCAGTGCTAAATTGTTTTCAAAGCTTTGCTTTTGTTAACATGTAAACCCAAGATTTTGGTGGGAAATTGACACTTTTTGGAAAGCGTGTTTTTGGAGTAGAGGAGGGGAGCAAAGAATTTTGCACGTGAGTTCAATTCCAGCAGCAGAACACAATTAACTAGAAGCTATGTGTGAGGCCAAGCTTGTGTTCACCACCTGGGTTTG
This sequence comes from Anabacerthia variegaticeps, assembly GCA_035583185.1. Taxonomy (NCBI): domain Eukaryota; kingdom Metazoa; phylum Chordata; class Aves; order Passeriformes; family Furnariidae; genus Anabacerthia; species Anabacerthia variegaticeps. The sequence continues at coordinate 18,692,594 of JAWWEW010000131.1, read as the reverse complement.
TATAAACGCAGCATCTACGAAGTTCATGCAATTTTTGCTTTAAAACAGAGAAGCAACAAAAAACCTGCATGAGGGAAAATTGACCTTAGTCATACTTGGACATTACTCAGTTCAGTATAAGAAACTTTTATTCGTACCTAAATTCTAGAAGACTGTACAGTATTACAAGGCTACTCTCTGACATTAGGCCAAGTTTTGTCTTGTTTTGGAGTGTAACAGTGCCATGAGTAGCCCTTTTTTCCATAAGCAAGGCTCCTTGCCTAAGATTTAGAGAAGTAGGGATGACATCCAGAAGAAGAATAGGATCAGGAGATTGGGTAGAACTGGAAATAAAGCAGATTTAGCTATGTACCCAGTGGGGCAAAAACATGCCCTAAAGCTGTTAGCTGACTGTTGGTAACTGCTGAATCTGCTCAGGAAAAAGATTACACAGTAAAGGTAAGCATGAAACGATGCCAGTGGTGGGCAGGGTGAGCCTCAGGAGGAAGGTGCACATTCCCTGGGGAAAACTTGAGGGGTTTGGAGGATTCTGTGTCTTTGAACGGAAGCAGGATGGAATTTTAGCTCCCACTGCTTGCCCATGTAAGTAAATTGGCAGCAATGGAGAAAACTGTATAGATACATTTTTTTCTTCTCTTATTTTTTCCTAGACACGAGAAACGACATGCAGAAGGCAAGTTACTTGAAAGAGCTCCTTAAAGAACTGCCTGAGGCTCATTACTGCCTGCTGAAGTACCTGTGCCAGTTCCTGATAAAGGTTGCTGAACATCATGTAGAGAACCGGATGAACCTTTGCAATCTTGCCACTGTGTTTGGACCAAACTGCTTTCAGTAAGTTGGGCTTTTTACTTTTCCCCGTATGCTGACAGAGAGTCTAATGGGGCAGAAATGTAGCTCAAAACCCTAATTTGTCAGGGTGATCAAATGGAGGCAATTACTGGGGTTCTGTGTTAAATTTTAGTGCTAAAGCTATTGTTTGAGCTGAATGTTCTCCCATTTCCTCTTGCTGTTTTGCTGAACTGTTGATCAGTTTTGTGTTGCTGCATTGGTAACAGAGCAGGAGTATAACAGTGAAAGGCCTTCAGACCGTTTAAGTGCAAGGAGGCCTGTACTCATACAGATTTCTTCCTTTGTCATCAGTTAATATGTTTCTTCCCTGCAGAAGGATTCCTGAGGAAAAAGGAGTCCTATGCGGCACCCAGATGCTGTATAATTTCTACAGGTGGATACTGCATACTGTTTGTAAATTTGTCCTTGTGATCTGGTGTCTGTCCTCAGATGCCAGTGATTCTGAGCTTTGTCCTTCTAGTGTATTCAGAAACTGCTCTGGAGCCTGTGGGGATCCAGTGGTCTCTTAAGAGTCCTTACTGGACTCACTAGTTCTACTGGGTTCTTTCACTGGGTGCATTTCCTGGGTGCTTGTGCTGAAGATGTGTATTACATCCTAGTGGAGCTTGCAGCAGTAGCAAGAATAGTTATTTCCAGGTGCATAAACACACTCAAATGAAAAGGTTTCTGTTGAGTCACTGCTGTGATGCAGTGCAGCATTAGCACCTTCACCCCAGTCTTGTGTGCAATGAGCCCGCTGGCTGGCATTGAAGATCTGAGACATGGGAGACACATAGAAAGATTAGTTCACTCATCAGTCTTGCAAGATATGTGACATCACCAAGACACAAGTGTGTCAATGTTGGATTTGTATTGATCTTTGTAAAATTTTGCTGTGGAATAATACTGAGTTGCCTAGTAAGACAGATTAGACTAATTGCCTAATGAGACTGTCTCCCCAGGCTTCCTCTGTAGCTAGTGGAAAGAAGTAGATTTCTTTAAAGACAAATAACTGAACCTGTGTTCCTTGTAATACACTGAGCCAGTTCCACACACCAAGGCTAGATGCTGCCTGCTGGCTTCTTAAGGAGCATATCTTTTCCATTGATTAAGAAGAGAACATGCAGAAATGAGACATTTAAAGTTTGCCGTAGTGACTACACTGCTGCCATATCTTAAGATGTTGCTGGTGGATGATGGTGAATTTCAGGATTAAAGCATTTGCTGTGTTAGTACAAAAAGATAAGGTATATTTTGAAAATAATTGTTTTCTTCTCCAAAAGAAAGCATACTCAAAAGACAGTAGTGTATGTGGGAATGCATGAATATGAGAGTTACTGGAAGCACAATTTTGCAGATTTCTGACAAGGAAAATTAAAACAATTTTTTTCAAATTGCATTTTTATGGGCAATTTGGGCATTTCTGACAAAATGTATTGGTAGAGTTAAGAACAAAAAAAATAAATTGGAAGAATTTGAGTTCAGTGGCTAAATCTCTATGACTCAAGCTCCCAAGTAGCTATTAGAATAATTTTTAGTTTACTCATCACTTCTTTCAAGAAAGTTTGAAAATTAGCTCTGCATAGATTTGGTGTAGAATGCAAAGAGTTGCAGTTCAGAATTGCAGTCAGTATTCCTAATATTAAGCCAAAGCGTACATCTTAAAGCCGTGTAGTTGTTGCCACAACTGATCTCTGCTCCTAAGATGGCATAGAAGAAACGTAACAGTTTTTGTAAGGCACAGGGACTATACCTTAAAAAGGTAAAGGGGTGGGATCACGTCATTCCATCACAGAAGACTGAGAAATACAGAGTTCACTGGAGGTGAAAACCCAGGGGTTATTGTAGCTGTATATTGAGTGCAAGCAGCCCAGCAGTTGTGACACACTGAAATAAATCTCGTGGCAAAAGAGGCAGTGAAAGCAAGGCTTGACACTTAAAAAATGGCTAATGCATTTTGTAAAGACCCAACTAGGTCAGAATTATGGATGTAGATTTTTATTTAAATGAAGTTTCACTGTCTGGTAATTCAGCTTTGTTTTTCATGAGATCCTGGTCTTTTTAAGGCAGTTCAGGATTGTGGTCCAGACACAAAGGTTGTGAGCAACAGTTCAAATACCCTTTTCTTCTGTGTTAATTTACAGTCTTAAATTGCTGGAACTGTGACCATCTGTATCAACAAAGATTTGATAGGGGGAGGAAGGAACTTGCAGCACTAAACTTTAGGTGTTGGGCTTTGCCAGCTGGTTGGTCAAGCTTCCAGAGAGAGATCCTCAGCAGGCAGTTCAGAGCTCTGGAGTAAGGCTGCCTGCAGCCTGCCTGGCAAGTGCTGTGTCGCTCCTGGCTGCAGACAGCCCCAGGAGAGGGGAGCTGCAGAAATTTAAGTATCAGCGGGTGGCTGAAGCAAACACTCCTCTTACGTTGTGTTGTTTGTTCCAGGCAGTGTATAGGGTGTTTCTCCACAACAAGGAAAGAAGGTTTAGCATCCAGCTTGTCAGCAATTACACTGCTTAAGCAGGAAGATCTGAGATTTTTCTCTTAGAAATTCACACTCATGTCTAAAATTAATGTCGAAGTCTGTGTAGTTAAGGCAGTGTCAGAGAAGATAAAGCCCATCTGCTGATAGTGAAGGGTTACTTTTTGTGAGGTATTTTTAGTGACATTTTAGCTATTTAAGCATATTATCTCCTACTCCATAAGTGAAACTGTTTAACAATTGAATAAATCATGCAAAAATAAATCTTGCTTTTGGCCACTTTCCAGACATGTAGACTTCATTTTGATTATCTTAATTTCATTCTGTTTCTCTACATGTCGAAAAACATGTAATGCAGTATATCTCATCTCCTAAACTTTCAACCCTTACTGCTTTTATCTTATCCGCTACTTCCCCTCCTTCCTTACTTGCTTCCTTACCAGACTGCACTGGTGCTTTTCTAATGAAAGGTTATCTTGTGCTTTCTGTATTTCTAATGAACAGAAGAAGGGAAAAAATGGCTATTTGCATTCCTTGTAGTGAAATAAGATGTAGGAAAATGTAAAGGGCAAGGTCAAACAACTCAAAAGAAGATTTGAGATTTAATTTGCTGTTTTCTTCCAACTTGGATTGTTCAGATTTATCATGATGGAAGGCAAAGGCCAAGCACATTGAGAAATATTGCCCTTGAGGAACAACGAGCATGAAGGAACACAAATAGTTATCCTTTCTGTCACTGGGCTGATCTGCGTTGAGTATTAACACTTGCAGTGGTTACTCTTGGAGGAAGTTATTGTCCATTGACCTGAATTTCAGCTCCTGTAGAGACGTAGTCTTAGTTATGGCCTGCTGTGTGGTATCTGCTCAGCTCTCACAGCTTGTGCTGGAAAGGAGAGAACCATGTGGGTTTTTTCTTCTCCTCTCTGTTCTCTTGGAGCTAGGGATCATAGGAGTTGCTGCACTCATCCTCTCCTTCAGCTGGGATTGTAAGACATGAAGTCTACCAGTTAGAGTAAGCAAAAGATCCATTTGCACCCATTTTTTGCAAATCTCAAAGAATGGTCTGTATGTGTGGCTTCCATCATTCAAGCCCTCATTAACTTGGTTGTTCTTCATTCCAACAGAGATAAAGTGTGTTGTGAGGGATTGCTCCATCCTGCCAAAAGTGGCTGGAAAGTGGATGTATCCAGTTAGAGTTAGATGCATTATTTATGTATGTATGTATGTAACAGAAGTTACCTGAAGAGTTGTGCAAGAAAGCATTAGGTATGGAGAAAAGGTATGTCATCTTTAGATATGGAGAAAATGGGAGATAATCTGTAGGTTAGCTCTAGGTATTTCAGAGATGCTGAATTTGTAAGAATTAAAATCTAACCTGAAGTTATGCATGAATGTCTTACCTTGGTTTTTAGCAGCTTTGGAGCTTACACAGATTGGGTACATGAAACTGAAGTGAAAGCAGAGGGGCTGAACTAGAACTCCTCAGAGAGTAATACTGGCCTTTGAAATGTTATGTGGATGGACTTTGTTTTCAGGCAGTGCAGTCCCAATCCTGCATCAGTCTTAAAAACAAATGTGCATCCGGGATCTGGGTCAAACTGAGTACTGAAAACATTCATTATTGCAAATTGGAGCATGCAGCCATAACCCTTCTTACAGAGTTTAAATAGATTTTAAATACTGTATTTTCCATGAGGGTAAAGGAGTTGTTTTCTGTAAAAATTCAGTATTCTACACCCTATGATGCCAGGTTAAAGCATCAGTCATAATATAGGAAGGCCATAAATATTCACATACTTAATCATATTAAATACTAGTGAGTGCTTGCCTCCTCTTTGGGAATTGCATAAGGGACTATATTGCCAAAGTTTTCTGAGATATACTTTTCTGTTTTTTTCTGTTTCTTTTTTGTTGTGTACTTAGGTTTGCCATTTGGAGTCCACTGAATGGCCTATATGTAAAATAAACTGAAGATTGATAAAGAATCATTGCTCTATTTGTAAGTGGAAAAGTGTTCCAGCCAAATTCCTCCTCAAGCCTTGTGTTTTCATAGTGAATGCCTACTCCTTAAAATTTCTCTTTTATGATTTGTCCTGTGTCAGGTGTTACTACGATATTTCCTATTTCATCTCTTAAACGAAATAGTAATTATTTCAATAGGCACTGCTCTGTTGCTTTGTTTTTGTGTTGGGGTTTGGCTGGTTGGTTGGTTGGTTTGGTTTGTTTTTTGGCTGAAAAAGTTCCATTAAAATAAGTTACTGCTGTGGGTTGAAAATGTTTGTCCTTCTGATCTTGACTGAGGAGTGGCAATAAAGCATACATGCAGAATTTAAGTGGAGGACCAGTTTCACAGGAAGAACTACAGTCACAGAATATCCTGAGTTGAAAAGGTTCCACGAGGATCACTGAGTTCAACTCCTGTCTCCACACAGGGCAACCTGAAAGTTAAACTGTATATCTAAGTGTGTTGTCCAAATGCTTCTTGAGCAGCAACAGCCTTTGGGAGTGTGACCACTTCCCTGGGGGCCTTGTTTCAGTGCTCAGCCACCCTCTTAGGGAAGAACTTTTTCCTAATATGCACAAAATGAAATAGTGTTTGAGCTCAGGAATACAGCTCAATACAAGGGGCGATTTTGAAGAGCCACTGCTAGAGATGTTTGGAGATGAGAGCAGTGTGCTTTGAAAGTGGATGCTAGGCTATGGACTGCCCTTTGTCCCCCTTCTGGGGAGGTTGCACTCTCTAAGATGCCTACTAACACTGTAATTTTGTGGTAAAAAATGGAACTCTTGCTGAAGCTAAATATTTTGCTTATAAATGAAGCCAGTCCATTCTAACTGCTCTGTGTTACCTGAAGTTTGCATTATGCATCTGCTGCAAATAGCACAGATAGAATGGAATTACCAAGTTGGTTTAGGCTCCTAAATCTGATGTTGCAGAAAATAATCAGAACACATTTTAACAGGCAGGCAGGTAGATGCCTCAGAATTGACTCTCCAGTACCTCAGTAGTGACATCTATCATTGCATTTCATCCAGACCAGTGAGACATAAGCCTGCAAATGATGCAGAGCATGTGAGTCACACAGATAGAGATGAACACCTGTCTCAAGTCAGTGTTGCTCTATCTATAGGTACCTATTAGGCTCTGATCTTGCAGCAGAATCTGTAAACATGAATATGGGCCTGTTTTCAGATGCACCAGTTTGTATTAGGACAAATCACTTTCATTAGCTGAAGTACAGGGATGAACTGTGACCAAGAGGTCACATCTATTACAGACAGAGTAATATCTGTTTAGAGGGTCAGAATAGACTGTATTTGTAACTTCTAAATGTTACAGCAGCTCTCCTGTCAAAATCTTCTGTCGGGCTTGTTGAGGGACTCGGCGCATCTGAGGTACTAAGGAAATGTTTTATGAGGGCTGGAGAAACAAAAAACCTATGAAGTGTTCCCTGTCCTTTGAGTCCCTTCGTTTCTGGCAGGATTCCCTAGGTAAGGTGACTTTGTGGTGCTCCTCTACAAAAGGTACTATACAAACAGTAGAAGTAGGAGCCAGGGCATATAACCAGCAGCGGTTGTAAAATAGAATTGCAGTGCTGTCATTCCATGCAAGCTATTTCTGCAAAGCATCTTAGGGAAATGGTGATGTGCATCCTTCATGTCAGACAGGGTGGGGTCAAACACTTCTGGGAATTCCTAATGAGATGGACCCTTTCACATGGAAATCTCTGGTTCTCCGTTGTGACAGGGAGCTGTCAGCAGTTGTTACCTGGGGAAGTCAGTTCAGTGATCTCAAATCAGCTCATTAGAGGCAGATGACTACATCCCAGGTCCTCCTGGCCCCTGTTTCTGCTTGAAGCAAGTTTCCCACATGTGGTGAATGGTGACAGAGCCTTGTAGTGATTCCTTTCTCATGCTAAATGCAGAAATGTTTGTATATGTTACTGCACTGGTCTCAGTGGAGTCTGGAGGTTCAGTGTCTCATAAGCCCACTCTGCACTTAGCCTGTTATACCTTGTTTACAGAGGCTCTGATATAAATTCATTTAACTAATGCATGAAATGTAAGTAACTCTTTCACTGAGTTAATCTGACCTCAGGTCACTTTAGTCCTGAGTAAAATTTGTGACACAGAGCCTTGATGTGGCATAACCTGTTTGAGACTAGCTTTCCTGAGCATCCCTGTGGATGAGACATGCACTTGGTCTGGAAGAACACAAAGACCATGTGAGCATGGGTCTGCATGGACAGGAGCTGTATGGAGATGCAGTGGATGGGCCAGGGGCCAGGCCTTTTAGGACATTGTGCAGAAATGTGAAATACTGCTGGGTATCATATTTTGAAATGAAGAGATAACAACTTGATCCTATTCCAAAGAAATGTTTTACCTTTGAGAATTACTGCTTTTTCAACTTTAAAGCGGCTTCATCAATAATTTCAATCTTTAATACCCTGTAAAACCTGTGGTACTGGTGCACCTTTGCCCTTGGCCCTGCTTAACTGAGTCTTGACAGTGTTAATGCTGGTGCCTTGTTTAGACAAAGCATGTTTTTGCCAAATACTTAATATGTGTTGAGCCACTGTGCTTTGCACATAGATCATTGAGAGCATCTCTCTGGGAAGGTCAAGGTGTCCAAGGAATTGGGAGGGTTCACTGGAAAATTTCCTTACTGCTTTACCTGTGCTATGTATCTATCCATGACTTTGCAAGCTACTGTGATAGCTCAGTGGGAGTTTTCCGGCTCAAATTTCTAAGATGAACCTGAAATTGTCAGTGGTTTTACTTTTAGAAATAACCACAGAAATTGCCTGTTTGTGCCTCCCTTCTAGAAAATGTGTTTCTGGTAGTGAAGCTCATGTTTCTGGTGCTACTAGTGAAGTAGTTCCTACATATGTGGCTATAAGGGGATCAAATCCTGCTGTTGAGGATTTTGTGTCTGGAGTAAATTGTGCACCTAATTCTTAAAGCAACACAGTTGTAATGCCTAATTAATACGAAAATAGGCATAAAAGAACCATGACTATGAACACAGTTTTGCTGAGATGTTTTAACAGAATCTTCACTAAAGAACATGAAAAATTTGCAGGGATTAGGGTGTGAATCAGAACAGTGGTAGTGTGAGAGAATACTTTCTCGTAGGATTGGGCTTTTCTAGTCAAGTTGAAGTGACATTTGTAGATATCATGGCCTTTCAAACTAAGAAGAGCTAAAGTAAGATACTAGTATTTTACATGTTTTTTCAGAAGTCTAGTCCGACTGGTGGATCATGCAGTGTGGCATCAGACGGAGCTTAATTTTTTATAAATAGGCAGGGTGGTGCATGCTCGTAATATAAACTTTTTATCTGCAGCTCAGCATATATTTATGGCAAGGAAAATGTCGCCATGGAGAGCTCAAAGAGTATAATAGTCCTTACCGTGATGGAGGTCTAATAACAGCAATTAAAGGGAAAATAGATTAGAAACTTTGTAAAATATGCCTATTTAAGTCGCAGACAGATGGCAGGGAATATAATATATTACATTGGCATTAAAATAAATCAATTCATGCAACTTTGCTTAGTTACAATTCAGAGAATGGTGTTAAAAAAGACTAAAGCCATGAGCTTTAGGCTTGTGTTCTGCATGTGTATCTCTCCATACATGTATAGCATTGTTGAGAATAAGATGTTGGACTTTTCACAGATTTGATTCAATAAAGTTTAACTGACAAGGTAATGTGGGGAAGGGAGGGCAAGAAAGCCATGGAATTGTCCAGAAATGAAATATTGTTTGTATGTTTTCTGGAAACCTTATAGACTGGCCTGTTTTTCAACCAGGTAGAGTTTTTTGATGTTAGCTGTTCCCAGAAGCGGGTATGGGCTCTAGTTCCCAGGAGATGCAGTTTAGGGAAAGGTTCTGCTATCTAGTCTTTTATTTTGACTTGCATGTGCTCTGGTACATTTTCAGTCCTTTTCCTGGGAATGAGGTTCATAGAGATGCCAGGCTCATTTAAGTTGTACCCTGTTTTGGAGAAACAAATCAGGAAAGTAAGTCAGGATTTGCCTGGACTAGCAAGCAAGCAAGCTTTGCATCATACCGACTCTGGAGCACATAATTTAGCATGGGAAGAGGGGTTTCCTTAAACCGGGACAGTTGCATGGGCCTACTGCTTACATACAGTTTCATCAGGCCAGTTACTAAGTTCTAGTAAATATGTGACATTCTTTCAAGTGAATTGATATGAGTATACATGCACATTCATCAACAGAAGTTGTTCTATTTGTTCTTTATTTAGTCTGGGGCCAGGTTCCACCCCAATGAAATCAATCATCTGAGACTGACACATTTTACAGTTGCCAATGTTCTACAGTGTAAAATAATTTGATCTTTTAAAATTCATTCCTGCTATGCTAGCATGTATTAAATGTTGAAGTGATGGCAATAAAGATTCTCTTCTGGAGTTTACAAAGATATTTTCTGCTGAAGTGGGATCCTCTCCCTGTTGACATGTAGCTGTACTGCAGAGAATAAAATATTGAGAATGATCAGTAGCATGCAGCCCATACTAAAAAGCACTTTCTGATGACAAATTTCTTGGAGCATCTGCTTTCAGAATCTTCTTGTTGAAATGCACATCTAGCACCAATAAAGTACAGTTGCAGTTTTACAGTAGGTAATTATTTGTAAATTTTAATTCACTGGTTGTAGTAAACAATGGTTTGCTTTCAAGTTACATCGCTGTAAAACAGCTCAGATGACATTTGTTTACCTTTTGGGAGCTTGAGTTGTTTTCCTCTCATACAACCACTAGTTGTCCTCAGCCAAAAGATACTTGAAACTTGTTTTTGTTTCTGCTTTTGGCTCATCTGCTTCTTCCCTTTAGATCTTCTCTGTGCTTCTTTACTCCTAATCTGCAGTCTGCCACTTTATAAGGTCCTTAGAAAATTCAAATCCATGCAGCCACTTTGTGACTTACTGAGAGGAGAGTGTGTCTGCTGGAAATACTGTACAATAAAAAACACTGGATGATTGGAGAAGTATTTTAAATGCTGAAGAAGATTCTTCAGAGATCGTAATTTGCATTAAAACAGAATTTAGGTCAGTTTTGGGCAGCAAAGTCCAATAAAAAGTACAGAAAGCCTGTATTCCAGCAGATGAACATTAGATGCTTCAATGAATTGTATGCTCTGTTGTGAGTATGCTTGTTTTATTACATGAGAGAGTTACGTGAAACTCATAAGGAAGGCAAAGGAGCATAGACTTGAATACAGCACTTCTTCCAAATCAGTGTCTTGCCTTTTCATTTCTGTGTGCTATTAAGGTCTGTGGCATGCAGTTCCTGGCTGCAAAGGGGCCTGTTTCCAGAGACCAAGAAGCAGCTTCTTCAGCAGCCAAGTAGTTGGTTATTCTCCTAGGAAGTGGCAATGAGGAACCATTTTTTGTATGAATCTTTTAGGCTGTTCTGCAGAAGGCAGCCTCCATGTCCATATTTTAAAAAGCTCTTTGAGTTATGAGCCTCCTTTCAAAAGAAACGCAACTCAAAAATTAGGTTTAAAAATCTGGTGTTCAGCATTGGGTCATCTGAATGCAAAGATTTTGCTTAACTTTTATTGTTTTGCTGAGAATGTGGGTTTTGTTAATTTTTTCACTCATCCTGTGATTACCTTTGAGTTTATCACAAACCAGAGCACCTAAATGCCTCATGCTGTCTGTGTTGCAGTCATGAAACCAAACTTATAGCAGGGTTGATGGTACCCCATTTGGTGGTTGTCTCAATTAAATCTCTACCTAGATTTTGTGGAGTGGGTAGTTTGGACAACATGTATGGTATTTAATATCAATAATTGTTACCAACATAGACACCATCCTCCTTTCCAAGACACAGTTTCCTGTGCCTGATAGCCAGCCTGTACCCACAACTGAAATACTACAGAGGCTCTGTGCAGGAACTTTTGTATGTTGAGTCCCTGTAACACTCTGCTGTGTCTTTTGTCCAATTTTAGCGTGCCCTCTGGATTTGAAGGTATAAAAGAACAGGAGATATGCAACAAGATAATGACAAAAATGCTGGAAAATTACAATACCTTGTTTGAATTGGAAGGCCTGAAGAAGGATGAAGAAAAGCCTGTATGTGAAGAACTAGCAAGAATAATTTTGGTAAAAGTGAGTATCTCTAGTATTTCATTTTCTTACAGCAAATTGATAATTCAGGCTTATTGCAGGCTTCAATTCAGAAATCTTTTAGATAAGTGGGGACGGGCACTGTTGTAATAATGTTCTGCGTTATTGACTGGTATGCAGTTTACGAATTGATTCTGCCAATAGGCTCAGTTTCATTACTAGTCTGAAAGTTCATTGTATTAAACATCTTTATTCTTTGTTAGCTACACACTTACTTAGAAAATATATTCACCAAAATTTAATGTTTTTAAATGAGAAGGCAGAATAATTCTAAGAAGTGCTTAAGGTTTCTGACACAGTGATCATTTATGGTGTACTTCAGTGATGGTGAACTTCCATACTTTAGGACAGGATGATGTCTCTGGCCTTTACCACTATGAAGTCTGCTTGTCTCAAACATGTACCTGAGTTTAAAGTGTGTGTTCTGACTCAGAACAGCCATTTCTGAATGAACTTGAAGAGGAGCATTAAATTACAGTTACTACTTGAATAAAGTACATTGGAGCTCTTAGAGAAAAGTGATAAAATTAAAGTGTTATTATACTTTTGGTGAGAAGGCGGCATGTGTGTAACAAAGGATTCCAAAATTCAGAAAAAGCTGACAAGTAGGGCATCCAGAAGTGCCTTGTTCTGGCTTGTGCTGTCTCTAGTCAGGATGCAATCTCAAGACTGTGCAGGAAATGGTCATGAGGATGGTTTGCACTTGCATTTGTGTTTTAACTGTGCACATAATAACTCTACTCGAAGGTGTGAGCTCTTCAGTTTAAGGGGGTTGAACTGGTGCCTTCCCTTGGTAGGGTTTTACCCATTGATAAAATCACCTTAGCCTTCACTGGCTGGAATAAGTTATATAAGTTATATACAGTTAATAAGTTATATACAGAAAATAAGTTATATACAGTTAATACAGTGACTTTGACCTCGACAAAACAAGAAGTCTGGTGTGAGCCCAGGTTCTGACATTCAGATGAAATCAGCTGAAAACATCTCTGCCTTTGCAGTGTATCACAGGTTGAGTCTGTATGACTCAGACCTAGCTGCCTTTAGAAGGGTTGCTGGTTTTCTTAGGTGGTGAATCAGTGAGGAATTATTAAGCTGTATTTAGTTGTCTTTTAGCTGTTACCAGCTAACCTAAAATGCCTCTGTGGAAGGAGGTAGAATGACTGGTAGCCTTCCAGTGTCCTCTCTAATTCATGTTACTGAAGTCACAGTAACTTCTGAGTAATGGAAATGGTCTGCCTGACTGATGAGATTGATGTTTAGCAGCCGATGGTCACTTCAGCAACAAAAACAGGTAAAGAACATATTTTGAAAAAAAGAGCCCAGAAGAAAGGCTTCAGATATGCCTTATCCTTCAAGCCTCACCCAGTTGCAAAAGTGAAGATAGTTTTTCACTCCTAAGGACTTAACAAGCAATTGGGAATGCATAAAAGTGGAAATCTGAGAGATTTTCCACAGCTGTTCAGAGATGTGAGCTATCAAAGTACAGAGTGACAACCAGAATTACTCCAACAAAGTATCCTAAAGGATATGTGAGATGGAAAGTGTTGCCCATCTCTTTGCCTCAGGAGACAGATGATTGCCTGAGAGGAACAAGCTGTGCCTGAAACACGAGGGCTTGCAGTGTGTTTGTGTCTTTGCAGTTTGTTGATATTTTGCAAATTTGGTTGGCAGTCAGCTGCAAAAATTTGACTGTTCCTTGCCCACCTAACTTGGAGGTGGGGAGGGATTTTCCTAGTTAAATCAAGGCAAATACTCAAACACAAGAAATACAATCATCTAACTTTATGCAGCAAAGATACTAAGAAGTTTTTGTTGAAATTTGTCAGGTGGCTCTATGGGAGGATGCTTTATACCGTTCTAAAAGGTTAAATTTTTTGTATCCTGGGAGATACCCCCTATTTTTGCCAATTTGTGTAATAAAGTACACTTGAAGAGAAATCCAAGTGGTAATAAATAAGATTCAGTAGACAAAAATGATGGCCAGTTTGCTAATGCATGAGCCATTACATACAATAGAAGCCATACAGTGATAGTGGTTTAAAAAGATAAGGAAAGACATCAAAAATTACATTGAACAATGCACTTCTCTCCTTGCTCTAGTATGCCTTTCTAGCTTACTGCATTACAAAATTAGCCCTACTTTTTCTTCTCTCTCTTTCACATCTTCAGACCTTTGGTGCTAATATCTCAACTGCAAAAACAGGAACCTACCTTTAGTTAGTGTCTGAAGATACTGTAAGAATATTATTTCTGCCTGCACTCTTGGGCTGTTCTTGAGTTGCTCTCAAGTGGCTTAGGTGCCCGTCACTTCACGTCAGCCATTTCTAATAATCTTTGAAGTCAACGTCAATCTTAAATTATTAATTTAGGGCAAATACCCAGAAATGGGGGAGTAGTGGCTCATGCTATCCCATCCTAACATGGGAATGTCGTGTCTCAGTCGTGTTTACCATCTTCCCAAACTTGCATGACTTCTGACACTTCATGGTCTGGATATCTTTTCCACGCTTTGGTCATAAAGTCAGTGGATTTTTAAAAGCAGGAAATACTGATCTTTTAAAATGAAAACAAGAATGTGGATCATTAAATAAAATCATGAAAGCATCAAGCATCTCTTGGAGCAGTGTCTTGGGAAGGAAAAACAGCTCCAGTGGAGCAAGTTACACCTTGTCTACTATGTTAGTTGTAGCTAGGGGAAATCCATGATGATACAGAGTTTCAGAAGGAGCAAGAGCATTTCAATCAGTTACATACTGCAGCAGCTTAAAGAAAGTATGTTTTAAGGAGGCTGAAAGCTAGTAAATGTTAAAGATGGGGAAAAAGAGATGTTATTCTATAGGGCTGCTGGTAGCTGAACTACCATTCTTGCTGTATAGGAGGAGGCACAGAAACACCTTCATCCCCATTGTATTTCTTCTTTCAGAGGCTGCTCAGTCATTGGGAAAGGCAAGTTGTGCTGGGTAAAAGGATTTCTTAGCTTGCTTTCTCAGTGGATCCTAATTCAGAAAGTAAGGGAACTGGAAATCTCTGCAAGTTGTGTTCCAGTCCCTGCTTTGTTCCCAGGGCTGTTGGACCTCCTCTTGCTCATTGCTCAGGCATATGGTAGTATTATAATTAGAAATGATGGAGAGTGTTTCTTTGGAAACATCTATGTTTAAAAAAAAAGTGCAATTTTAACAAAACAGAAAATTTATCTTAGAAGAGTTTCTAATTCAATGGGAAATTGAACTGTTAGGTTCCTGATGCCTTGCCTGGAAGGATTTCCTGAGTTTCTCCTTCCACCTAATAGAATTAGATCCATATGATCATCCAGGTTGGTGGCCACCAGGTGGAAGTATAACATGAACTTTCTTCAGCAATGTATATCTGTTTGAAAGTGCCTTATTGTAAAAGAATTATGGGGTTTGATTTATTATTTTTTTTGATTCCTAAGTAAGCTGGAATTTGTTGGGGTTTACAGGTCTCATTTGCAGCCAACTATTACTACAATTCTTAAGACTTTTATCCAAGCTTCACTTTAATTTCCTAACCCAGTGAAGAGTTTGCAAGAGTCGCAGTCTGTTGATCAATAAGCTCTGCTAGTTAGAAAGAAATGGGTGAAGTGGGTCAAATGTTCTGGTTAGGTGTTTGCTCTGTGTTCACATTTTCAGGATCATAAACAGCTGTTTTTTATTGGGCAGTGTTGTGTGTGAACAGTTAATTTTCTGACAGTATGTTTGCACTGCTGTGCATTTTCACATTATAAGTGTCAGGGTATTGTAACAAAACATAGTTTCTGTTTTTCTTTGGAACAGAATTTCTAGTGTGTGTCGGTATGGTCCTGATTTTTGTGGCATTGAACTGAGTGGTAACTCATGTAATGAAACATTAGTCAGTCTTGAGTTGCAGTATTTCAAATTTTATAATATTCTTGAATAAATAGGTTTACAAAACCTACAGTAACAACAGAAATAATAATTTTGAATGAGGACCTTTCATTTACAAAGATCTTAAATTGCTGTTTGAACTGCAGCTACATGCAGTCCTATGTTGTATAGCTAGCCAGTGGTGTATTGTTATAACTGGAATTAAATAGGACCTTGGAATAAGTGCAGTTACGCTTCTCTAATGATCAAAGATAGGCAGTGAAGAAGATTTTTATTTAGTTCAAGTGGCAAGGGAAATCTGGGCACGCAAACTATTATGAGACTCGCTCTTGGGAGATTTCTGTAATTATCCCTTCTGCTGGTTTCAAGTGAAACATGTAATCTTAAATAGCATGCTTTTTTAGCTCAGTAATGTCTCCAAATAAAACATACAACTTGTTACCTAGTTATGCAAGCTTACAAGACTTTTTTTCTATTGTTTTTTCACCTTTTCACTCTAATGCCTTCTTGACAGAGCACTTCTAGTTCTAAGAACCAGTCACCTTAGAGCACATAAGTGTTTGCACTGGAACACAAGCACTGGCATGATGAGGATGAAATTCCGTTCCTGGTTTGATTACATATCTGGGACAGGAATGCAGAAGGCTTTTTTCATTCTTCCTCTGCTGTGTGTTAGAATATATAGCCCTGTCACCTGATGCAGAAGAGAAAGCGAGTACATGTAGAAAATTAACATTATAACATTAAAATTGAATTAAAAATTGAATTTTTAGAGTCAAGTAAAATTATAAATGCACAATTTTGTCATTGTGACTATATTGTAGATACATTCTGATGACCTCTGAACAGGCAGCTTTCAATCCCTAAAGAGCTACAGAAATTGGTCTTTTGCTGTTTTTTGCAAAAACTAATAGTTTTGAAACAACCCTTTTATTTTAGATGCAACTAACTTCTTGCATTTTTATCCTGTTTGTTCCCAGTCTTCTAACAAAAGCTGCCTCTTCAGTTGGGAGAATTAGTTGGCAGAGTAGTTCTTTGTACTTAAAATGGCAGCAGAAGCGCATGCACTGTGTTCGGCAAGCCTGATGTTAGATTTCTAGCAAGCAGGCAGTCCACTGTGTGTAGCTGCACCTGCTGGTGCATGGTGGGTGCAAAGTGTGTGGTGCCCAGCCCAGCCAGACATTTTTTTTTATGTCTAGGAGAGTGTTCCAGCTGACTTGGGCAGCACTACCTTAATGTGGAGTGCTTGCTTGCTCCTTCCAGTTGAACACTCAGAGCAGGTCATTCAGCTTGCAGTAGAGTTTGAGCCTCTCATTCCTGAGGAGAGGTAGGAAAGGTAAGATACTCAAGGAGTTCTCCATATTGGCTTGACTGTGCTCCCTTTGCAGTCAGTTGTAAAGCTCCACCTCCGTGGAAAGCGCACAGTGTTTCAGCTTATTTGCCCAAATGAATAAAACAAGATCTTTGCTCCTCAATATTTCTTTGCCTTCCTCAGCTGTTCTCACCTTAGCACGATGATCTAATCCCTTGACAAGATCTGGGACAAACTGATGAGAAATCACCCAACTTTATGACTGAATAGGCTCCTTCTAAATAATTCCCCCTTCCCTGTCACCTCAGAGCTCTGGCCCCATGGTTATACACTCAGCAGACACAAGCGCAGTCCCTCATTTACATCAGGAAAAAAGGTATCAGTTTCTAATCCATGTTACACTGCCCTGGCGAAGCCTGCAGGGTCTAGATAGTTTCCTTTATTCTTCTTCTCTGTCTTGGACCATTTTAGCATCGTGTTAATGGTCAGCTTTCAGTACTGGATTAATTCTTTCCCATCAGGAAACAGCAGGAATCCATCTCCTTTGGAAATCCTTTCTGAAGACCTCAACGTTTCTGTTCTGTGCAGTATCCCCTTTTTTGGCAAATCATGTGTGTTTGCTCCTGCCTGGGCTAGGGAGCCCCCAAGGATGGGAGTTGGGTACACGTGGGAGATGTGGAGATGGATGGAAAGTGCATGAGGACAAGGAGCACCTGTGGAAGTCTGTCTGCAGTTTTCTGTTTAGTATTTCTTCAGCTAGAATTCACTTTGCAGTTGTCCACCAGTGAGCAGATGGGCATGTTTATAGTAAGGGTATATAGTGATTCAGCCAGAATAACATTTTAAGATTTCAGCTGACGGGAAATGAGCAATATGAGATTTGTAGGTGAAAGTTTACAAGCCTCCAAAAACACTTCATCTGTACCAGATTCAGTTTGGAGTGAGGAAGATGGTTATGTTTAGGCTGTGATTCAGAAAGGCAGCTGAAAAAAAAACCCAGAACAATTCCTGGTATAATTTTGAAAGAGCTTTCCAAACAGCTCTGCTGTTTTTGACAACTTTGTATATGTATTATTAAAACAAAATGTTTCTGCTCTTGAAATTCATTAAAGCATTCACAAGATTATAAATCTGTCACTTGTGGTGTGCTAAGTGCAATCCTGAATATTTACACAAATATGTTAATGCTATACTCTATATAAAGTAATAAATTATTATGATGAATACTTCTTTGGCTAGAATTTCACCAGTAATATTTTCATTTTAACACATTATGAGAATAAATTTGCCAAGATTGAGGTCATACAAAGGAAACACTGGCACATAACAAATGTCTTTCTCCTGCTGTCCATATTTATGGTATACTATACATTTTTTGAATACAACTGACAAATTTTGCAGTTGAGATGCTTAAGAACTTTGTTTTTGCTCTCTCACAGTTTTTTCTTGAAACAAATGCTCATTGATATTGTCATTGTCCCTTGATAATACCACATAGCTGAAATGTACAGAAAATAAGATCCATATGTGTACATGTGGCCTGGTCTGTACTTGCATATGATGTTTTATTTGAAATGTTTTTCCTTCATCATCTGTTACTGATCTGTGTTTATTTGGTTTTTTTTTTGTTTGTTTTGTTGTGCCTTTTTTTTTTTGAGCTTTTTTGTTTTGGGGGGGATCTTTTGGAGGGCGGGGGGGTGCAAGATTGTGATTTAGCACCTGAGAGCAATCCATCTCAGTCAATACAACATCGTCTTTCAAAAGGGAAGCATCAAAGTCAGCACCAAGAAACAAGGTCCAGTAAAATAAACTTGAGAGCTTCTGCACTAGTCAGCTGTTTCTGAGCATCCTTGCAATACCCATGGGGAAAAAACGTTAGCAAGAGGATGAGAATTTTCATACTACGACAAATCTCTCAATTCTTTCTGTTTAGATTCCCCAATGTTTATTCTTCTTCTCATTAATTAGTCATTCAGTTAATCAGGTTATGCAAAATGATCGGCATTATTCCCTCTGTTTAAATCAGGAATCAGTACTGTCCTTGTAACAAGGACACATTGCAAGCAGTTGAAACTGATCCAAAGTGAAGAAGTGTAAGATGTTTTTCAGCCTGTTGCATTTAATTCTTGCTGACCTCTGCCATTAGCTTCATCTCTGGTACTTCCAAGGTGGGAGCTTCAGAAGGAGTCAGCACTTCTTTTTCCCCATATTAAGAGCAGTGAAATGCTCATTGACTCCACTGTAAGTCCAATACATTTTTGAAAAGCTCACCTGTGAGTACTATGAAGATCACAGTTTGTCCAGGAGGAGGTGGTTGGTACACCCTGGTGAGCCTGTAGCATTTCTGATGTCCCAAAACTTACTGGGCTCACGGCAGTCTAAGAGCAACAGGAGCATGTGATGCAAGGGACACGGGGCCAGACATTCTTATGTGTCTGAATATGTATGCTCTTGAAACTCTGGCATATCCAGTAGATCCCAGCAGCATTTGACCTTAATTGCCAGCAGTGAACATCTCAGTTTCACTGTTAAGAAAGGGGTCTGTTCTCCATGTGCTGGGAATCTTACACTAGTAACTAGATCAGTGTAGAGGCACTTAGGACTCCCTAACTTACTGCAAATCATATATTCCTTCTAAAAGTAACATTGCTGAATTCCATGTGTGAAAAACTTTTTTTCTTATATTTTGATTTTTAGATCTGAAATGCAATTTAGCTTTTCCAAGACTGAGTTGAAGTGGTTGTAATGTGAGATGCAGTTCTGGAGAGCATGGATTTCTCCCTTAGCTAGGTCATATTTTTCTTTTGGTTCATACTTTTTCTATTTATGAATAACATTACAGTAAATAGATGAATCAGACTCCAGTTTTCAAAATTGCAAGGTAGAATAAAATGTTCCCCTGGAACTGCTGTGAGCCCTGTTGTTACTGAACACATGCACGCACACACACAGAGTTAGGTAAACCCACCAAGAGAGCAGTCTTATGCAGTCTTATGTCACTTTGTAAATATTTGATTTGTTTTTTTGATGTTAGGTTCTGCTGCAGGCTCCTTATTTGTACCTCAGCCATGAGAGGCTGAGATGTGGTCATTAACCCATTGCATGAAACCTTAACCCTCCCAGCTAATATATGATGGTGCGCTGGTTTTGGCTGGTGTTGGAGTTAATTTTCTTCCTAGTAGCTAGTTATGGGGCTGTTTTTCATTTGTCCCCAGTCCTTCTGGGTGGCTGGGGACACATTTTTCTCTTCCTCCTAGAAAATACCATGATATTCCACAGATGGAATTGGCAGCAGTGGGGTATATCATGGGATTATTACCATGTTTGTCATTTCCTTTTCTATATTGCATCCTCTCTAATGGATTTACACATCTTTTGCTTGCTTACGTATAACAATTCATGACCTTTGTGTGTGTTTTATGGCAGTAAGTGCAGTAGGTTAAGGTTGTACTCATGTGAAACAGAGTAACCTTTAGCTGTTTATTAAGAGATATGGTCTCAGGTAAAAGGTCATATATATAAATAGTCTTGGGAGAACAAAAGGAAATGAAAGGTGAACTGAATAGGGTGTTAGTATTATATTAAAAAGCAGTGATGTGGGTTTTTTGCAAACTGTGATATTTTGCTTTTCATCACTTCTGTCTGAAACAGCTTTGCTGAATTCTGGTTATTATAGTGTAAATGATGGCAAGGTAGAACAGCAGATAGGAAGAAGCTGACCTGATATCTACATGCTAATAACAATGAAGGCAAAATTCCCATCTATAAATGCTAGCTGTTTCAATCTTTGTTACATGATTTGTATGTCAGCTTTACTGACATTGTTCCCTCTTCTAACAAGAATGTTTTCATCACTTTCTGGATACAAAATGGGAAGGATTCCCAGTACATTGTGAAGAGAAATTTTTTTTTCCGATTTCTATTCATGTTAAATTGTTTCTTTATTTTTCCTGAAGGTACCTGTGCCATGGAATGATGACTCTGAGCTCATATCTGAATAAAAATTAGTTTTTCCATCCAGTTAACATTCATGAAAATACCTGTAACCGTATGAATTAGGAAATGCCTTTGAAATCCCCGTGCCACTGGCTACACAGTTTTGTCTTAAAAATAATAGATTATTTGATACTTTGCGTGTCTTTCAGAGCCTTAATCAGCCATGAGCTGTTTTGCATGATCACAGAGGAGAGAGATTCCATATTGTCTTCATCCTGTGTGTGTACATAGCTCTGTAACTGCTGAATTTCTGATGAACCTTTTTGGTTCTTCATTGGCACCCTTGACAGCACTGCTTCCTGTCACATCTGCACTGCTGTGCTCCGGGGAGCTTCGTACAGGGGATGGCATATTAGCTGCTCCAACATCAAATGAAGGGAGAGCCAGGAACTCTTAAACTCACCATTTCTTTTGCACTGCTCCATGCCCAACCCTGCTTTGCACTTTTGTTGCAGCCTTGGGAAAATTCACAGGTGTGACCCTGGTGACACCCACCTGAAGCAGGGGCTGCATTGAGCTGTTTCATGGAGTGCTGCTGAGGGACATGGAATATTCCCTCCTCTGTGGTGTACAGCTGCTGACCCAGTAAAGAGTCAGCTGTTGCAGTCTGTCCTGATGCAATCAGCTAATGCATCAGTTCTGCAGTCATTTGCAGCATGGAATCCACTGAATAATCCTCTTAATGGTTACTCATCATACATAAGAGTGGCTGTACTGGCTCAGACTTGGGTCCATCTAGTGCAGTGTCCTGCCTCCCACGCTTGCCCATAAGTAGATGTCCAGGGAGGAGTGAGGATAGGACAGCAAGGTGTTTCCTTTGTTTTTTCTACCAATTTGTGACTATTCCTGGAGGTTTTTCCTGCTCTTGAAATGGTTTGTTTATTTAGTGGTGTACAGAGTAATTGTCTTGTGTCTTCTCTTGTATGTGTGTAAGATTTTTGCTTCCAAAATGTCACCTGGAAAAGAGTGCCACAAATTGCTTCCTCTTATCTGAAGAACTGGCTCCTTTTGTTTGTTAAAAACATGGCTTTTACTAGTATCATTTGAAGGTCACCTGATTTTTTTTACTTTTCTTCTTTTTTTTTTTTCTTTTTTTTTCCCCTTTTTTTAGCTCAAGGAGGTGGTGAACAATCTGTCTTCCCTCCACCACCCATAACCCCTACAAACTACCATTGTGGTGGTTTTTTTCTGATGAAATATTACTATTGGTATTTGCAGTCCTAATCACTGCACTGACAACAACTGTTTCTGCTGTCAAAGCCCTGCATAAAGTCAGTGAGCAATCACGTGTAATAGCTTTTCTCTTTTGGGGCACAAGGCCAAATACTTTGATGCAGTAAATTGGATGACATTTTGGTAAAGTCAGAGCAGCACTTTCTTTATTGCAGAAGGAAATCTGGATCCTTGTTTCTGTAAAAAAGCAAATTTGTGCTTTAGTTAAGAAAAAGCTTCACATTGATTAAGTTCCAGTTTATTTTAATTAAGGTGGTCTTTTACATATTAACAGCTAAAAAAGTAGATCTGGTGCTTTCTAGCAGCATTTAAAACTTGAACTGAGAACCCCACAGGCTGGTTTCCTCTGATTATGCAGTTTGTGAGACCAGAAAGAGATTAATTACTGAATCAAGTAGAAAGAGAGGATGAGCACAGCATTAATAATGAGAATGTTCCAAAGATATCTTGGAACATGAAATTATCAACAGCTAAGTATATTGTTCTCATTAAAATACAGCACAATGTAAAGCCATTGTTTCTAGTAACTATTTTTTTCTAATTCCTTCCATGAGCAATCATAATCAGATGCATTTGAAGTCTTGTGTTGCAGTGCGATAGCATGGTACAGATACAGAAGACTGTAAATTGACTGTGTAATTCAGTATGTCTGGGACTACAGTTGACTGAGTCTGAAACTTAATTTTTATGCCCATTCAACAATTTGCTGAAAAGGATAAAAGCAAGTTTTGAACTTTGCATCCAAGACAGATAACAGTGTAAGATGCAAGTATACTATATGAATCCCTCTTACTTAATAATGGCAATGGATAAAGGAACCAGTACACTATATTCTGCTTGAATAAAAAGTATAATGAATAACTAAAGCTGGGCTACTCTAGGAAGTATTTTCTCATTCACTGAAATTTACCAAAAAATTGCCAAGGTTCTCATACAGAGTCAGTAGTGCTAACTATACAGGATGTGGAAGGTGATGTCTTTTAGTGCTAGGTTCTTTCTCCGTCTTTTCTGCTGATGTTAGTCATCTCTCTAAAATTAATTCAAGTACATAATTGAAATAAATATGTAATTGAATACTCTCACCCTTTCACAAATAATCCTGGTTGGTCTGACTGTCTGAAGAGATGAACATAAAGAGAAATAAGTATGGGAAGGGTAACTTGAGTAAGAGAAATTGCTAAGTGTCTTATAGCCTGCCTATGATTTAGTCTCTTCTTTAAGGATGTCTTTGACCTATGGTGTTTCTTCATTCATGCAGGATGCAGCAAGGAGCTCTGGAGTACTCAAGCACCTGTCTTTATTAGTGTAAGCACTTTTTGATGTGAAAGGATTATGCTCTTGGAGAATAAATAGGTCAAAGAGTATTCTAGGCATGTTCTAATCTTTCCTAATCATTGAGGTCTCCATAGTTAATTGGTTTAAAGCTTTTATTGAGGTGAAGTCTCATGCATTGTAAAATCTGCATTTTGTACGACTTTCAAAGAATCTGCCAGAGAAAGAAAGATTTCTCTACCAATGCAGTAACCTTCTGAAGGAAGAGGACCTGTTTCTTGGGCCAGTATAATTCACTCAATCTAGGTGTAAGAATGCTGGGCTGTGATTTGAATGAAGCGGGGTTTTTTTCTGTTTTGGGGGTGATGGGCAAGTACACAGTGCTTTGTAGTGGTTTTTGATAATTACTAGTATTTGTAGCAAAGTCTTAGCTCAGACTCTTACTTTAGGGTCAGGAAGCACTATGTTTAACCCAGAGGTAAAAAATTGTCTCAGGCATGCCTGAGGGAGCTTACAGACTTCTTGAGCTGTTTGAGCAATATAAAGAGTTGAAGAGTTTTGGTATGATGGTAATACATCTTGTGGAAAATAAGAGTCCGCTATTTAGAGTGGGCCAATGGAAGTTATTATTATTATAGTGGAAGGTTAGGAAGATCTGCAAGTCTCTAAATTTGCCACATTTGCAGATGTAGGAGATAACTACAAGTTTTGCTTTATGCTGATAGGCTTCTGACTGGACTATTTGCCAATAAATACTGCTTGTCAAAGTTAGGAAATGAAATGTTCTCTGGCTTTCCCTGTGATCTTGTCAATTCTTGCATGAAAATCATTAAAGAAACGTAGTTCAGAACCTGGGATTTGAACATCCTGTACAGATGCTGACTATTTACTTTGGCCCAAGTACTCTTGATAGTAGATTTCCCTTGGTAAGTGTCTTGGGGCTTGATGGTAGGACTTGATGCCATCACGAGCAGGTATTCTAGTTTAGGCAGGTTCTGGGGAGTATGAGGTAGAGAGGTGGTCACTGGCAGCTATTGACAGTAAACTGGGCTTGGCTAATTTTTCATATACAAACAGAAACACTGTTGTTGAACACACACAGTTGAGCAAAACAAAGCTTGTTTGTTTTGTATCAAGTGTGCTGTACTGCAGAGGTTTTTTTCTTCACATGAGAATGGAAAGTATGCAATTGCTAATAAGCCTTACTCCCTAGAACATTCTCTGGAGATCTGTAATGGTTAGAAGAGTGATGCTCGGGTAGTACTTCTGCATGGGATGTATGTTAGTAATTTTGTGGCTCCAAGTTCATTTATGCCAGTTGTATAGTGGCTGTCATTGGTTTTAAAGGAAATCAGGCTTTAAAGCACCGCAGATTTCATCCCACAGTTTCAAAAATTTCACAAGCAATGCTAAAAATGTCACAAAATTCTCAAGCTTCAATAATTCATAGACGCACAGAAATGCGTATAGGTAGTTATGTAATAATACTATTTTTTATGCAAGTACAAAGGTTGGTATAATTGCTTAATTTTCCTTAACAGAAACACAGACAGGTAAGTGCTCTTTCAGTCTTTGCAAATGTAAATTGACTACATTTTGTCATTTTTAGTACTCTGTGTGGAATATAGATGCCTGACTTTAAACACTTACATTTGAAAATTACAACTTAAGTTTATTGTTTGAATCCCAAAACCAGGGAGTGTTCTGAGAGCAACAGAGTCAAACTTTTGAAGACATACAGCTATTTAATCTATACTAGTAGAATTAGGATTCAGTATAACTGTAGTCAAAAATACCTTAATTGGCTATATATTTTTTTATCAGCAATTTCATGGGGTGTTTAGAAAAAAAAATATATTCCAAAATATGCTTAGTTACTGCAGTATGACATGTTATTGGAAATGAGCACATGTTCTTTCTACTTCATGGATTTTAATGGTTAACATCAAACAGTTTGCCAGTCCTTCAGGAGCTAATATGCCAGAACAAAACATTGATGACAGTTGATTCTCAGATTGAGCTGTGTTTGAGATTCTGGTTTTGTTTTGTTTGTTGTAAGTTTTCCAAGTAGCCTAGGAACTTAGGCAGCCTGGAAATGTGACTGTTGGGCCTGCCTGACTTTTGTCTTTCAGCTAGCATCTTTTGTTTTAACGGTGGTGAGTTCTTCCTCTTGTCTTACTTAACATAAAGATATGCTGTACAGTTAAAATAAAATAGCCAGTTTCTAGGAGGAATGGTATAGTCTTAGAATAAGGAATGTTTGCTGTGTGAAAGCCAGCGTGAATTGAAAGATAATAGGAAAGGGACAGAAGATTTGCAAGTGTTAGAATAAACTGTAAATAGGATCTTTTCTTAGAGAAACATGAAAATATACTTGCATGCGCTCTGCCCAGTGCAAATAAGACCTCTTGGCAGAGCTTGTATTGAGCAGCCTTCTGGCGGTTAATGTTTGATAGGTTCTTAGTGCTGCTGGCTGTGTTCTCAGTAGGTGGATCTCCTGCTCCCTTGGAAGCATTATTTTGTGCAAACTAAATGCATTTCTATACTGAAGCACATCAATCTACGTCTGCTGTTACAGAACCTATGATGGAGCAGTTAATAGTGCGCTATCAGAGGGTTTTCTGCTTTTAGTTCACGCACTTCTCATTTTTCATCTCTATTCAACATAAAAAAGCAATTATTGTACTGCATGATTCCTGCTTATCTCAATAGCATTCAGTCAGTGGTAAGCCTGGTCCTACATTAACTGCAGGAATTTTGATTTCTAACTTTTGCTAGCAAGTGGCAGAAGAGTCTGATCTAACACACCTACATGACTCAGTTGAGTCATTTGTCTACGATGACTTGTACTTATAATTGGAGGTATAGTTGTAATGAAGACACAGTGCCATGAAAATGGGAGATAGAAAACACCTGTGAGATCACCTTGAAGATTGTGTTAGAGTACAGAACTCCTTTTCTAGTTCAGAGGTGAATGATCCAAGAAGAGGATCATTCCTGTCTTTTTTTTTTTTTAGTGGATTGTTGTGTGATCTAGTGGCATTTCTAGTGGAGTCTCAGCTTATCTGTATTACACAGTGTTGATTCAGAGTGCCATAAAAATGTGCTAGTTGAGCTTGGGCACACTTACTGCCAGTTTATTGGTATGCCTGATAGCACTGCTCCACCTCTGTTCAAAATTCCTAGGGCCTGAACCTGCCTTTTTTACAGTTTGTAAACAGCATTCTTTATTGCTGAGAAGGAAAGGGGACTGAAGGGTGGGTAACTGGAGTCAGCCTTTACAGTCATCTTTTCAGTTGTGCGGGTTCCCTTGGTAATGAGTTGGCCATGGGGTATTGCTGGGTAGGAGAAATACAGAGATAAAACTAACCTATTTTCCTTGAAAGATCTGTCTGCACTTATGGGATATAACACAGTTGAGGCCAGTGCCAACAGTGTCTTTTAGGCAGCAAATTCTTTCATTACTGTGTAATTCATTGTTATGCTGTGAACGGGAGAAGTACCATACATGGAGAAAGACAGGTTTCTCAGCAGGTTGTTTGAAACTTTCCAACCTACTTACATGGACTTCAGTGGAACAGCTCTGAATTTTGGCACAGCTTCACATTTTTCTAAGGAAGAAATCCCTTGGCAAACACTTGCTTGTTTACACCTCAAACAATTAGCCAACAGGAGGGATGGAGGAACGTGATGGGCGCTGTACTGACTTACCTCTGTTTTCTTGCTTTTAATGGTCTCATTAACATTTGCCCTTAAACAGCACAGCACATAGTTACAGAGCATTTGCATTAAGATTCCTTCACTGGAGGTGACATTTATTTTAAGAATATATTAAAATATCAAATGATGCCCATTTTAACTACGGTAACCTACCATAGTTTTTATTGTTCTCACTATTGTTCTGACTGGGCAGGTGAATACAGACATGAACAGAAAGTCTGCACTGTAGGAAAGTAAAAACAGGAATCATCACCACAGTCAGTCTTCTAGGTTCAGTCCTACATCTCTCTTCTTATTGTGATCATCTGGCCCTATTTGTGCTTCTTACTGTTGATACATCTTCTGTTCAAGCTATAAGAGTCCAAAGAAACCAAGGGAATGAAAAGCAAAAGTTATTCCCAGACGAGCAGTGTCCCAGCAGTGTAGTCAAATGAGAACTTTGGGATTTGAATACAAATAACTTCTGGTATCCTTGTGGGGATGTTCTGACTCTACATTCAGGACAGTGACTGAGGCTGGGTTTTCATGTTTCTCAAGAGGCCACAAGGTTTGTTGCTACACAGAGATGCTCTGATGATGGGCTAGGTACATCCACACAAGGGCTTCGTACAGACCAATTCGTAGAAGCAATTGCTTGACCCCACCTAAGGATGCCCAAAAGAGGTTTAAGCTGGTTCTTGATGTTCAGTATCCAGTTGTCTTTGTTGTAACCTGTGACAGAATTCCTGGTTGGTGCAACATATCTGTTTATGAAACCAACCTTGGGACTCATTGCCAGAGCTTTACATGGTAATTTGAGACAGTACAATACCTCATATCTCATTAGCATCTCTGTGCTTGATAGTGCTTAAAAATACTGAAGCTGAACGAGAGCTACCAGTATGGAGCAAAGGCCATAAGAAATAGTCAGTTGCTGTGGCCAAGCAATGGCAGATCCATCTTTCCAGTTGCCATCTGTGAAACAGAAATGCAAGGAAAAAAAAAGGTAAATACCATTTACTGGTTTTACTTATGAGGCTGTTTTGTCCTTGCTTTATAATGGATGGTAATGTTGATATATACATGAGAGAACATACATCCATTCTGCTGTGTTAGTGCATTCTCTGGGAATACAGACACAGGAGCTGGAGTGGGAGTTTGAGATCCTTGGAGTTCAAAAATGAACTTGTGAGTTGTTGCAAGAGTACGTGGAAACGGGCTTATACATGGGGCAGATTTAAGTTACCAGCAGTTCATATGGTGATTACATAAATTTAAAAGGGCAAACTGAAAAAAATCCAAACACCAAACCCAAAGGTTAGAGTCTTTCTCAATGCTATGACACAATGACAGTACACACCAAACCATAAACCAATGGAAATCAAGAAGGAGGAGGTATTTTTGTTATTACGCAATTTTCCTTGTATATTACTTTGAAACTATGTGTTGTATCTCTCCAGTGTGAAGGCATACATGCTTGTTTTGCTTTTGAATTTTTTATTTAGTCTATCAAGGAGTCCTCAGCGTGCCTTTTGCTGAGATTCCTTACTGATGGGTGCAGTTGCTGAATCAGATTTAAAACATTCCATTCCAATTTGCAGTGACATGGCTGTGCACTCAGATGCAGGATGCTATTGTCTGCTGCATCTGCAGACCCCCAACTTGCAAAGTCTAAGTCAATCCCACTCTTTCCTCTCCACTTGGATAAAGTTCTCTTCACCCCAGTTCAGAACATTGCCTGCACTAGGCTTCCTTTGGCAGACAGATGCCACCCAGCAGTCGGTGATTGCTGGGAGCTAGTTGTATCTTCTGGCCTGAGGCCCTTAAATCTTGTCACTTTTTGGCCTACATCCCATGCACGCTGCACGCCTGCAGCATTTTGGCAAAGCTGCCTGTGGAGCTGCACAGGGCAGGAGGCTGAAGGGATTCCCTTAGGCCAGTGTGTCTGGCTTCCTGTAGAGAAAGGGCCTTAAGGTATTGCTGATTCATTCCAGCAACCTCCTGTTGTGTGTGTGTACCATGGAGAGTCCCAAATTTGAAAATAATCTTACTGCTGGGTTGATTTCTTGAATTTGAATGTTTTTAGGACAGGATAGCTTTGAGTTCAAATTACACCTTTCTGAAGTGTATAATTTTTATGGTTAGCCTTCAGGGAAAATTTTGAATTTATTCACTGAATCTGCTTTGACTGGTTTATGGGAGTCATGATTTTAACCTTGGTAAAGTTTATTGTAACAAGATTATGTAATTCACAGCCAGTGACAAGTAAACTACCTCTGGAGCTAGAAATGCAATATCTGTATAGCTGTGCTTGAATTTCATAGACTCTCTGAGAAGCATTTTCTAGCTCCTTAACTCTGGAATCATGCAGTGTTTATAAAGCTTTTATGTGTATGTACTTTCCAGCATTTAAGCAGTTCTGTTTGCAGTGGCTTCTAACAAATGTGGAGGCTGTGATGATGTTTCTTGAACTCTGTCAGGCTTGGTGCTGTGACCATTTCCCTGGGCAGCACATTCCAGTGCCCACCCACCCTCTGGGTGAAGAATCTCTTCCCAATATCCAACCTAAACCTCCCCTGACACAGCTTCAGGCCATTCCCTTGGGTTCTGTCACTGGTCACCACAGAGAAGAGATCAGTTCGTGCCCCTCCACTTCCCCTTGTGAAGCAGCTGAAGACTGCAGTGAGGTCTCCCCTCAGTCTCCTCTTCTCCACACTGAACAGACCAAGTGTGCTCAGTCTCTCCTCGTACGGCTTCCCCTCAAGGCCCTTCACCATCTCTGTTGCCCTCCTTTGGACACTCTCTAATGTCTTTCTCATATTGCAGTGCCCAAAACTGCCCACAATATCCAAGGTGAGGCCGCCCCAGTGCAGAGCAGAGCAGGACAATCCCCTCCCTCCCTCAAGCGGCTGGTGATGCTTTGCCTGATGTCCCCCAGGACAGGGTTGGCCCTCGTGGCTGCCAAGGCACTGCTGACTCATGTTCAACTTGCTTTTGACCAGGACCCCCAGGGCCCTTTCCATGGCACTGCTTTCCAGCATCTCACTCTCCAGTCTGTCTGCCCCATCCCAGTTGCAGAAAGTGCAAGGCACATTCCCTTGTTGAATTTCATGTGGTTGGTGATTGCCCAGCCCTCAATTTGTTGAGGTCTCTCTACCCTCGAAGGAGTTAGCAGCTCCTCACAATTTTGTGTCTTTGGCATACTCAGTATCCCTTCCAGTCCTGCATCCAAGTTGTTTATGAAGATGTGAAGATGTTGAAGAGCACAGGGTCCAAGATGAACCCCTGGGGAACCCCACTAGTGAGAGATCACCAGTCTGATGTTACCCCATTCACCATTACTCTCTGTTCTCAACCCCTGAGCCAATTGTTCACCCACCACATAATGTATTTATCCAGCTGTGTGCTGGACATTTTGTCCAGAAGGATTCTGTGAGAGACTGTATCAAAAGTTTTACTGAAATCCAAAAGGATTACATCAGCTGGCTTCCCTTGATCAACTAGGTGGGTTACCTTTGTCATAAAAGGAAATTCAGTTTGACAAGCAGGACTAGGATGTGGTTTAGAGGTAGATAATGGTCAGCTCTTTGAATCCACAGAGTCTTGTCCTCATTAAAACACCTAAATTTGCATAAAATATCAGAACTTCATTGAACTTTAAAGCTTCATGCACTTTAAGATTGCATCAAATTTATAACTTTGATATCTGAGTAGGGCAGAGTACAGAGGAGGTGTTTTAGTGATCCAGTGCCTAAAAATACAAGCAGAGTAAGAGAAATCCAAATTTGGCAGTGGCAGCTGCACATATTGTAAGGATGACCGCATTTATCATGACTTTATGAGTGTGGCAGTTAATCAAGGAAGGATTTCAGGCTTGGTTCTGAGTATGGAAGAGAGCTGATAACTGAATTATTTTGCAAGTATGTGTTGATTCTCTGCTAAACCTGGTAAAGGTTTACAGAGCTATTGATCTTTGTCTCCCAGTGGCAGTAATTTAAGACGATGAGGCATCTTTAATTCAAGAACTTCACAACTGTAATATGTCTGTGTGGTTTTAAAATCAATATTGTAGGTGGTAGGTGAAGTGATGAATCAAGGTGGGTTTTAATTATGTTTTTACATGTTTTTCCTTTCTGAATGGAATCTCTGTTTCAGCAAGTGTTTGAACAGAAGCTCATTTTAGTAAGACTGTAGCCTTGCTAAAGACAACTGTTTTCTTGCTTTAACCTTAGTCCAGGCTTAAGGTCTTTGAATCACAGAATGTTTCGGGTTGGAAGGGACATTTAAAGGCCATCTAGTCCAACCTGCTTACAATGAGTAGGGACATTTTCAACTAGATCATGTTGCTCAGAGCCCAGTCCAACCTGCCCTTGAATGTTTCCAGGGATGGGACATCCTTCACTTCTCTGGGCAACCTGTTCCAGTGTTTTACCACTGTCATTGTAAAAAATGTCTTACTTATATCTAGTCTAAATCTACCTTTTTTTATCACAAACTGCCCTTGTAAAAAGTCCCTATCTGGCTTTTTTATAAGCCCTCTTTTAGATACTGGAAAGGTGGCATAAGGTTGTCCCGGAACTGTCTCTTCTCGAGGCTGAACAACCCCAACCCTCTCAACCTTTCCTCATAAGAGAGGTGTTACATCCCTCTGATCATTTTTGTGGCCCTTCTCTGGACCAGCTTGAACAGATCCACATCTTTCCTGTACTGAGGACCCCAGAGGTGGATGGAGCACTCTAGATGAGGTCTCACCAGAGCAGAGTAGGGAGGCAGAATCACCTCTTTCAACCTACAGGTTGTGTTTCTTTTAGTTCAGCCCAGGATACAATTGGCTTCCTGGGCTACCAAGTGCACATTGCTGAGTCATGTCCAGCCTCTCATCCACCAGCACCTCCAACTCCTTCTCAGCAGGGCTGCTCTTGATCTGTTCATCCTCCAGCCTGTATTGATGCTGGAGCTTGCCCTGACCCAGGTGCAGCACCTTGCACTTGGCCTTGTAAAATGTCGTGAGATTCCTGTGGCCCTACTTCCTGAGCTTGTCCGCGTCTCTCTGAATGGCATCTTGTCCTTCAGGTGTGTCAACAGTACCACCCAGCTTAATGTCATTTGCAAATTTGCTGATGACAATTTGTTTAATCCAATTGCCTGTGTCATTGATGAAGACACTAAACAATACTGGTGCCAGTACAGACCACTGAGGGACACCATTTGTCACCAGTCTCGACTGGGACACTGAGCCATTGACCACTGCTCTCTGGATGCAACCATCCAGCAAGTTCTCATCCCCCAAACAGTCCATCCATCAAGTCAATCTCTCTGCAGTTTAGAGAGAAGGATGTGGTTGGGGGGACCATGTCAGAGGTCTTACAGAAGTCTAGACAGAAGACATCCATAGTTCTTCCTTGCTTTAAGCTCTACTGTTACATTAAAAAGTGCAAGCATAGTTCAGGTATGTTTAGATTATGTCATTTCACAGTCTCTCTGACATCTTTGTCCCTACTATTGTAGTCCACATAGCACTCAAAGCACGACTTTGGCACTTGCTTCCTCGTGCACAGAAATTCTGTGCTCAGACCAGTAATGTAATCAGGCCCTCCTTTGGAGCATAGAAGTAGAAAATGGGAGAATAATATAAGAAGTGTGAGATGAATGTAACTGAAAAATCCACTGCAGAGTTATCCCTGCCTTTGAAAGCCCTTTGGGCCTGAAAAATATCTGGTACTCACAGCTGCAGGGGATTCATTCCATCCAGATTGATCCGAGAGGTCCCTAGCTGCAATAAAATGGTGATGAAGCTGGTGTCTTGTGAGAACTGGCTGCACTGTGAAGTTTTGGACAACAACATAAGTACAGCATTAATACCTGTTCTGTTCACTGAATGACTTGATGAGCATTACTGTCACAGCAGGAATTTCCACACAGTGCTCTGGGATAATTCTGGATGACCTAAACCCTCTGGCAAAAGTCTGCATCTCCAAACAAGGCCTGGTGTCAACAACACTGTCACTGTTGTTACTGCTAAGTAACTTTGATAGAGGGCTTATAGCTCTGTGTATGTGTGATTAGAAATCTCCTTGAAATAGTTGGTGGTTTTAAATGGAGTGAACAGAATATATTTGTGTTGAGAGATATCAGTGGCCAAATATCAAGCTTGGTCAACTTTGGCAGATGTCTCATTCCCTGGTTATTTTACAGGACAGAACTGATTGAATCAGGTTGGTTAGTTGTCAGGCAAGAGGTACGGCTGGCTAATGGTCTCCCTTTCTCAGCCATTCATGAAGCAGAGGTAATGCTGATCAGTGGATAGATTGACATGAAAGCTTTGTGCTGAAAGCTAGCCAAATTGAGACTAGAATGAGAAAGAAACCAGCATTCCATATTTTCCTGCATTGCTCAGCCACACCTAGGTTTTTGAAATTAAATGTGCCTTTCTCTATTCTATGGAATATTTGTATTGATATAGACAGCTTGTAAGTTGAAAGAGCCCTAGAGTGACAAAATATGAAGCCTTCAAAAAGTAACATGGAGGTCTTTGTTTTGGTGGACAACTCTAAGAATTCCCTTTGTGTATTAAGTTTTTGAGTGAGATTTATCTGGAAGAGTACTATGTTAATGCAGCACTGAAACATGTATAGCACATTCTTTTATTTAAGTACTTCATATTTTTTAATGATAACCTTTTAGAAATATCTTTATTATCCTTTCAATTATGATATTTAAATACAAACTCACACTAGTTTCTTCAGAAAGTTGTACATTTACACTTCATTATTACTTGCTCAAACAGGTGTGAATTGTCCAATAATTTAGATGTTCATGCATAGCTTGGGATATTGGAAGGTTTTTTTTTCCCTCCTGGAGAACATGAGTGAGGTACTCAGAAAAGCAGGATGACCTGTGCCAAGGATCTGTGTCTTTACATGATGTTGATTCATATTCACAGAGCTCTGCAGACTCATCTTGGTGTGGAGCAGTCCGTGTTCTTCAAGAACTGAGACATTAGTCACCACACCACGTCAGGTCTTTAGGATACATGGCATAATTATGTTTGATCTTTGAACCCAGGAACTCCTGACACTTCACAGGGAGATGAAGCATCTCTATGATGCACCCAGTCACTTACAAAGAATTTTGGTTGTGGTAATGATGCCACCTTGACTGGTCATATTGTGCTTCCATGCGAAAGGTTTCCTTGCACTTTCTTCAACACCCATCATGACATATGGTTATAGTGGTCATAAAACTGACTAGTGTCTAATAAGACTGCAAGCATAGTTCTTGTATCTGAACACTGAGACAACAAAACCTGAAAGCCAAATGCAGGATGTATGGTGGAATATTTCTTTGCAGTTTTTCTGGTCTTTGGTGTTTTGATTATCCTTTATTGTGCTGGTCCCTTTGATGTCAGTAGCACCTGATACTATTTTACTTGTATTTAGCTGGAATAAAGGTGTATTTGAAATTACAGAGTAGGACATTTCAGCAGAGCCCACACTTTCAGCAGCTACAGCCTGTACCTATACCTATAATGCAACATGCATACTTGGTTCAGGCTGAGCCTGATCTCTGTCAAATGCAGTTTGGGCTTAAGCTTCACCAGATAAAAAACTTTCAGGAAAAAAAATCAAATTGCTTGTTCTTCAACAAAAGGATTCCTCTTTTCTAGTGTTGTCCTTGGATTTATTGGTGTCATCTTCCAAAGTGAAGCTCTTTATGTCTTTACAAACATGTGTAGATGTCTGTTTGGCAAAGTGCCACACTACGTTAGGCATCTTAGTATACAGCAATTCATATGTTTGGTTCATCTGCTGAATAGAGGAGTTTGTCAAAGGGGAAATTACGAAATCTCTGGAGTGGCTGAGGTTGAAGGGAACTCTCACAGTGATGTTGTCCAAACCTCATGCTCAAGCTCATCTACAGCAAGTTCCACAGGGCCATGTCCAGATGGGTTTTGAGTATTTCCATGGATGGAGATGTCAAAACCTCCTTGGGCAGCCCATGCCAGTGCTCTGTCACCCTCACAGTGAAAAAGTGTTTCCTGATGTTCAGAGAGAACCTCCTGCGTTTCAAAATCTGTGCCCATTGCCTCTTGTCACTGGGCACCACTGAAAAGACTCTGGCTTCGCTCTATTTACATGCTCCCTTTTCTTTTCTATCATTTAACAGCTAAATGTGCTTGTCTTCCCAGAATCATCTTGAAAATGCATAATCTATAGCATTTCTGTTTTGCAAGATGTTGTCCTCACTTGGTAAGGTAATGTTCTCAAACTTAATTGCATGAAAGTTATGCATGTGCATGAACAAAGAAATCTGCCAAAAAAGTTTCTCTTGAGAGCTCCACCATTCAGAAAAGCACTTAAGCTGCCTCTTACTGTAGTTCTTTAATCTGCTTTGTGAGGAATTCAAATTACAGAAGTCTTTGTCTACTCACAGATGCATCTTTATCTCAGTGGCACCCCAGTGAAGTGCTGCTGTTGTGGTGGTTGTGCAGGTGGTTTTTTCACAGGGTGAGTAAAACTGTAGAAGGTGATAGCAAACATTGTTCCTTCCTATTGTTGATAAGGATTAAAGACACTACTTAAGTGAAAAAGTTTATTTCAATTTTAATGCATATGAGTTCAAGGAATACTTTTTTCTACAAAGAATCATAGAAAATCTCTAGTTGGAAGGGACCCATAAGGGTCATTGAGTCCAACTCCCTGCTCCTCAGTGTATTTCTGTACTAATGCAACTGAAAACAGCTTTATACAGAAAGTCAATGAAAGTTCAATTCAGATGCAAGTTGCTATTACTTGCAGACTATATTGCTAAAGAAATAACTACAGTGCTATGATGTTTTCCAGAGCTGTCAAAATACTAGCTTATAGATCATCTGGAACAGAGAATGGACAACACCAGTTCCTTCCACTTCTTAATGATTTTGAAGGGCCCTAAAAAATGCAGTGGTAATCCTAAAAGAGAATGTGATCTTTCAAACAGAATTTTCCTGCAGAACTTGTACGTTATTAGCATGCCTTTTGTTGGAAGTGCCTGCATCCAAGTGATCTTTTACTGCCAGAAAATGAGAAGAATTGAAGACTAAACCAAATTTTCTTTTTCCTTTTAGAGCACCAGAATAACAAATAGATTTTTTTATGGAATTCTCTAGTGTGAGGAGCATCTGTATATCCGTGTAAATTTCATTAACAGTTTGCACAGAAGGATCCTGATACATGCTGTTCAGCAGATGTTGCCTGTTTCCTAGCACATCTTGTTGGGTAAGGCAGATTCTACAGTACCTGGGAGCAAAATTACTTGGCTTTGTTAATTGCATTCTTGAAATCAGGATGCACATGGTAGGGTAGGGGTGGAAAGGCTGATGTCCTGCTGTTTTCCATGTGTCAGTGACTGTTGGCATATGTAGTACATTATGGAAGTTGCCTGTTTTGCTTACAGCCACATGTGCTTCTGTAAAACACTAATAGGACGGTGTGTAGGATCTGTTCTAGTTCAGAGGTTTGTGCTTGCATGTAGTCACTACTTTTGTTACTCTGGGGAAGAGCTTTTGTGATGTGCATGACATCAGCTCTGGTGGCTGATGGTGCAGTAGCACCAAAAGGCTACAGTAAGAGATGATCTGCTGGAGATTAGGAAGGCTCTACAGAGGGATTTGGACAGACTGGATAGGTGGGGCAAGACCAATTGTCTGAGCTTCAACAGGCGAAGTGCTGGGTCCTGCATTTTGACCACAATAGCCCCAGGCAGTGCCACAGGCTGGGGAAAGAGTGGCTGAAAAGCTGCCCAGCAGAAAAGGCCCTGGGGGTACCGGTCCACAGCTGGCTGACTGTGAGCCAGCAGTGTGCCCAGGTGGCCAAGAAGGCCGACAGCATCCTGGCTTGTATCAGCAATGGTGTGGCCAGCAGGAACAGGGCAGTGACCGTCCCTCTGTGCTGGGCACTGGTGAAGCCACATCTCAAGTGCTGTGTCTTGTTCTGGGCCCCTCACTACAAGACAGACATTGAGTTGCTGGAGCAAGTGCAGAGAAGGGCAACAGAGCTGGTGAAGGGGCTAGAGCACAAGTCTTACAACGACCTGCTAAGGGAGCTGGGTATGTTTAGACTGGAGAGGAGGAGGCTCAGGGGAGATCTTTACAACTATCTGAATGGAGGTTTTAGTGAGGTGGGGATCAGGCTCTTCTCCCCAGTAACTAGCAATAGGATAAGAGGAAATGGCCTTGAGTTGTGCCAGTGGAGATTTAAATTAGGTATTAGGAAAAATTTCTTCACTAAAAGGGTTATCAAGTGTTGGAACAGGCTGCCCTGGGAAGTGATTGAGTCACCATCCCTGGAGGTATTTAAAAGCTGTGTAGATATGGCATTTAGGGAAATGTTTTAGCCATGGACTTGGCAGTGTTACATTAATGGTTGTGCTGATGATCTTAGAGGTCTTTCCCAACCTGAACAATCCTATGACTCTATGTCCCTGTGCAAGCATGACAGACAACAGTCATCTCGAGCTGCAGAAAAGCTAAATGGCTGACTGCAAGTTTTCAGTGGGCAAAAAGCTAAATGGCTGACTGCAAGTTTTCAGTTGGCAAAAAAGGCTTAACAGCCATTCCATCAGAATTTAGTGAGTTAGTGCCTTCAGATCACAGGTCCTGCTGCCTCCTGTTGTGATTCTCTCCTGTTGTGCTGCCAGCGTGGAGCTCCATGTCTCCCCTCCTCCCCACAGATGTGGTCCTTTAAATCACATCACTGCTGCTGTTCTATAGCAGATGAGAGGCACAGCCTGGTGTCCACATGCTGTGTGCCCACAGCCAGAGACCACTGCAGGTGGTGGGCTAACAGAGTATTGCTGTGCTGCTGGAAGCCAGCAGTGGTACAACGGTGAGATCTTGACTTTGGGCAAAATGCCCATTGACGTCAGCGAAGGCAGGATCTCACTGAGAGCATGCGGTCCAGACACTGAAACTGGGAAGCTCTCTCAACATATCTCTCTGGTTTCCCTTTGCTGATGATACAAAATTTGTTTTTCATTTTATTCTCTTCAGAGCTCAGTAAGAAGCAGCTTTCTGTCCCATGAAACTTTTCAACACACACAAAGCATTTGAAAACCACTGTGAGCAGAACAAAGCACTAGAAACAGAAGTAAAAAATTTGGCGAAGAATCTTAGGGCAAGCCAGGTATGAAAAGGATTCAGGAGTGAGAAATTCTGATGTACTGTCTGACAGATCTGTAACAACTACAGCAGGCAGCAGAACTGATAAACAAATGGATAATTAAAGCCATTAGGAGGCATCAGCATTATTTCCTTAGAGAAAAAATTGTCACAGAGGAGCTTTTGAACATGTGGATAGGTATAGTCAGTACAGTGCATTTGAATTTTCAAAATGTTTTAATTGGATTATTGAAAATTTTGAAAGAAGTAGAGATGTGATTAAAAGGAAAGACTTTTTATGGATTAATAGCTAGAACACAATAACGAGATATGATTGGTTTATCAGTGGAGAGAGGTTTTCTGTGAAATCTCTCAACCATCTTTGTTGGAATCTGTGCTATTCAACTGCTTCAATAATGACCCAGAAAAAGACTGAATGTGCTGATAATAGAAAATCATTCAAGGCAGGAGAAACTAAAAGCTGGCTACAAGGGCTTTCAGCAGGCTTCTCATTTACTCTGTATTGAGTGAAAAACTCTGTTGAATTTCCATCGCTGTACGCTAAATAATGTCCACTGATGAACTCCATATTAGGTGTTGTTTTCAGGAAAGAGTTCTTGATATTACAGAAAGCTCACAAAGCTTTCAGCTTAGTAAGCAATAAAAAAGCAAATAAAAAGATTTTGATGGGAAACCAACACTAAATCTGCATCCATATATAATGTCACATGCAGTTCCGACTACATTTTGGAACGGACATAGTAGAAGGTGAAAAGGTGTAGAGAAAAGCAGCAAAAGGGATCAAACACATGAGCATGACATGTAAAATGAGAGGCTATATAAATGTGAAGTTTTCTGTCTGATTAGAGACTGCTACTGGAGTAGTATAAAGTCAAGAATGGTATGGGGAAGGTGGGTAAGGAACAGTTACTGGCAAATTCTCATAATTCAAAACCAAAGGAAAGATTATCTGTGATCATATCTGTTATAGTTTCAAACCTTTTGAATTCCTTCCACAAGCTTGGAGGCAATGCATTAGCATAACTACAGAGGTTAA
>JAWWEW010000131.1:18638198-18653453 GCA_035583185.1 Anabacerthia variegaticeps | reverse complement strand
GTTTCTAAATTTAAGAAGAGCGATTATTTTATTTCTTAGCCAATAAAATATCTTAGTTTCCCTTCAAACTAAAACAATATCTAAGATAGGAGTACTTTTTTTTTCTATTTTAATCAATTTGTAACAATATTGTGAAACTCCCAGCCATAGATCTTGCAAAGCCTAAAAACAGAAGTGAACACAAGAGAAAACTGAATTTAATCACAAAGGTTAGATTCAATGTTTGCTGTTAAAACACAGTGAACCAGGTACAACAGCCAAGTCAAAAAAAGGTCGTATACCAGAGAATTCCAGAAACTGGGGCTGCGCATGAAGGGCAGACCTCCAAACTTGCTCCTCTTCTCCCCTGCACATTCTTTATCTGCCACTGATACTGGATACCTGCCTAATGCAGGACTGTCTGTGTTCTGTATGCTTTCCTGAAGGGACAGAGCAAGAACCCTGGCCTTCCTGTAGGTGGATTCGGTGGTGCTTGGAAACTTTGCTTGGATTTAGGGAGCCCAGATTCCAACTCTGTGTCCTGGCTGCCTTGGCAAAGAGCAGCAATCTAGAATGTTCACAGCCTTCTTGAGAAATTTTTTTTCAGGGCACATGTTGATATCAATTGTCATTAAAAAAGGTGGGAAAGGGGTTGAGAAGAGGTACATAATTGCTTTTACCATCTGTTTCTGCAGACATGTCAAGAAGTAAATTCAATGCAGACTTTTTTAGTCTGTCTCCTGTGATGTAGAAAATAAGAGTTTATTTTACTTACCTTTCTTTTCTTAATTTCGCTCTTGCTCCTTCTCTTTCAATAGACACACCTTTATTTTTCTTTAAATAGCCTTTATCAAGCAGAATGTTTGATTGATATGTATGTTATTGTTTTGCACCTTGTTTTATTCTTTGCTTTTGTATACTGGTACAGAATGTCTTTCTGTTACAGTTTATCTGAAAAGGCTGCTCTGGCCTTTCTTCCTTTCACATTTCAGTTTTCTGTCTCCTTGCTTCTGTAGATGACCAAGTCCACAGTGGAACAATCCAACCAAACATGCCTAGTGCCACAACCAGGCGGCCGGTCAGACAGAATGCCTCAGCTCAGCCTCCGATTGACGGACAGTGGCTCATGTGGGAAGGAGATGGACTTAACAGATGAAATCTCCTTCACTAACAGTGATGTGTTTTTCTCCAGGTTAGTGTTCCTTTTTTGTCTTTGTGTTTGTCTCCTTGTTACGTACCTGCACCTCCAGCTTTGGGCTTTTTGAACACTTACAAAATATGCTGGGGTGTAAGGCAAATTAATGTGCCAATTCCTGATCAATCTACATGCTCCAAAGCCAGCTGTGTGCTTTGGTTTGCCTTTCCAACATAAAATTTCAAGCATATGAAGGAAGCCTGCTTGGTAAAGGAGTGCAGATGGATAGGACTGATCTATGATCAGGCACTAGAAATTGCACCAAGCACAAGATGTAACCGAAATGTCAGGTGTCTTCTCTGAGTAATCAAGTGTATTTGATCTGCCCAGTTTAAGTGTTAACAGATGGCTGACTCTATTCTCACTCTCAGTTCTAAAAGGAAGGGGTTTTGGGGGGCTTTGTCTACCTGGCAAGAACAATGCTAGTACTACTATTGTTCAGACAGCATGATAAAGTATGTATAGAGTATCTATAAGTGTATCTATCTGAATTTATCTTTGAGAGTTTATCGGTTGAAAACTTCTACCTAAAGAGTAAAAGTTTCTAAAGTAAAAAGTATCTGTCTAAAATAGTATTTTGAGTTTTGATTGCTGGCACATTGTTGATTAGGTGAACAGGTAATGCAGAGTTTGTTTTCTTGTGAAGTCCTTCCCTCAACACCAGGCTGAACCAGGTTCTTTTTGTTGTTCTCAGGATATTGAATTGAGTCTGTCATTCTCTCTCCTCTTGTGTCTAGTGCAACACATGAAGGATTCAGGTTACTGTGGGAAATTGCAGTGTGCTACTGAAATACGGAGTTGGCCTAATGTGCGAAATGGTGCTATTTCCATGTCATGAAACATAACACCGCAATGTCTCAGCACACCAACCAGGAACACAAAGCAGAGGCAGTGCTGCCAGACATGTAACTGAGTGACTTCACTGTGTAAGCAGAAGATGTGTGCTATTCTCAGCACTAACACAGGCAGACAGCACTAAATTTACAGGATAAGTTAGCAAATCATGCACTGACACCAAGTTTTGATTCATAGTAATGGTGATGAAGCACAGATGTCAAATTTGGTTTCTAGCCCTTGCAGGCACTCATGCTCTTTAACTTCTAGCTGCGTTAGCTTTGTGTTTTACTCTCCCCAAACTTCTCTCAAAGCTCCTGCAGTCAGAACACTTCAAGTTTGTCTACATGGCTTCATTAATCCAGCTCCTTTTTGACTGAGATGAGTTAGAAAACAATTACCAGAGCAGGTCAGCTGGCAAAACTGAGAAGGCAATACAGTTCTACCAACTAGGCAGGGCCAAGCAGGTGGGTCTGGGTCAGAAGCTGTGGCCTCTTGTGTTGATATGCTGGAGCTTGGCAGAGACTGTGCCCCTGCCTGTATTCTGCTATGTGTTGCAAGGTGTAAGGGAACTGAAGTGCTCAAGGGTTGAACAGAGGACTGCTGAGCCTTGTGTCTGGGAAGGTATGTGTGACTGATGTACTTCATGAGGTACCCCAAAAACTGCTGTTCTTCCAAGAGAACATTCCCCAAAGGATGTAATTGTTTGCTGTGGTTATTCATACTTTCCTGTCAATGTGTCAATTTGCTTAGAAGAGTACAAGTATGGAACAGTTGGGCCAATACCAGCACAGGACATTAAGCGCCAAATGAGATGTGTTTGTAATTAGGCAGAAGCCTAATCTTCTTTCTCGGCCTTGGGGTGAAAGATGTCTGCATCTCTAATTTTATCTGGGAAATTAATAAACTGTAGAAATTCATTCTCTTGCAATTCCATGTTGTTCAAGAATGCCCTAGTTTTCTGTCCTCTATCACACTTCTGTAGGTATTACCTAATTGGGCTGAATATCTACACTGCTCTTTGCTTCTGGTACTTTTGTGTCAGTGATCTGCTGCTGCTGAAGGAAGAGCAGGTAGTGTTTTCTCTTTTCTGCCCAGCTCCAGGATGGCAGGTTGTTGGGCAGGATGGGATGGAGAGAAGGTCCTGGACCACCTCTAAGAGGAAGAGCGCAGACAGATCTCTAGCAGACATAACACACTTGAGGGACAGGTGTCTGTGCAACAAGCAGAAATCCCTATTCCATGGCATTAATGTAGTGCTCTGATATATCAGGAGTGGTTTTAAACATGCTTTTGGCAGCCTTGTGTCCCTCTTGTGTAATGTAAGCCCACGATGAGGTATTACCTGGTATTATTTCACTACAAGGCTATTATTAGGAGTTTTCACCTTTTTTAGACTGGCATCTGACTTAGATTATAAAGTGCTTTGCAAACACCTTCTATTCTTGTTGACGGGGTTTGTGTCACAAGGTACTAATAGTTCTGAAATAAATGCTATCATTAATTGTATGTAATTATCAGATATGCTTTAGTGAAATTACTGTGTCTGCTCAGCTATGATATGATCTTTATTAGAAAAGAATAAAGGTTGTTCCTTGGCAGTGTTAATCATTTGCTGCTTCATGAAAACGACTGTGGTTTGTCCCCTTTCCCTGCTTAGATACCATGATATGGGTGGATTAGAAGAGAATGAAGGGCTACACACAACAGTAGATGCAGAATTCTACCTTTAGCAATTTCACAAGTGTAACAGTGAAGAAACAACCACACGCATTAAGCCTGTAAGGCCCCCTCTAGCAAGGACTCCAATCTCTAATAAATTTTCTGTGTTATTTGACACTAGATCAGAGGCCTTCAGGGAGAAAATGAAAGACTTCTGGTTGATTAGTAATTTTTAATACTGTTTAAAATACCTCGTAGTATGTGTAGTCATGCAGTTGTCATTAAAATTAAGATCTGTGTGTTAAGTAGCACCTACAGTTGTGACTATGTCTTCTAGATTGACTTACCATTTTTTTTTAAATATTGAAAATCATGCCTCCTTGCAGGTATGATATTCCTCACTGGAGGATTTTTTGGAAGGTGCTGTTGTCATTTGAAATATGCAATTTATCAGTTGCAGTCAGAACATTGCAGAGCACAGAATCTGTTTCACCTTCTGTTCACAACAGTTACCCTAAGAAAATATTACTTGCAAAGTTGATATGTTCTCTTTTTCTGATCAGTATAACTATATACTTAAAATGTCCACTAGCATGTATGTGTTCTTTTGAAAATTGCCTCATTATTATAATTGTGTTCAAGGGCAAACTTCGAATTATGCAGTAGCAGAAAAGCACACCTGTAACACAGCTCTCGAGTAAATCCAAAATCAGTGGAGAACAACAAACGAGTAGAGGCAGGAGAGGAGGGACTGGGCCTCTGAAAGAAGGATGAAAGTGTTTAGGCAGTATGCAGTCTGTTACATACTTCTGTGAGTCTCATTCTGGCAAGAGCTCCTGTGCAGAACTTCAGAGCAGGGCAACCAAACCTCAGACCATGGGAACCACACACATACTTTGTCTTTACCTGGTTGAGAGCCACAAGACTCACAATGCAGACCTTAGGAGCTGGGAGAGACAGCACCTTTGGGGCTAGGGTGTGGACTGGAAGAAATGGGCTCTCTGGGGCCTTATCAAATCTTCAGTGAGAGGGTACCAGGGTGGGTCTGCAGTTCTGTGAAGCTCAGAGTCCCTGTTGGGCTCCCTCTTTCTTTCTACTATCTAAAAGGAAAAAATCTGCTCAAAACTCTGGTTCAGAAGAGACAGACATAATTGCAGTAGGAGCTGGTGTGATTTTGGATGTGTTTAGAGGTACTAAAACTTCAAATAACTGCTTCAAATAACAGATTCAAGTGGATTTTATTTCAGGGGTAGGATATATTATGATTTAAGTGGATACAAAGGTAGGAGGGCCTCTTGCAAGCAATGCTGTCAGCCTTTTGTACTAAACTTCATATATGAGCAAAGAAAATAGAGAACCTTCAGGAAGGAGGGAAGATGCTTCTTGCAGTCAAAAGGTGAGGCAGAGAATTGATGGTAAGCAGAAATGTCTTTCGTGATGTTGGCTTAGAGGTGCATGCTGTCTGCAGACTGCGGTTGACACCATCCTGGAACTTTTGCCTAGGAAAGGGCATTGAAATTTGCTTCGCTCTTGTATATGTCTGTTCTAGCACTTGCTGGAGCTGCATCTCTTTACAGTTCTGGTAGTGTTTAGAAGGAGGACTCCTCAGTGGGAGAGCATCCTGCTGTTTGCTGTGTTGTTAGGCTTTGTGCATGGAAATAGCAACCAAAGAAGCACGGCTGCATAGCCTTCCTTGCTAGTAGGGGTTGCATGCTGGGGAATCGGTGTGTTTATGGCAGCCAGACTGTGAAAAACATCCTGAGGTTCCTGAGAGCCAAAGCTTAGAGCAACCACAACAGTTGTTCAGTAAACCAGCCATCGCCTTCTGTATTTTGTCTCCATGTCTTTGTGTGTCAAAGATCATAAATTCCTGTTTGTGACTGCCATCACAG
Source organism: Anabacerthia variegaticeps (assembly GCA_035583185.1). NCBI lineage: Eukaryota > Metazoa > Chordata > Aves > Passeriformes > Furnariidae > Anabacerthia > Anabacerthia variegaticeps. Next base: position 18,647,891 of record JAWWEW010000131.1, on the reverse strand, counting down.
ATGCAATGAGATTTGCCAGCGCAGATACCCTGTGCTGGCTTTCTAACACATGCATGTATTCAAAGAGAAGGTTTGCTGACATCAACCTTTTGTTCACAAAGATCCTTATATCTGACCTATGTCCTGAAAATAAAGGCATCACATGCCTAGTTAGTGTAGTATCCTCTCTAAAATAAGAGGTGGGTTAATGTACCCTGCTGTACCCTTTTCTTAATGACACTGCACATTTTCGCTGTTAGTTGTTGAGGTATGAAAACACATATATTTGTACACTGAGAAGTTTGTGCTTACTATAAACACTTTCCCTATTTGTTGTCTTTCCTTTTAGCAGCTGCGGTTTAAAACTTACCATTATTCTCTGGCATGTGCTAAGAACTTTGGTGCCTGCTGCCAGAACAAATCAAACAGGGGGGCCAGTGTTGTTTGCTTAGCTGACTATTTTTGTTTAGGTTTGGGGGGGTTTTGTTTTTGAAGTCTGTCATGCCAGTACATTCAGTCCCTATCCAAAGTAATAATTTGCCTTACCACTCAGGAGCCTTGCTGCCAGGTTTACATAAGGGATGGCAGCCAGGCAGCTGGCAGAGCTGCCCTCCAACAGCTGTGGATTGTTCAAGAAAATGTTTCAGGAAAGGGGTAAAGGTCTGGAATGAGGCTGGTGAGGAGTGCGGTTGCCTTCTGCATCATTCAGCATGCAGCAGTCTCTGGCAGGCCCTGCTCTGAGCACTCAGAGAGGAGTTCTTATGTAAGGTATTGTTATGATTTGTCCCTTTGTCTCTTTAGGTTGTGTTGAGTTAGTTTTTCCAAGCTGACTCATTTAACTTTGAGAGTACATTTGTCTCCACCCTTCTATGCAATCAATTCCCTTCTTTCTTGAATTGTGGGATGCTGGCAGCAGGAACTGCCTTACATAATGACTTGTTCAGAAAAGCATTCAGTTTTCTAAAAACACAGACACAAAAACATGTGATTTATGTGTCTCTCCAAAGCAGGTGACTGTGAATGGCAAATCAGGGTGTGGTCTGAGCTCTTTCTGGTTTCTTCCCCCGTCTTTAGCCAAGATGTAATGACAGCCACAGAAACATGTAATTATGTAGAATTTTCTCATGCAAGTCACCTAGGTGGATTTCAGTGTACTTTTCCAAGCATTTGTCCTCTCTCTTCTACCCTGCACAGGTTAATCCTTCAAATTAGGCTTTGCCCATTACACTACTGTAACCTTCCTATATACCTCTAGCCACCTTATCTTTGCCTCTCCTTGCAAGATTTACATCATGACAAATTACGGCTTGTGGGATGGAGAACATTTTGAGTGATGCCCTGATCTTTGCCACGGAAGTGGAGGTTCATCTTGAAAGGAGCAAGAATCATATATGAAACAAAGATCTGGTGACTATTAGAGGTAGAAAGCACATATTCTTTCAGTCCATGAGCCAAGTATATTAGCTTCTTCTGTTTCCTGGGACAGCATCAGCAGCTTGAGAAATGAGAAAGGCATTACAGTAAGTTCACAGTAATTGAGTAATAAAGCTGAAAAAAACCTGACTTCCTTTCTGTACCTCAGGCATTGCCCTCTCAGCAAGAAAGACTCTTTATTTTGTCATCTTGTTAATTTCTTTTTTGGTATCTGCTTTTGCTGTGAGGAGAAAGTCCCTACCTCTCATGGGACCTGTGGCTTTCTCATACCAGCTGGGCCAGTTAATAGTTTTTGCTGAGGAAATAAACTGCAAACATCTGTACAATTTTGAAGTAATTTTTAAACAAAGGGATCAGTGACCTCTTATGGGAAAACACACAGGGAAGAATTTAAGCCAGCCTTGGAAATCTTTGTGCTTTTAATATTCGTGTTTACAAAAACCAAGACACCCATCACTAACCTGTCTTACTAGCAACTAGGGAAGAGGCAAAGCCTCTGTGCATTGACTGTAATTTGACTTATTTTTACTGCAGTGAGTAGTTCCCTCTCCCATAACTTCCTTAGCCTGTCTCCTGAAGTGCCTGATGCATTGTTCAGATGGGGAGGTTCAGCACAGCCATGCCTTATTTCCTGTAGCTTTGCAGAGCAAGCAGTTTTCTAGCACCTGAAGCTGCGAGGTACTCCTTCCTCTGTGCTTCCCAGAGGGGGCCTGGGCCTGTGTTCTGCAGGAAGATCAGTGGGCAGAGGTCACTGGGTTCTCAGTCAGGCTTGTTTGCTGCTGCAGTTTCCTGGCTCAGCTGAAGGAGCTGTGCATTTGAGCGTTGCGTTCAGCACGTTGCAGCGTAGGCTGATGGAGTTCAGCTATGACTTCCCATGACACACATGGATATTTTTAATCAAAGTAGTCAGCTGGTTGTCTAATAAGAAAAGGCTGAGGGTGGCAGGGTAGGGTTGTCACTCACTGCTCTTGCTTGCATCAGTTTGTCTCTGGGCTGTCATTTCATCTGTTGTGAGGAGTGTGATCCCAAGCTGACTGCTCTAAAAACTGGACTTTCTCACGCTGGCTCAGTGCCTTCCTCCTGGCCTGAGAGGGCTGCAGTTAGGAAGTGTGAAGATAGTTCTGTTCCTGTACCAAAACTTTTCTTTCCATTCTGCAACTGCTGCAATAGGTGTATTTGTGCTAGGGATGCCTGCAAAGAGCAGCCAGTAGTTAGTTGCAAAGAAAAACTAAAGACTGGTTGAATGTTAATGAGTTGCAGTCATTAAGGCTTTGACAGGACTTCTGGAAACAAGAGATTCCACCACCAATTCCAGCACCAGTTCCTCAGGTCCTGTCACAGTCTCCAAGCTCTCTGTGTTCAGAAAGTTTGAGTCATGTAGGAAGGGATTAATATCTAATAAAAACATTTTTATTGCTCTGCATTAGGGTTAGAAACCACCTAGCCACTAGGAGATGATTACTCTCTTGGGAGCACTGTACACCATGTTTTATAAAATTTATAGATGTTTCCTTCAGAAAGGAATGAAACTTTAGAAAGTGTCAAATTGCAAAAAAAAAAATAAAAATCCAGTGACCACTGTTCTGAGAGGACTACTGAGCATCACAGGAAACAAATTTCATGTAAAATCTTGCTAGCTTGCTAGCTCTTGCTGGATTTATGCCCCTTGAGCAGAAAAACTTCAATTTTTCTTGAGACTGTGCAGGTGGGTTGGGAAGTTGCAAACTTACAGACCTTACACTTGTTGTTCTGAATGTTCCTGATAATTAAGTGTAGGCTTATCCTGAACTTTTGTTTTCCTGCAGTATTCACTTGTGCCACTCCTTGTGCCACATGAGTGGCCTGCAGCAGGACAGGAGCGTGTTTGCACAGAGCAGTCAGACTCAAAGCTCATGTGAGCTCTGCTGATTGAGCCCAGCATCGCTGTATCTGGCTGTGCATAAACAATTATTTGTTGTTTCTAGATGTACACACAGCTGGGTGCAGGAAGAAGCCCTAGGACTGACCTGAGAGGGCTGTGTTCCGCTCAAACGCAGTCAGGTTTTAATAGATCTGGTCAGAGCTGCTTTTTAGCCAGGATCTCCACTGCTGCCATGGCAGATGCATCTTCCAGCTCTGGGCAGAGAGATGGAGTTAATTCTCACCCAGCTCGCTCTTCATTTCTTGCCTACCAGCCAGAGTCAGTCTCTCCTGTCAAGTGATCTTTTCCCACCAGCTCTCCCAGGAGCCAGGCCTGCCACTGGGGCACTTGTGCAAATGGAGAGCTCCTTTCAGTCACGTCACTAGCTAGCTGAAGAAGAGGAGCTATTTCTAGAGGGTTTTTTCCAGAGGATAACTCTGCCAGACTGCCTCCCTTGCCAACACACAGAGCAGTTTATCTTTCAGTGGCGTAGAAAGCCGTGTGCAGCAAACATGAATGGTGTGGCCTGTTCCTCCACTTTCCTCAGCCCCTTCTGATATCCTTTGTAAGGCTAAGGGTAAACTACAAGTATTTCACTTGAAGGTGCTTTAGAAAACAGGGAACATGGAGGGTTCAGAGGCATGGAGTTCAAAGAATAGTAGTTCTGTAGAGGATTCGAAGGATGTTTTTGGAAGATGGAAAAGTGTGAAAACAATGACATTTTTGGTAGGGAATATAAATAATGCAGGAAGTACCAGGGGCTAATGTAAATTTTTTTGGAATTTGTTTTGCTAACAAATAAATTCTTTTTCTTCATTGTTTTCTATGACAGATGTTTTCACTGGTCTGAAACAGCTGGATTTTTAGAGGGGTTTTGTGCAGGCTATTTTATAGAAAGAGTTTAAAGGAATGGGAGAAATTTCATTGGATGTTAACATTTAGAAATTTCATTAGATTAGCAGAGCTTTGGAGAAATCCTGCTTTGGAAATAACTTGCATCCAACCCGACTCCTGCTTGTTGCGTGCTCTCATTCTCTGGCACTTGAACTAACTGATGCAAATGAAGAACCTAGTGACCTTGTCACTCAGCGTGCTTTACCCCGTTCCCACAGCAGATTAGCTGGCACAACCATTCATCACTTGTTTCTTTCCCAGGAAACCCTTTAGGAACCTGCTCCCAATCCTCCCCCTTCTCCAGGATGGAGGCCAAGAAATAATTTCTGGGCTATCCCATGGGGCGAGAGTCCTTTGGAACGAGTTAAAGCTGCTGACAAGGGGGCGTGGCAGTGCTTGCAAAGGACACTGCTGCTTAATAAAGAACAGCCGCAGCAGCTAATCCAAGTCTCCAGGGGGTTTGGGGTGTCCCTTGCAATGAGAAATTAACTTTCATGCTTATCTGTTGGCTGAGATCAGGAGCGCTGAGTACCTGAACGTCTGAGAAGCTTTTGTCTTGGTCTTTACTATTCTCTTGTCCCAGCAAGTTGAAGAAACAACTCTGCAATATGTTTCCTGCTTAAGAGATTTTAACTAGCTTTGTTTAAAAGGTGATTTGACCTCTAAGTTATGGAAGTGCAAGGCCCCAGTACAGTCTTCATAGATATGCCAACAAGGCTTGCATTTCTATGCCAGTGCAAAAAATAAAAGGGGTATAATGAAGTAAGCCGAGAGCAACCTGCTTCTCTCATGGATAAGAGGAGTATCAGTTAAGAAAATGGGTACGAAAATTTTGCAAATTCTATCTGGGCAGTTCACCTAAGGCTTGGTGTTCTTAAACAGAGGCAACTGTTAAGTTGTAAGAACATTAAAAATTCACCATCATCTTTGATGAATTGCATCAGTAGTTAATTATTCTCACCATTTAAAAGTGTCTAATTTCTAGGTGTAATTTGCCTGTCTTTGACTCCCAACCATTGGGGTTTGGTCAGTTTGTGAGCACTAGGTCAAATATTAATGTTTTCTGCATGCATAGGTGATATTATTTGAAAAGCACTAAACATGTGGATTTAGTTTTTGTATTCCCTTCATGACTTGTCTCTGATCACTCTTCAGTTTCTCACAACTTGCTTCAGAATGGGAATTGCTGAACTGATCCATCTTCTGTAGCAACCATCCCAGTAGGAAATACAGACATAATACACCTTGTCCACACAATATCCATGTTGATACCTCTGAGGACAATGATAATTTCTTCAGCCACACAGTCACTCAGGGCTTCTATAGAAGTGCTGGTCTGGCATAATGTATCCACTGGTAGGGCCCATCGTCTTGCATATAGTTCCCAGATTTTACTTTTACATGGTTGTAAGGAAAATTCTGATTATGGCTTGCACACAACATACAAAAAGAAGCACCAGTAAAATTTTACATTTCCTTTCATTGATAAAATTGCTAGGTGAAGCAGGGCTGAGTATCAGCTTTGAAAAGTCACCATTAGTATTTTTACCCCCTTTCTGAGGATCGCCCTTTCACTGAATTATGTTTTTTAAATATTAGTTGGTCTTCTTGTTTGGACCCTTTTGGAGCGGGTCTATTTAATTGTCTGTCTGCTTTGTTTGGACGTGAAGGGCTACAGTTTCCAAATATGGTTTCCATTTACACGTGACTTGCTTATTTCATGTGTGCACACAAGTCTGGCCCCTGGATGATTTTCCAGGGTATTTATTATTTGTGATTGCAAATGTTCATGTGCACAGATACTCTAAAGAGGAAAATGTATGTATCAGTGCCTGTATGTGTACATGAATAAGGGCATTTTAAATTTTGTATTGCTGGCATTTTGAAAAGTACATTCTTTAATTTTCAGTCCGGTGATGTCTGTGCTTTTCACTTCATTTTTCTGCCAGAGGGAAAATATTGCATAACTTAGTAAGTACTGTGGGAATAAATTGAGCAGCATCGTAAAAACCCTCAGATTTTGTCAGACCAGGCAAGATCTTTTTTTTTTTTTAAATAGTATCTAATTTGTGTATGAATGTGCAGTGAAGCAAGGGAAAACTGCTTTCCAGGAGGCAGACACAACCACATCCTCATAAAATCCATTATCTAGATCACTTGTATCCTCTGGTGCTGCTCACATATCCTCTTCTTATGTCGCTTTATATGCTGAGAAAATTACTTGGTGTGCCGCTAAGTATGAAAGAGAAAGAAAGAGTAGAAAGCACTTCTATAATGATGATTGACAGGAGACTTCCTTTTCAAACATGCTGTTATTCTTTAAACTTTGATGGAGAAAAGTGATTATTCATATTTAGTTCCAGCCTGTTTTTTTTTCCTTTGTTGGATCTCAGTAAGAAATTTGCAAATCAAATAGTTTGAACCCAGGTGTTGCCTTGGTGTAGGTGCCGAAGTGTGGCAGTATGTGTTGGTGTTTCAAGGGGCTTTATAATTTTTATTGTTATTTGCTGTCTAATTTCCTGAAGTATTTTCTGTACTTTGAGGAGCATATGGTCAATGAAGAGGATGCTTTGCATGTCCTGAGAGAAGATTTTTCCTCATCCTCTGTATGTCTGTTTGGTGGTACCATAAAGGGTGTCTGTGGTACATTGTTGTTGCCAACAGGTGAGTTTGGCTTTTCTGAGTAGTAGGAGTGCAAGCACCCTATGAAACTTGCAGAAGAGATTTTGTTTTCCATCTTTAGCATGGCAGAATAAATTCAACAAGTACAAATAAATCCAAAACAAAATGTTCTATAATCCCGGGTTTTATATATGATAGCCCAGATTGAATTATGCAAGTTAAAAAATATGTAAGAGGGCAGGGGGAGGGTGGGAATTCCTGCCTCTCTCAAGTAGCAAGTTGGCTTTATGGTAAACATCTGTGTGAAGTGGAACTGTTTGGAGATAACACTTCAGTTCTCTGGCAGCTTTTGTCTGCCTTCTTTGTGTCACACATAAATCACTTGCGGCCCATACTCCTGAACAGATGAGGTGAAGAATTAATGACTTGTGTGCTCATTTAGCAGGTGAAACATTCAAAAGGCCCGTTGAGACAATGTGAACTGAATTAAGGTGACGTGCATTGTGGAGCAATTTCCTGCTGTTTGAGTACTACTGCTCTTACTGATCGTTGGCCACTGTGCCCCAAAGTACTTTTTAAAATTTCACTCTCTTTGACATTTCTCCATATTAAAATCTTCTGTTGCAGTATCTGCAGCTGCTCCAGAACTAATTAAAACCTTGGAAAATCAGCAGTGCTAGCAACCACCAACTAGCATTTTTTCAATTTTGGTCGCCTTTCTTTCAGAGGGTGTTGAAGTTGCATGCCAGTGGTGCAGGGAAACATGAGCTAGTGTACCTCTTCTGAGTCATGATGGTTTTGGCAACGTTAAAGAGGCAGCTTCGGAGAAAACTGATACCCCATTGAGGGACTCCGAAAGAAGAGAACAGAAACAGAAAGTGGATCTGAAGGTGTTGATTGGCACAGAGAGCCCTGAAACTTTTCTGTTTTCCCAAGGTGTCTGGTTGATTTTAATGTGATGACATGAACGAACCTTCTTCACTAATGCTAATTCATATATTAATCTTTCTGGTTATTACAGCATCTCTTTTTGTTAGTGAATTCTTTGTCAAGGAGCTTAGTGCTTCTAAGCTTATTTATATGAGCAAGTCCCATGGAAGTTATGACAAAATAGCTACTGTATAAATTCAGAGTACAGCAGCTATTCGAGTTATTTCTCTTCTGTTTATTCAGCAAGCTGCTTTGGAGAGCCCTAACTCCTTCCCCATGTAGATGGGTCCTTAGTTAAATGTGGAAAATTAATTTTTTTTAATGGCATCATGATGGTAACATTCAGTTTATAGAAGTGTAATAAACTGTGATTAATTGTGTGTATAAAAGAGGACTGGCCAGGGAAAGGCAATTTGATTTATTGTTCAATTGTGAAACAGTACAAGGTGCTTTTGTTTTATATTGAACTAGTTTTATGTATTAGAGTAAAACCTTTCTCTTATGGTTTTACTTGCTTAAGAGCATGTATGGTGCATTTAATTTAACAGGAAGTCATCAAGATATTAATGTAATTGCCGCAGATAAGAGCAGCTCAGATCCATGATGGCAGAGTGCTTTATCAGCATTGCTGACTTTCCTAAAAAGGGATCCTGTGCTGTGCCTGGCATGGCTGTGTCACAGCAGAGCAGGCTTGTGCTGAGGCAATGGGCAGAAGCATTACTAATGCACTTTTTCCAGTCAGCCAGCTGAAAGGAGCAAATACTAAACAGTTCAGGGTACTGAAGCAAAGCCACTTCTCATTTGACCCCTGTGCCTCTACGCCATGCCACTGCTTTCCAAGGCTGCTGCTGCCTGCTTCTCTTGTTTTTGACAGAAAACGCCCCTGCCTCCTGCTGAGAAAGGTCAGGATCTGTTAGACACCCCTGTGAAATGTCTGATACTCTCTGCTAACCTGAGTGTCGCTGCTTCTTCAGAAAGCTGATGTGACTCATGTTTAATTTACATGAGGTACATCTGTATGGAAGTCTTAAATATACAGGTTCTAAGCTCCTGTCACAGCTTTCTCCCAAACCAGTGCCAGACGTCACTGAGGTTTAAGGTAACAGTGCTTTTAATACTGACTCGAATTTATGAAGATTAACATGTGCCATTATACTTTTACCACCTAAAACTTTGAAAAGATCCATTCTCTTATGCCCCTTTATCAGTTTGGCATCGTCCCCTTCCCCATCTTATAAGGTACTCAGTGTGGTAGCATTGTTCACAGGCAGGTCAGCAGCACAGGTGTTTCTGTCCAGTGTTGGGGGAAATTGAAGTCAATTCCTTAGTCCTTCTGGGCAGAGGAAGTGCAAAAGTGTACAGTAAAACCTTGGGTACGCTCTTTCAGCAGCCATTAAAGGTTTCAGTGTAAGACCCTCTTGGTGATTTTGTATTGCTCATTTCCAAAGCTGTTACGTCCTGGAAAGTGGCACGTCCTTTGTGTGGGCCACCCATTGTATGGGGTTATTTGGCTACCACATTTCCCAGCCGAAATTTGTACCAAATAAAACGGCGTGATTTGTTGCTTCAGAGCAGTGTTTGGTCAGGTGCCACAGATTCAGAAGCAGGAGTGCTTGAGGGTGGCCCACTGGGAATATCAGGAAAACTAAGTTCGGTTTCCGCAACACTTTCCAGTTCAAGGGCAGAGCTCTCTTAGGCTCCTGTTTGTGGTGGGTCTGGGCTGGTTTGCGGTCTGGAGCACGAACTTTCCGAACCCCGGCAGGATGTAGAGCAGCACGAAGGGCTGCGGCTCGGCGGGGCCAGCGGCGGGGCCGTGGGGATGGGGATGGTGGTGATGGGGTGTGTGTGCGTGTGTGTGTGTGTGTGTGTGTTTGTTTGTGTCTGTCTGTGTGTGCGGGGTGTGTGTGTGTGAGTGTGTGTCTGTGTGTGCGGGC